>CM058046.1:53544924-53602424 GCA_030169165.1 Centaurea solstitialis | reverse complement strand
TCCTTTTCCCGAATCGGATTTTTGCCATTTTCCGAATCGGAATACTTGTTTTCCGAATCGGACAATAGGCTCTCCGAGTTGGGGTTTTGCTCCTTGTTTTCTCGAATTTAGCTATTTTCCGAATCGTCCATTTTCCGAATCGGAAAACACGTTTTCTGAATCGGAAAATCGAGTAGTCCGAACTATACCCTGTGAGCCAAATCCGAATCGGAAAACCTCATTTTCCAAATCGGATTTCGCCTCTTTGAGCCCGAAAATTTTCAATTTTTTCCTCAAATCCGACAATTAGCCGTTTTTCGAAATTCTAAAGTTTTTAAAGCTATTTGTGTCACGAGGCACTCGAGGTATCAGTGTTTTCAGAAAGTTTCTTTTAAAACCAAGCGATTTAATCAAAGGAGATCCTCTCAAGAGAACAAGATGTCGAAGGAAATCATCGGCATTGGGTCGGAGACTCGCCCTCCGGTACTGGTCATGGGCGAGTACCAACAGTGGAAACGACGGATGATCCAACTTCTCGACCTACTTGACGAAAACCTCATGAAGTCCATTCGTGAAGGCCCGATCAGACCTACTGTCACCGTAGCAGCAGTTCCACGGACGGACACTTGCCCTGAGCTACCAAAATATGTTGTGGAGAAACCTATTGACATGTACTCCCGAGACCAGATGGCTCGTCATCTCATTGACAAACATGCTCTCACTCTGCTTATCATGGCACTCCCGAACGATATGTATGCCAGAGTAGACAGTTTGACCAGTGCGAGGGACGTGTGGCTTGAGATCGAACAACAGATGCAAGGCGGAGACACGGCCTTGGAAAGCCAGAAGGAGAGCACACTGAATGCCTACGAAGGATTTAGAGCCCGAGAGAACAAATCTCTAACGGAGTCCAACCAACGTCTAAACTCGTTTGTCAACGATCTGCGGAGACTGGGAGTAGAAAAGACCAAATCCGAGGTCAACGTCAAGTTTCTGAAGAATCTAACACAAGAATGGCAAAATATGGTCATCAACATCCAACTGAGCAGAAATCTGGGAGCAATGGGACTGCACGATCTCTTTAGCATGATGGTGCAACACAAAGAATTTATCACCGGTGGCAGGACGAAAAAGGCTGTTGATCCTCTGGCACTATCTGTTGTGCCCTTTGGAGGACCGAACTCTACTCCAATACAACCAACTTCGTACAACAACATGCCTCCTCTACATCATCCGGAAGACTTCAACCACGAGTTCAACCAGAACTTTGGTCATGGCATGCAACATCCGGATGACCCCATGATCATTACAATCTCTGATGAAGAACTCTTCAACTTGATTGAGTCCCTCGCTTTGATCTCCCATAACGTGCAAAGGCTGAATGCAAACCGAGAATTTAACAGTTCTCGAGGATCAGGGTTTCAAGGCGGAAACTGAATGGGGCAAAGAAGAGGAGGACATCATTCATCTGGCAGATTTCAATACAATGAGCAAGGAAGAGGAGGTTATCAACCGGGAGATAGGTACCAGTCTTACGATCAAGGAAGAAACGAACAAGGGAGGTTCAGAAACAAACAAGGGAGGTTCAGAGATGATCAGGGAAGGTTTAGAGATAACTCCCGACGTGATAGTACTTACTTGGACTATCAAGGAGGTTCCAACTTTCAGGGTAATTGGCGCGGAAAGAATCCCGACTACAACTATCGGGGAAACTCAAGACAGTATGTTCCAGAATTAGGGTACAACCGTCAAGGCTATGAGGGCAGATATGGAGGCAGAAACGATGGTGGAAGATATGAGCAAGGTCCTGAGTATGGGTACGATCAAGGAAGGAATGACCGCTTGCTAGAAGAAAGGATAGAGCGTGGTAAAGGGAACTTCAACGGAGGTGATCAACGAGGAAGCAGCTCTAGTAGACAATCTCCGAGAGAAGATCAACCAATCCCTGTTGACCAAGGTGGTCAAAAGTCAAGTCAACCTCAGAAATCCATAATCCAAAACCCTACTCCTCAACAAACCACAAGTCCCACAACCACTTGCTTCAAGTGTGGTAAACTGGGACACTATGCCAAGGACTGCACGGTGAAATACAAGGATGCTGCCTACTTCGAGAAAAAAGCTGCCTTGTTGAAGAAGAGAGAAAAAGGGGTCGCTTTGCTGGTTGAAGAGGAAAACTGGGTTTGCGAAGAAGAGAGCTCGGATGAGGAAGATCACATGGTGAAAGGTCTGTGCTTGATGGCTAACTTTGAAGGACCGGAAGGTGTTGGTCCTAGCACTTACCAAGACATTGATGCTTTTGAGGTATCCACTATCCTTGATATAACTGATACAATATCACTGTTAGAATCTAAAATTTGTGACTTAGAGAGAAATCTCCAATCGGAAAGAACTCTCGTCACGAAATTTAGAATTGATACTGCTGTTTACAAAAGCTCTCTCGAGGACTTGACGTTAGATTATAATCGTGAGACACTTGAGTATGGCATTAGAGAGTCAAATTTATCAAATAAATTGTTGTGTCTTCAAAAATCCCATGAGGAACTTAACAGTAACCATGGAGAGCTCACAATCAAATTCCAGTTACTTTCGGAAGAAAGAACTAGACCCTTCTCAAAAATCCAAGAGCTCGAAGACAACAATTTCAAAAGAGGACAATCTGAACAGACTCTGAGTATTCTCACCCAGCATGCCAACAAGAATCCTTTTTACAAAGCTAGACCCGGCCTAGGACTCACTAAAATCATGTTTTAGAAAAGGCACCTTCAAATCTGTACAATTTTGAGGATATGGCCGCCTCCAAACCAAAACCAGCCCTTGTCGGAGGACACGTTACCGAGGAGTATGTTAGACAGACTGTCACCTACACCGAAGTAATTAACAGTGAGACCATTACTAGAACCACAAGTCCGTCAAACAGCACCACGAGTAGTCCACCCACAAGTCCCGCTCCAAATAGGCCTATCTTCGTCCCTGCTAGTGATCCGACCAATATCCAACCCACTTGGGAAGGTATCAAGGCTAGAACCCCTCGTGTAGCTATGCCTCCTATAAATTATGCCGACTTGAACACCAGTTATGATACTAGGAAAATGGATTTTTCTGAGGAGACTTTAGTTATCCCACCCATGGATGATTCCGCAACTAAGAGTCCCGACCTAGTTGAACTAGAAAAGGAGGTGTTTGGACTTAGATTGAAGGCAATGAACCTAGATGCATGTCAACATCAGATTTTGAATCTCAGAGTAATTGTCACCAAAAAAGACACCTTGATACACACTCTGGAAAAGGACTTACTCGAGGCCAATGCCGAGAGAATCACGCTTTCTTCTGAGTGTGGGACCGCAAATTCTTTTTTAAATGTTTTCAAAACCAAATTTGCGGATCTTCAAAAGCGACTCATCATCCAAGAATGTCACACCCCGCTAAAGCGGAAACACGAGATGTAACAGCTCAAGTTTCATAGCAAAAGTTTACGAGATCACAAACAACTATGCATTTAAATATTACAGGCCAAAATTACATAGTTGCTTTTGAAAAAGTACGATTACATAAGAGGAAATTAACAAGAGTTCCAAAAATACTAAGATCATCATAACTAGCGTCTACTGGCGTCACCATTCTAAGCACTCGAACTTACTTACGATCACCTGAAAAGCACGTCAAAAGAGTCAACTAATGCACTAGTTGGTGAGTCACAGGTTTGAGATTATCAAGTCCACAATAATAATGTTTTGAAAATTACCACAAGTGGATAAAGCAATCGGTTGTAAATAAAGTTGCTCATAATTTATGGTACAAGGGAATGTAGTTTGAGCCCGCCACCCGACCTATATGACAACTTCCCCATACATGCCCTATCGCAAGCAATGTACCAAAACCACAACAATAATTATGCACTCCACAAGCGCTACTTGTGAGTGGGGTGTCAACCAAATAACGTTATTCATAATTACCAACGGCTCCCCCAACCGGGAGTTAACGGGTGTCGTAAAATAATAATAATGGGGACTTACATAACGATAGATAAAAAGCTCATGAAAAGACTACATTCATACCATAGAGCCAAATATAAAAACATCATAATTTAGCGCATTTAGAATAAATAAATACAAACCGATGCGTAAAATTTCGTAATTTAGACATGCTTTTCACCCCAAATATGTAAAACATTAAAAAGGGGCTGTGAACTCACTTGTTGATACCGGAAAAGTCCTCAAGTCAAGCGTTTGGTGTCAACGGTTTCCTACTCCGGCCCTACGAAACTAAGGACACTAATGAGTCTTGGTATTTCGGTCATATGTTCTAAGTTCGAATATTACACCAATCTTGTTTAATAATGTTTAAGGTTCAATAAATTAGGTCCATAAGTATGTTTTGCCAAAATTTGTCCAAGATTGTTGCAAGCGTAAGAAAAATATATGTTACCACAATTTCGTCGTAAAAAGTGACGAAAAGGGTTAATAGTTACTTGACATTGTATATATATACATATAGCCTCAATTTCACCATTTGAAGATGATGAAAAGGGAATGAAAATAAAAATAAAAATAACAATGTTAGATTATATGCAAGTATATTAAATATAAGTATATATATACATATATAAGAATATAAAATTTGTTAGATGATAAGTTAGCCAAACCACAATTTCATCACATAAGTGAAGAAATAGGTTGTGATAATGTTAGAGTTAGATTATATACATTGTATATATAGAATATAAAATTGTTAGATGAGATAATCAAGTTACCCAACACACATTTTCATCACAAAAGTAAATGAAAAAGGGTGGTATCAAATAAATAATACAAAACAGAAAATAAACTTGCTGTCCAGAATTTGGGGTGACTTTGGGTTACAATCTGCATGTGTTACACTAAGATTTAGATCATGAAATTTTATGAGAATGTTCTTTAGTGAGTTAGGAAACTTTTGACATAAGAATCATAATTTTTGGATGCATTTAACTACATGAAATACCACTTATGCCAAACTGATGCAGAAAAACGTCACTGTTGCGCACTGTTTTTGTAAAATTTGTTTGGGGGTCAAAATATCAATATTTTTCAGAGATTCCAGTTGGGTTTGAATTCTAACTCAATAAATTAACTTCTCAAAAAGTTTCAAATCTTTTGGAGGTCAAATGAGTGAGATATGGGCATGCAAAGTCAAGTATAAAATCTGAGAGTTTGCTGTTTGAACTTTACATGTAAATAACCATCTCTTTTCTCATTAGCCCTCAAAGATCTTACTTTTTAGCTAATCCACGATTTTTGTCATAAGTCACTAGATCTTTTGAGTTGAAAAAATCTTTTATAACACATTTTGTCAACATGCATACATCTTTTCCAAATCCTTTTTGCTAAATACTCATTTTTTAAAGATACAACTTATCTTGGTGCAAGACTTGATCATGCAAGTTTGTTTAAACATGTTTTTAGAAGTTTTTAAATCATCCTTTTGAAATCCCCAAATGATCTCATAAGGGTTTCAAGAAAACTCAATGCATGTGTATTAAAAGTCATCTATTCACTTGATTTTTGGTTTGATCATTGATCCCCCACCATTTTAGTAACACATTTGTGTTAAGGTGATAGATCTTCAAACATCAAGGTTTTTAGATGTTTTTCTTTTTGAAAATTAAGAAGGAGTAGAAGAACATGATAAAAAAATTAGTGAAAATGCACATGTGAATACAAATGTTTGTGTGGATTTTGCACCATACACATTCTTACCTTCAAAATGTTCTTCAATTTCTTGATGATAGATGATTTTTGGGGCTGAAATGGAAGAGTTTTTGAGAGTGATTAAGAGAGAATGAAGAGATTTTTCTAGAGTAAGAAAATAGAGAGAAAAGAACTAGTGAGGAAATGGTTGAAATGAGAGAGTATGAGTTGTATTTAAATAAAAAAATGGAGGATGTGTGTTGATGTGTTGGACGCCAATATGTATGTGTGTTTGTATAATATAATTTTTTTTATTACAACAAGATTTAGTCTTAAAAATTAGTTTAAAGAAAATAAAATATAAATATAAATAGATAAGTAGTAACTAGACACTTTAATATTAGTATCAAGAGTAAATAAATTTGTAGGTTAGATTTGAAAAGCGATAAGGCTTATATTCATATAATTGGTGTTATTTATAAGATTGGTGTAAATTCTCTTTATTTTGAAGGCTTCTAACATAATCCTCGTAGAATAGCACTAAAGTTTATGGGCAATGCTACAATGGGAAAATTACTGTCTAAGGTAATAAAGTGAAGGAGCTCAATATATCTAACCAGAAACTGATTTCCTTTTGACGGTTGTCACATTCTCCCCCGGTTAAAAGAATTTCATTCCGAAATTCAGGAGTTAACAAGGTTAACCGGTTCTAGTAGAGAGAGGTGGGGATACTTGTGAATTATATAATCTTCCCGTTCCCAGGTATACTCGGGTCCACGCTTCGTGTTCCACCGAACTTTCACAATAGGAATCTTGCTCTGTCTTAGACGCTTAACTTTTCTATCGAGGATCTCAATCAGTTCCTCCACAAAATTCAACTTAGCGTTGAGTTGGACATCTTCTAGAGGCACAAAGGTTTCTTCATCGACCAAGCATTTCTCAGATTTGACACATGAAACGTGTCATGGATAGCGCTAAGCTCAGATGGCAATTCTAGCTTGTATTCTACTGGTCCGATTCTTTCTGTGATTTTGAACGGTCCTACAAACCGAGGATTCAACTTTCCTCTTTTCCCAAACCGGACAGTTCCCTTCCAAGGGGACACTTTAAGAAAAACCCTATCACCCACTTGAAACTCTAAAGGTTTCCTACGATTATCTGCATAGCTTTTCTGGCGATCCTGGGCTGCTTTAAGCCTGTCCCTTATAATTGCGATCTTATTAGTGGTTTCTTGCACAATGTCCGGGCACGATAACTGGCTGTCTCCGACCTCCACCCAACAGAGAGGTGATCGACACTTACGACTGTATAAGGCTTCATAAGGTGCACATTTGATGCTGGTGTGATAACTGTTGTTGTAGGAAAATTCTATCAACGGCAGGTGGTCATCCCAGCTTCCTCCAAAATCCAAAACACAAGCTCGAAGCTTATCCTCCAACGTTTGAATGGTCCGCTCACTTTGACCATCTGTTTGAGGATGGTAGGCAGTGCTCAAATTTATTTGTGTACCCAAAGCCTTGTGAAGCGATTTCCAAAATCGTGTGACGTGAAACGGCTATCTCTATCGGATATTATGGAAATGGGTACCCCATGACGACTTACTATTTCCTTGATGTAGACCTTAGCAAGCTTCTCCATCTTATAACCTTCCCGAATAGGCAAGAAATGAGCAGACTTCGTAAATCGGTCTAATATAATCCATATTGAATCGTTCCCTTTGGTAGTTCTCGGGAGTTTGGTTATAAAGTCCATTGTGATCTGCTCCCATTTCCATTGTGGGATTTCTGGTTGCTGCAACAACCCAGATGGCTTTTGGTAACTAGCCTTAACTTTTGAACATGTGAGACATTTCCCAACGTATAAAGCTATATCCTTTTTCACTCCGGGTCACCAATAGTACTCTCTTAAATCTTTGTACATCTTATCCGCTCCCGGATGAATGGAGTACCTTGATTTATGAGCCTCTTCCAAAATCACTTGTCGAAGGTTGCTAGCTTTTGGGACCCATACTTTGCCTTTAAAGCATCGCACTCCATCAGCTTTAGTCTCGAATCCAGCCTCTAAACCATGAAGGGCCTCTTCCTTTAAGTTTTCCAGCTTCAAGGCTTCGACCTGAGCTTCAAGAATCCGAGTCTTTAAGTTTATTTAGACCAAGGCTCCTAGTGCTCGAACACGTATAGGTTTAACTCTTTCCTTCCTACTCAAGGCATCGGCCACCACATTGGCCTTGCCTGGATGATAACGTATCTCACAATCGTAATCGCTGAGTAGTTCTACCCATCTACGCTGCCTCATATTGAGCATTTTCTGATCCAAAATGTGCTGAAGACTTTTATGATCAGTATAGATGGTACACTTGGTGCCATAAAGATAATACCACCGCTCCGAGTTCCAAATCATGCGTAGTGTAGTTCTTCTCATGAACTTTCAATTGTCTTGATGCATATGCTATCACTTTATCATTTTGCATCAGAACACATCCTAACCCTTGATGCGATGCATCACAATACACCACAAAGTTTTCTGTCCCTTCTGGTAAAGCTAGAATTGGTGCATTACACAACTTCTTTTTCAGGGTCTGGAATGCCTCCTCTTGTAAAGTTCCCCAAATGAATTTCCTATCCTTTTGGGTTAACTCGGTTAGAGGTTTTGCAATCCTTGAGAAATTCTCAATAAAGCGTCGGTAGTAACCTGCCAATCCTAAAAATTGGCGAATTTCTGTTGGCGTTTTTGGAGACTGCCATTTTTTACGGCTTCTACCCTTGCCGGGTCCACGTGTATCCCTTTTTCCCCGACCACGTGACCTAAGAAGTGTACCTCTCTGATCCAGAATTCACACTTCGTGAATTTGGCATACAGCTTCTGCTCCTTAAGAAGCTCCAGAATTATTCTTAGGTGTTGCTCGTGATCCTCCTTGTTCCGTGAGTAGATCAAGATGTCATCGATGAACACGATCACAAACTTGTCAAGATACGGTCTACATACTCTGTTCATTAGGTCCATGAACACTGCTGGCGCATTCGTCAATCTGAATGGCATGACTAGGAACTCGTAGTGCCCATAACGAGTCCTAAAAGCAGTCTTAGGAATGTCCTCTTCACGAACTCTCAACTGGTGATATCCTGATCGAAGGTCAATCTTCGAAAAGTAAGTCGCACCCTGTAGCTGGTCGAACAAATCATCTATACGAGGGAGTGGGTAACGGTTCTTGATGGTCAACTTGTTCAGCTCTCTATAGTCGATGCACATCCGAAACGATCCATCCTTCTTCTATGAACAGAATTGGGGCTCCCCAGGGTGATGAACTCGGCCGAATAAACTGTTTGTCTAAGAGTTCTTGTAGCTGATTTGACAACTCTTGCATCTCGGTTGGTGCTAAACGATATGGTGCCTTGGCTACCGGTGCTGCTCCAGGTACAAGATCCATCTGAAATTCAACTTGTCTCGGTGGGGGCAGTCCAGGCAAATTGTCAGGAAATACTTCCAAGTAATCCTTCACCACCGGAATATCTTGGATTCGCCTTTCTTCGGACTTCCTCTCCGATACAAGAGCCACAAACGGAAAGTACTTCTTCCTTAGATACTTGTGAGCCTTAATGCACGACATTAACCTAAGCTCCTTTCCAGGCCTATCTCCTTGCACAATAGAGTTTCTCCGCCTTGTAGTGGTATCCATATGGCCTTTTCATAACAGTCAACATGAGCTCGATTCTTAGATAACCAATCCATTCCTATCACCACATCAAAGCTTCCCAATTTTATGGGTATAAGGTCTACACTAAAAGTTCTATCAGCTAATTTCAAGGCACATGCTAAGATTACTTCTGTAGCCTCAAGTTCGAATCCATTGGCAACTTCAACAATATAAGTAGTTGGCAACTTTTTAGATTTTAAATTAATCAAAGGCCTAAATTCAAAGGAGACAAAACTTCTATCTGCTCCAGTGTCAAAAAATACTGATGCATAATGGTCGTTTAGAAGAAACGTACCTGTCACCAACTCAGGGTCTCGGCGCGCTTCCTCAGCTCCTATAACGAATGCTCTTCCTCGAGCAGATCCACCCTGGTTTCCTTGATTTGTAGGCCTAGCTTGATTCCCAGTGCTTATATTGTTTACTCCTCTTCCCAACCTTGGACACACATTCCTGAAATGATCCGGGCTTCCACATTCATAACAAACCCTTCCTCCTATTTTCGTATTCTTCCCAACCTGGCAAAATCGAGCGAGATGACCTTTTTGCTTGCAAAGGTTACACATGAGACATGCTCCACCATGATGCAGGTTGCACTGGTTGCATCTGGGATAGTTTCCACTGTTCCGTCCAACCTCTTGAGCCTTTACTCCAAAAGCTCTTACAACCTGTTTACCCTTGCTCGTATTTCCTTGGAGTCTCTTACCCGACTGAAACTCTGACTTCCTCTTACTGCCAACACTTCCCAACTTCAGTGTACCAGCTCTAACCGCATCATTGGCTAAGGTAGTTGCTAAAGCTATAACTGCTTGGATGGTAGTAGGGTTTGACGAGGTAACCATCCCTCGAATCTCCGGTGCTAAACCCCACAAGTAACAGTCGATTCTCGTATTCTCCGGGGTAACCATATGAGGCACTAACTTCGCAAGTTCATGAAAACGGGCCGTGTAACGGTCGATGTCAGCTCCGACCATGGCATGATTGCAGAATTCAGCTTCTAGCTTCTGAATTTCGCTTTTCGGACAATACTCTTCAATGAGTAGTCCTTTAAATTCTTCCCATGAAAGTCGGTAAGCATTCTCCCTTCCACGGGTCTGAACTTGGATGTTCCACCATGTCAGGGCTCTACCCTGGAGTTGGCATGAGGCATACTCCACCTTGCGGTCTTCCGCACACTTGCTGATATGAAGTACCGACTCCAAGCTATCAATCCATGTCAGTAATCCCACGACTCCTTCCTTCCCATAGAATTCCTTGGGCTTGCAGGACATGAAAGTCTTGTAGTTGCACCCAATAGTGTTGTTCACGTTATTGTTGTCGTTGTTGAGATTTCCTCTCTCGGTTCTGTCATTTCTCCGATCGGCATTGATACCCGCAGTCAGTTGAGTTACAATGTTGGGTATGGCAGCTTGGATTTGTTGTGCAATTATTTGAGCAATGTAAGGATTTTGGCCTTCCGAGGTTCCTCCCGGGTTACGTGGGGATCTTCTCGGAATTATTTTCTACGTTCACAAAAATTGGTTTTATTAAAATCTTGTGTAAATGTTATAGAAATTTTGAATTTAAAGTTTTACGATTTGAAAATAATAGATTAATCGTTATAGATTCAAACACACGTAGATAAGAATATATAAAACTAGAAAACATTCTTCCATAACTTTCATTAATATAATCCGTTCATACAAAATTCCTGATGCACATATTGCATCAGTATCTAAAGCCCCCCCTTTTTTTTACAATACACGGGAAATATGATATAGATCATTTTTTTTGCCATCCCGATCAATACACAAACCAGTACATCACCAAACAGATCCCTAACACCAAGAAAGTCAACAAAATCATCAAGACCACCGATATCAACCTCGCCACAGAAGCCATCCCTATAGCCACCCTTGCAGTATCCAAAGCTTCGGTATATGCTTCAGTCAAAAAGTGTCCGTTCCACGAGCTCTGTGATGACTTGGCTCTGATAGTCTACTCTTGCTTGGCAGCTCTGTAGTCCTGATGGGGCCGCCCGGAATTGTTGCTCCTGCGCCCAGGTGGGAGCTCGCTCGATTGGTATCCCAGTAACTACACGAGGAGGTGCAGGTGCCTCCATTCGATCTGCGAAAGCACGCCTAGGAATAGGTACGCTTTTCCTAGCTGTGACCCTAATACGAGGGCCTCTAGATGATTCAGGCATAGTGGGGGTGGGTCGTGGCAAAACGGGAATCGACGAGTCGCTTGAGTCGCTGTCCGACTTGGGTTCCACCGAGGCATCATGGTGTGACTCTACTTCGTCCAAAACAGCCGTATCTTGATTTGATGTAGAGTTAGCACGAGGCCTTGCCGTGACGTATCCAGAAGCATCGGCCGAGTATTCCGATCGGGAGTGATTAGGCGAAGAAATAGTGTTACTGAGTTTAAAAGTTCATAAGGTCATTATCACGCGAGTGTTAAAGCCTAATATACGCAAATTCTATAATCAAACTTAATACGACGCATAGTGCCTAGTGATGATCTTCACATATTACTAACATAACCATTTCTCATCCCACATTTCTTTTTCCTTAGTTAAACATAGTTGATCAGGCTATGTTTAATTAAAGTCCAAAAATTGCAAAATTTGAACTAGTTATGTTAGTGATATGTTTATAATATATATATATATATATTAAATTATTTCCTCATATTCGGTTATAGTTGCAGTTTTCCAAGGGAAAACCGGTGTTCTCTATAACCTTTGGCTCTGATACCAAATCTGTCACACCCCGCTAAAGCGGAAACACGAGATGTAACAGCTCAAGCTTCATAGCAAAAGTTTACGAGATCACAAACAACTATGCATTTAAATATTACAGGCCAAAATTACATAGTTGCTTTTGAAAAAGTACGATTACATAAGAGAAATTAACAAGAGTTCCAAAATACTAAGATCATCATAACTAGCGTCTACTGGCGTCACCATTCTAAGCACTCGAACTTACTTACGATCACCTGAAAAGCACGTCAAAAGAGTCAACTAATGCACTAGTTGGTGAGTCACAGGTTTGAGATTATCAAGTCCACAATAATAATGTTTCGAAAATTACCACAAGTGGATAAAGCAATCGGTTGTAAATAAAGTTGCTCATAATTTATGGTACAAGGGAATGTAGTTTGAGCCCGCCACCCGACCTATATGACAACTTCCCCATAGATTCCCTATCGCAAGCAATGTACCAAAACCACAACAATAATTATGCACTCCACAAGCGCTACTTGTGAGTGGGGTGTCAACCAAATAACGTTATTCATAATTACCAACGGCTCCCCCAACCGGGAGTTAACGGGTGTCGTAAAATAATAATAATGGGGACTTACATAACGATAGATAAAAAGCTCATGAAAAGACTACATTCATACCATAGAGCCAAATATAAAAACATCATAATTTAGCGCATTTAGAATAAATAAATACAAACCGATGCGTAAAATTTCGTAATTTAGACATGCTTTTCACCCCAAATATGTAAAACATTAAAAAGGGGCTGTGAACTCACTTGTTGATACCGGAAAAGTCCTCAAGTCAAGCGTTTGGTGTCAACGGTTTCCTACTCCGGCCCTACGAAAATAAGGACACTAATGAGTCTTGGTATTTCGGTCATATGTTCTACGTTCGAATATTACACCAATCTTGTTTAATAATGTTTAAGGTTCAATAAATTAGGTCCATAAGTATGTTTTGCCAAAATTTGTCCAAGATTGTTGCAAGCGTAAGAAAAATAAATGTTACCACAATTTCGTCGTAAAAAGTGACGAAAAGGGTTAATAGTTACTTGACATTGTATATATATATATACATATAGCCTCAATTTCACCATTTGAAGATGATGAAAAGGGAATGAAAATAAAAATAAAAATAACAAGGTTAGATTATATGCAAGTATATTAAATATAAGTATATATATACATATATAAGAATATAAATTTTGTTAGATGATAAGTTAGCCAAACCACAATTTCATCACATAAGTGAAGATATAGGTTGTGATAATGTTAGAGTTAGATTATATACATTGTATATATAAAATATAAAATTGTTAGATGAGATAATCAAGTTACCCAACACACATTTTCATCACACAAGTAAATGAAAATGGGTGGTATCAAATAAATAATACAAAACAGAAAATAAACTTGCTGTCCAGAATTTGGGGTGACTTTGGGTTACAATCTGCATGTGTTACACTAAGATTTAGATCATGGAATTTTATGAGAATGTTCTTTAGTGAGTTAGGAAACTTTTGACATAAGAATCATAATTTTTGGATGCATTTAACTACATGAAATACCACTTATGCCAAACTGATGCAGAAAAACGTCACTGTTGCGCACTATTTTTGTAAATTTTGTTTGGGGGTTGAAATATCAATATTTTTCGGAGATTCCAGTTGGGTTTGAATCCTAACTCAATAAATTAACTTCTCAAAAAGTTTCAAATCTTTTGGAGGTCAAATGAGTGAGATATGGGCATGCAAAGTCAAGTATAAAATCTGAGAGTTTGCTGTTTGAACTTTACATGTAAATAACCATCTCTTTTCTCATTAGCCCTCAAAGATCTTAACTTTTAGCTAATCCACGATTTTTGTCATAAGTCACTAGATCTTTTGAGTTGAAAAAATCTTTTATAACACATTTTGTCAACATGCATTGTAGGACCTCTTGTGTTGTGAAGAGTCAGAAAAACACTATCTTATCAGCTTTCTAGTTTAATTTCCTTTATGTGTAAACATTCTACTTTGTTAGTGCCCTTGTTTGAGGTGTGGAACCTCGGGGGCCTTTATTGATAATCTTTGTAACTTCCTCTTACCTAGAAAAGGTAAGAGATGATTAGGGTTTTAATGTTGGATCATTTTTACCATTTTGGGCAAGAAACCTCCATTGTTGCTTTGAAGCTTTATTTCATCTTCTTGTTCTTGATTCAATCCATTTCTCTTGCTATATTATTGAATTTTGGGACAACAATTGGTATCAGAGCCATACCTTGTTGATTCCTTGGCTTTGTTGTTTGTTTTCAAAAGATTTCACAAGTTTTAAAACTTTCGGTATTCAAAACTTTTTGGGTTTTTGATCCAAAAAGTGGTTTTAAAAAGGTTTCATAAGTGATAAATGATTCCCCACTGTTTTCTAGTGATTTTCCTACAAATTGGGGGTCTTATCGCTTATCTTTTAAGTGATTTTTAGTGATTTTCAGTGATTTTTCGGAGTTCCTGTGCAGGTTTTCCGAATCGGAAAATCAGAGCTGAAATTTCAGTTCAACTTTTCCGAATCGGAAATTGTACTATACTCCGAATCGGAAAACACCTCTTTTCCGAATCGGAAATAGCTTTTTCCGAATCGGAAAACAGGCCTCTGATTTGGGGTTTTGCTCCTGAAAATATCATTTTCCGAACCAAGCTTGCCTTTTCCGAACTCAACCTTTTCCGAATCGGAAAATAGCATTTTCCGAATCGGAAAAGTGTCTTTTCCGCATCACCCATTTTGAGCCAAATCCGATTCGGAAAACTTCAGTTTCCAGATCGGATTTCGCCTCTTCGAGCCGGAACTCTTGCAAAATTGTTCCCCGAATCTGACACATAGCTGCTTTTCAAAACCTTTTAAATCTCAACGCTATCTGTGTCCCGAGGCGCTCAAAATATCTGTTTTTGAAAACCTTTTTCTTTTTAGAGCCAAGTGAATCTTACAAGGAGGTCTGTCTGTGTGAGAGAAATGTCGAAGGAAATCCTCGGAATCGGATCCGAGACTCGTCCTCCCGTCCTGGTGATGGGTGAGTACCAATAGTGGAGACGCAGAATGATCCACTTCCTTGATCTGCTGGATGAAAACCTAATGAAGTCCATCCGAGAAGGGCCTATCCGACCGACCGTCACCGTTGCCGCAGTCCCTAAAACCGATACTTGTCCCGAACTCCCGGCATACGTGGTCGAGAAGCCTGTTGAGATGTTCAACCCAGAACAAAGAGCCTGACATCTCATCGACAAGCGCGCTCTCACACTCTTGATCATGGCTCTCCCAAACGATATGTATGCCAGAGTGGACAGTCTAACCAACGCACGAGACGTTTGGTTGGAAATTGAGCAACAGATGCAGGGAGGTGACACTACTGTGGAGAGTCAGAAGGAAAGCGCACTCAATGCCTACGAAGGCTTCAAGGCTAGGGAAAACAAATCCCTCACTGAGTCTTATCAAAGACTGAATGCCTTCGTCAACGATCTGAGGCGGCTCGGGGTTGAGAAATCAAAGTACGAAGTGAACGTTAAGTTCTTGAAGAATCTCACTCAGGAATGGCAAAATATGGCTATCAACATTCAGTTAAGCCGGAATCTGGGAGCCATGGGTCTGCATGACTTATTCAGCATGATGGTTCAACACGAAGAATTCATCACCGGTGGACGCACCAAGAAAGCAGTCGATCCTCTGGCATTGTCGGCCGTGCCCTTCGGAGGACCAAGCCCTGCTCCTGTCCAACCAATGCCATACAACAACGTTTCTCCCCAGTATTATCAAGATGAATACAATCAAGAGTTCAACCTGAACTATGGAACAAGCGTACAACATCCAGATGAACCAGTGATTATTTCCATCTCAGATGAAGAACTCTTCCATGTGAATGAGTCCCTTGCCCTCATCTCACACAGTGTACAACGACTGAACGCAAATCGTGGATACAATAGATCACGAGGATCCAGATTTCCCAGTGGAGGAAGAATGGGGCAAGGTAGAGGAGGTCATTATCAGCAAGATAGAGGTCAGTACGGAAATCAAGGGAGAGGAAGCTATCAGCAAGGGGGAATCCAGGCATACGATCAAGGAGGTTATCGGAACAACCAAGGGAGGTTCAGAGATCAGCCCAGAAGAGACAACACGTACCTTGACTATCAGGGAGGCCAAGGGAGTCAAGGAGAGTGGAGAGGTCAAGTCTCAGACATCAACTACCGAAACAGCATGAGGCAATATACTCCTGAATCTGGGTATATAGATCGTCAGGGATATGAGATCGGGTATGGAGGAAGACATGAGAGTGGAAGGCTAGATCAAGGGCCAGGCTATGGGTATGAGAAGAATAGAGGTGATCGAAGGCAAGATGAGAGAATGGATCACGGGAAAAGCAACTACAACGGAGGCGATTCCAGGGGACACAATTCCAGGCAAGTTCAGAGGGAAGATCAACCGATTCAAACTGATCAAGGAATACAACGGTCAAATCATCCCCAAGGTCCCATAACCCAGAACCCCGCTCCTCAACAAACCGCAAGTCCCACTACCACTTGTTACAAGTGTGGTAAGTTGGGACACTACGCTCGAGATTGCTCCGTCAAGTACAAGGATGCCGCGTACTTTGAGAGGAAGGCCTCACTGATGAGGAAGAAAGAAAAAGGGGTTGCTTTACTGGTAGACGAAGAGAACTGGGTCTGTGAAGAGGAGAGTTTAGACGAGGAGGATCATTTGGTGAAGGGTCTTTGCTTGATGGCTGACTTCGAGGGATCAGAAGCCGTTGGACCAAGCACTTATCAAGATATAGATCCGTCTGAGGTATCCTCTCTTCCAGATATAACTGACACTGTGGCAATGTTGGAATCTAAAATTTGTGAATTAGAAAGATGTCTCCAATCGGAGAGGACTCTCGTCACGAAATTTAGAATCGACAGTGCAATTTACAAAGACTCTCTCGAGGATTTGACCATAGTCTATAACCGTGAAACACTTCAGTCTGGCATTAGAGAGTCCAATTTAACAAACAAACTTAGTTGTCTTCAAAAAGCCCATGAGGAACTTAACAGTAATCATGGGGAGCTCAACATTAAATTCCAGTTACTTTCTGAAGAAAGAACTCGGTTGTTTTCAAAAATCCAAGAGCTTGAGGACAACAATTTCAAAAGAGGACAATCTGAACAGACTTTAAGTATCCTCACTCAGCATGCCAAAAAGAATCCCTTTTACAAAGCTAAACCCGGCCTAGGTCTGTCTGAAAACCATGTTTTAGATAAAGCACCTTCTCATCTGTACAATTTTGAGGATATGGCAGCCTCCAAGCCCAAACCTGCTCTTGTAGGAGGACATGTGACCGAGAAATTTGTTAGGCAGACTGTCACATACACCGAAGTCATAAACGGTGAGACCATAACTAGTACAATCAGTCCAACGAACAGTACCTCTAGCAGTCCTCCCACTAGCCCCCCTCCAAATAGACCAATCTTTGTTCCGGCTAGTGATCCGACCAACTCCGAACCCACTTGGGAAGGCATCAAGGCCAGAACCCCTAGAGTAGCAATGCCTCCCATCAACTATACAGACCTGAACTCTAGCTATAATACTAGGGAAATGGAATTTTCAGAGGAGACCTTAGTTATCCCACCCGAGGATACTTCCGCAACTAAGTGTCCCGACCTAGTCAGGTTAGAAAAGGAGGTGTTTGCTCTTAGGTTAAAAGCCATGGATTTGGATGCAAGTCAACATCAGATCTTGAATCTGAAAGTTATTGTTTCGGAGAAAGACACATTGGTACGCACTCTGAAAACAGACTTGCTCAAGGCCAACGCCGAGAGAATTACGCTTTCTTCAGAATGTGAGACCGCATCCTCAAGTTTCACTAATTTTCAAAACCAGGTTGCGGATCTTCAGGCTCGATATGTTATCCTAGATGTCCATTTTGAACTTTTAAAGGAACTTGATCATGATGAAAAGATAATGTATCGCCAATCTTTAACCAACCAACGGGTGTCTAACTCCATTTTAAGAAGGAAAGTAATGAATTTTGAAAATCTTTACTTTTCAGACTCAGTTAATGATAAGACTGCTCCAATCCTTAACCATCCGATAGTCAATCCCCAACCCAAGCCTGTCTTAGACACTGAGGACCATTACTCCATAATCTCAGATGATGATGAACCCCTAATTCACACCATAGGATAGCCGAACCCAAGACTGTCCAAGATCCAAATATTGAATATGATATGAAGGTGTTTTTAGATAAGGATGATGATCCTTCAGGCTTTATTCCAAAGAAGCCAAAATCTGTTGTTGTCAAACCTGAGAAGCCTACTGAGTCACGAGCTCCTATTTCTGAGAAAAGTAACCCTGAGGGTGAAAAATGTGTAGGTACTGACAAGGGTAAATCAGTTAAGCCTCACGCACCCAAAGGACTCCAGAAAAAACATTCAAAGTCTAACGATGCTCGTAACTAAGTCAAGCCCATTAAAAGTCTTGACTTTCATTCAAGTTCCTTTGAAGTAGGTGAGACCTCTCAGTTACAACCCAATCAACCTTTCAATTCAACAAAACCTAAATTTTCTAAAACATCATCTGGAAAAGGTGGCAACTCCATTCCCACAAAACCGTCCTCTAACTCACACCGTGCTTTTCATGCAGATGCGAGGAGGAAAGATGGTGGACAGAATGTGAAGCCACCAAGAAAGGATCATCATGGGAGGAACAACTCTTTTTCTGCTTTCCCTAAGAAACATAGTCCTAGCCGTGCGGGTTTAGGCTATGTTCCACCTAGTGTAGGAAAGAATTCGAACATGTTTGTTAATTCTAATCGCAACTTGAACGATGCTTTTAATACTTTTCGCAATGACATGTGTTTTATGTTTGATAATTTCCTGCGTTATGGTGTGTCTAACTCTTTCTATGCTCCTAATTCTAATGTCAAATCCCGAAAGAGAAGGGGAAGAAAAAGAGGAAATGCAAAATCCTCTTCGTCAGTGAAGTCTCATCCGCCTAAGGAGAAATCCGAAAAGGGGACTACAACGACTGATTTATCTGTTTCTAACCCAAAGGAACCCATTTGGCAATGGGTCCCTAAACAAGCTTAGTCTGTCTTGCAGGTCAGTCATGTGTGGTACTTCGATTCCGGCGCATATAGACACATGACTGGTCAGAGATCCTTCCTTTTCGACTACGTTGAAAGGTTCGAGGGATACGTTAAAACCGCCGACAAGATGCCTAAGCCAATGGTGGGTTATGGGAAAATTACGGATGGAAAATACATCATAAAAGATGTAAGGTATGTCGAGGGGTTAGGTTACAACATGTTCAGCTCCAGTCAGTTCTGCGACAACGGATACTGGGTGAAGCAATTTCAATACGGAAGCGATGTGAATGATGAAGACAACAACGTCATCCTTAGTGCACGGAGGAATGGCAATCTTTACTCCACCGTCTTCCGTTCAATCCCTCAGACTCACCCACAGTTTGAAGCAATATCCAATCCGAGGAATGCAATCTGTTTGCTCTCAAAGGCATCAAAGGAGGACAGTTGGTTATGGCATCGAAGACTCTGCCATCAGAATTTCAAAGACATGAACAAGCTGGTTTCGAAAAATCTTGTCAAGGGACTACCGGAGACTCGCCTTTCCAAGGATACACTGTGTCCCGCCTGAGAACAAGGAAAGATGACGAGAAGCTCTCATCCACCGAGGATGGACACGAATAGCAAAAATCCCCTTGACCTGATTCACATGGATCTCTGTGGACCTACCAGAACCGAGAGCCTAGCCCGAAAGAAATACATGTTAGTTCTCGTTGATGAGTTCTCTAGGTTCACATGGCTTGAATTCCTTCGAGCCAAGTCTGACGCTGCCGATCGAATCATTGCTTTCATCAAGCGGATTCAAGTTCTCTTGGGTCGCCGAGTGAAGAAGTTGAGAAGTGACAACGGGACCGAGTTTCGCAATGCAAAGCTGCAATCCTTTCTTGAAGATGTGGGAATCTCTCACAACTTCTCAGCCGTGCGCACTCCTCAACAAAATGGGGTAGTGGAAAGGAAAAACCGGACGTTGGTAGAAGCGGCGAGATCCATGATGGCTCACTCTGGAGTTCCTCAATCATTTTGGGCTGAAGCAGTATCAACAGCATGCTACACGCAGAATCGGACCTTGATCGTCAAGTGGACCGGTAAAACCGCCTACGAGATGGTCGAACAGCGTATGCCTAACATCGATTACTTTAGAGTTTTTGGATGTAAATGCTATGTTTTAAACGACCGGGATGATTTGGGAAAGTTTGAACCCAAGTCTGATAAGTCTATCTTCATAGGATAGTCACATAACTCTAAGGCTTATAGGGTTTTCAACAAACGAACCCGAACCATCCTGGAAAGCTCAAATGTTGATTTTTCCGAAACCGAAACTTATTCTGTAGCAAGTCCAAGTAATGTAAATGCCTCATTTCCTGAACTGTTCACCGCACCACCGAGCACAGATTCTTCCACTAACTTTTCTGCTTTAGACTTCTTAGACCTCGCAGATTATGATCTACCCACACTCACGGGTCCGATTGTAGTTCCTTCTCATGCTGGTTCAACTTCTACTTCCGTGACGTCCGATGCATTCGTCACTGAGCCATCTTCAAGCACATCTACAAACTCAGTATCACCAGAATCACCTGCGGTCTCTCCCCCTAAAATCTCATCATCTGCCTCACCGGAACCTGTCCGAGAACAGACCCCACAACCTGTTCTTGCACCTATCCTAGAGGAAGCTCCACTACATTCACCCAGTTCAGCTCAGAGAACGTATGCTCAGGTAGTGCGTGAGCCCCGGTTGGAGGCATCACCGCAGCATAATCTGGCGGCCGGGTCATCAAGTAGAAACCAGCAAGAGGTCTTTGCCGTGCAAGATGAGAATGACACCACCAACAACCAGCAAGCTTATGTCACTCACCCACACACTCGAAAGTGGACAAAAGATCATCCCCCTCCCAGATCATCGGGAGTCCCTCACAACCTGTCACTACAAGATCTGCAAAGAATGTAGAAAACCTGATTCTATTCGGAGGATTCCTCAGTGAATTCGAACCTTCGGATGTTTCCCAAGCTCTCACCGATCCTGATTGGGTCTTAGCAATGCAAGAAGAGCTTGCGGAATTTGAGAGAAACAAAGTCTGGCGCCTGGTAACCAGACCGTGGGGAAAATCCATCATCGGAGTTCTTTCTTGAACGTCAAGTGTGCTTTCTTGAACGGAGTTCTTCAAGAAGAGGTGTACGTTGAACAACCGGAAGGATTCGTCGATCCCAGATTTCCAGAACACGTTTACGTGTTGGACAAGGCGCTTTACGGTCTCAAGCAAGCTCCTAGGGCATGGTAAGAAACACTCACTGATTACTTACTAGGAGTTGGCTACAAGAAAGGTACAATCGATCCCACTTTGTTTCTTAAGAGATCAGGTAAAGATTTAATTATAGTTCAGATATACGTGGATGATATTATCTTTGCATCTACGAAGCCTGAGATGTGCCAAGAGTTTGAGAACACCATGCAATCCCAATTTAAAATGAGCATGATGGGCGAGTTGACGTTCTTTTTAGGACTTCAAGTTCGACAACGCCCTGACGGCATTTTCATAAATCAAGCCAAATATGTTCAAGATCTTTTAAAACGATTTGATTTCGGGGGTTCAAACTCTGCGGCAACACCAATGCCCAGAAATTTTCAACTAAACGCAGATACTTCTGGTAAACCGGTTGACCAGAAGACTTATCGGGCTATCATTGGTTATCTTTTATATCTCACGGCTAGTAGACCAGACATTGTTTTCTCCACGGGTGTCTGTGCTCGTTTTCAGTGTGATCCACGTGATTCACACCTTTTTGCAGTCAAAAGAATCCTTAGGTATCTGAAGGGCACACCGGATTTTGGCCTTTGGTACCCAAAAGATTCTGGTTTTGAACTAATTGCATATACAGATTCAGACCATGCAGCTTGTAAGCTCAACAGGAAAAGCACATCTGGTGCTTGCCAGTTTCTTGGAGACAAGCTGGTGAGTTGGTCATCCCGGAAGCAGAATTGCGTATCCTTATCCACCGCGGAGGCAGAAAGGTAATGTTGAACTTTACTTTGTTGAGAGTGACTATCAGCTTGCTGATCTGTTCACAAAGCTGTTTGACGAGAAACGTCACTTCTTTCTCCTAAGTAAGCTAGGAATGCTAGACCTCCCTACCTGAGGTCTAGGGGGAGTCTGGAGTTCATGTTATGTATGCATGTGTGTAGGGGGAGTCTGTAGGAGTTCTCGAGAGATTGCATGAATTGAGGGGGAAAACTAAGTCTTGTTTTCCTTGTTTGGTGTGTTTAATGACGTTCTCGGATCCACAACACCTTGGATACCATTTTATACTCTCTTTTGTAGGTGTGGATCCTCACGACGACTTCTGATTACTTCAGATCAGAACTCGCACAAAACCCAGTTGACACGTACCAGGTAAGTCTCCTTTCTCGGAATCGAGCGCTGAACTTGTAAATTTTTGCGAACTTGAAAGTTGAGGGGGTGGTAGAGTACATGTCTTCAACTTACAAGTTCGAGGACTAACTTTGCTACTTTCTGATTCTTAAAGTTCAGGGACTCGTTTTGCACTTTGGCGAAACTTGTAGTCCAGGGTCTGTTTTGAAACTTCTTAAAACTACAAGTTCAGGGACTAGTTTGTAGGTTTCTTGAAACTTCAAGTCCAGGGGTGGTTTTTGCCAATAGGTGAAAGTCGGGTTAAGAGAGTCATCAGGAGAGCCAAACACAGTGTTTTTGACCCAAACACAGTGTAATTCGGTAAAAATATAAATACCGGTTTACAAGATTTACTTTTCACAAAATTTCAAATTTTCACTTTTCCTGTCTGAACTCTCACCCGATAACCGCTCTCGCGCTCGATTCGATTTCGCTCGTTTTTGCTCCGTTCGTCGATCAGATTACGTTTTCGGATTCCTGGTAAGTTTACGATCAATCCTTATATAGTTATAACATCTAAATCTGTCGTTTTAAGGTCTGGATCGAAGCCTAAACTTTTCACAACTTACCCGAAACCCAAACTTCTTGGAATGGGATTTCGGGGCGTTAAATCGATCCTTTGTTGATTAGAAACTTGTTCTTAACTGATTTAGGATGCATGTTAATAGTTTAGAGCCTTAGATCGACGTTTGGTGAGCGGTTTTTGTGGTGGGAACTCGAACAGCCGTCGTTTTCCGAATCGGAAAACTTGAATGTTCAAGTTTTCCGCATCCTTTAACGTTGATATCTCATATGTGTTTTCCGATTTGGAAAACCAGATAAATCCGAATCGGATTATCAGGTTTTCCGAATACGACTTGTGTCTCGGTTTTCAAGCTAAATTTTTTCCGATTCGGAAAACATGGAATTACCCTTACGGGTTTCCGAGGTTTTCCGAAGCTCGTATGAGACCAAGTCTTGCCAAAAATTTTCTAAGTCTTGCACATTTTCCGAATCGGAAAACTACGTTTTCCGAATCGGAAAACTACGTTTTCCGAATCGGAAAACCTGCTTGTTCCTCACGCTTTGTTTTTCTAAGTATGGGAGTTTCCCGAATCGGAAAAGTACCTTTTCCGAATCGGAAAACTTGTGTTTTATTTTGGCTAAATTTTTCTAAGTGTTGGAGTTTCCCGATTCGGAAAATCACCTTTTCCGAATCGGAAAACACCCCCTCGTGTGTTTGCTCGTTTTTCGACTCGAAAAATACGAAATACTCATTTTTGGGTTTTCGAGGTTTTCTGACTCGCGCCTAGTCGAGGGTATAGTCTTTTTAACGTAACATCTTTCTAAACACTTAACTAATCCTTTTGTGACTTGACAGAAATGGCTCGTCAATCGAACACTCCTGCTCCTCCTTCTCCGGTCAACAACGCTGCTGACCGAGCCCTCGTTGCCCCAACTGACATCCGTCCCATCCACCAAAACAATGGGTACGTTGACCTGGCCAACTTCACTGCTCAGGACGAGGTGGTACTGGAGATACTACAGGCGCATCCACTGGCGTATGCGATGCAAGCCACTACCGACATTCCCATGATTTACCTTCAGCAGTTCTTTGCTTCATCCACCGTGGAGACTCGAGATGGCGTGCAGACCATCGTGGGTCGTGTTGATCACACTGACCTCACTATCACTGTGGAGGACTTGAGGCGCGTCCTCCATCTGCCTGCTGCCACTCCTGAGGCCCCGTTCGAGCCATTGGTCACCGGCCCCGAGCTCTTCAGCGAGATACTCGCACTTGGGGTTCACTTCACTGCAAACAACCGACCGAACGGGATTTCCCAAGTCACCCAGGGAATGCTGCCACCAATCTGGTTTTTCTTCTTCAACATACTCAACAGGACCTTGTCTTCGAAGACCCACGGAGTGGATCGTGCTTCCACTCAGTTCTGGCATGTCATTCATGCGGTCGCCTACGGGAGGCGTATCGACTTCGCCCAACAACTTTGGGCTGACATGGTCACCGACGTCGACAAGGGCCCGCAAGAACCCGTCATACATCCATTCCTTAGATGAGGTTCTTCAGTCTGATCATTCACGAGCACATGGAACAACATCCTGCCGTCAGACGTAGATCCGGCCACCAGCGCTTTGAAAGCATTCAAATAGGAAGGATGAATCGAAGGACTCTGCGATCAGGTCAGGTAGAAATGCCTATCCCTGATAATGTGCTTGGTTTGGTGGACCGTAGGTCAGAGAGTGTTAGGATGTACCGGGCGTTTATAGGTTTAGAAGACGCGTCCACGGACTCCTCAGAACCGAGGAGCCCTACCCCGGACGCGCGACCCGTCCTTCCTAGGAGTCGTGCCTCTGGCACGGCGGGCCAGAGCTCCAGTGGGGGAGCTCAAGGCTCGGGAGTGATGAGTGTGGACGTTAGGGGTGAAGTGGGTAGAGTCGTTGGTACGTCCGCCACGCCGCACATGTCTCGAGCAGAAGCCTATCAGATGATGGTACGAAACCGCACCCGTAGAGCTCGAACGCAGACCTACATCGAGGAGACATCCCCAGTTGCACGCGAGCATGACATCACGAGTCACTTCCGGGTGAAGCAGTACACCGGGATTCTTCAACAATCCCCAGTTCATTCGTCATCGGAAGAGCGCCGATCGCCGACACCGCCGCAACAACCAGAACCGACTGGTGAGGACGTGGAAGCTTCCCCACAAGAACAAGCACACGTACCTTCACCACCTCTTACGGCGCCCGGTGCTACTCACGCAGGCGAACCCTCCGGCGAACCCTCCGGCAATGACTCCGACGGTCACGAATCCTCCGAGCATACTCCTTCGGACCGTCGTGAGCCCGATCACGAAGCCACATATGAAGAGATGGTGGATTACGGATCTGACTCTGAGTTCCAATTATCAGAACCAGCGAAGGGCGGGAAGGCCCAGGTGATAGACGTGGATGAAGCCACCTCTTCCTTCAACGACGATAGAATATCCGGAGATCCAGTACTTGCTGAGGATCTTACATTAGATGACCGGACCGTCGGTCGTGAGGAAGAAGGTGAGGCCGAGGTTGCTACCGGCTGGGGTAGGGAAGACAGTGAGGAAGAAGAGAGAGAGAGAGGAGAGAAAAAGAGACCGAAGATGTTGAGGTCCAATTAGGCGAGCTTTGGGCTCAGCTTCAGGATGCGGACGAAGAGGAAGGCCGCGTAGGTTAGAACCGGAAGTTCCCCTTACCTCGAGTCCATCCAACAGAGAGGCAACCCACACCGAGACCGGGCACCCTACGGTGTCTGGTCAAGACGCTAGCAGCTAACTAGCGCACTTGTACACCCCACCCAGCCACTCGACCATCTCTCAACAGATGGTCGTTTCAGTCAGTCACGGGGATCAAGCACAACTTCCACCGGCCACTCAATCGGAGTCTGCCGGTGTTGACATAAGAGAGGAACTGCCCCACCTCTCGACTTCACTTGTTGCACATAGAGTCGTAGAGTCACTTCCCGGGACGTTTACGATCCCTTCTATCATTAGGCCACGACCTATTGTACCACAAGCGGAGATCCCACGGGACTCCGCCGGAATGGGGAGAGTTGGTGCGTCGGGTGACGCCCTTCGAGGATCCACCGGAAGCCCTGACACCGTCAACATCATACCAGTGGTGATATCAGGCCGAGAGAGCACCTCAGTAGGACTCTTCTCGACAACTGGAGCCGAAGTGGCACCGGGTGTTGTACTACCGGGACAGGGTCCGACAGACTCGAGCAAAGTCTCTAAAGATGCTCACGCAACAACGGGGCTTCTAGGCCTGACGGATTCGGGTGGAATCCCTAAAACCACCCTAGTATCAACGGGACTTCAAGGTCCGACGGATTCGGACGACATCCTAAAAGTCGTCCAAACCAGGTTACTTGCGGTGGAGGAAGCCAACCGGGCAAGGGATGCGCGGGTCGAGGCACTAGAGAAAGCCTTGGCCGAGACGGAGAGGAAAAGATTGGCGGATCTTGAAGCGTCTCGAAAGCTTCAAGAAGACAGGGATGCGGAGCTCTACGAGCTCAAACGGCGAGTCAAGGGCAAACACTCCGAGGCTGCCCCATCAACCGAAACTCCGATCCCCCGTCAGACCGAAGACGTTCTCAGACTTGCCCCTCCGACTTCGGGTGAACTACCTCCGATTCCGGGTTACGTCACTGAGGCGGAACATGCCTTCGTCATCTCATCCTACACGACTCAGAACGACCGCCTCTCCGCCCAGGTCAGAGATAGGGAAGCCCAGATTGAGATCCTTCAGCAGCGCATCCGGGAACTGGAGGCCATGTGTCGGTCTCAGGCTCAGCCTTCCAAACGGAGGCATCATGACCCTGATGACTCGGCACCGGGTCCTCATGAGGGGGAGGTGCAGGCTTCATCCAAAAGGCCTCGCACCGACCTCCATTCTGCCTCCGGTTCCGGTTCTACCTCAGCTCCTGCTTCCACGGCGGCCCCCTCCAGTGCTCCATCTGATTATGCTGCCGCCGATGCTCCCTATGTCGATTCAGACACGGAGGATATTCCTGACATGGGGAGTTGGCACTATGAGCCGATCCCGAAAGGGGAGACAGTACAGTTCCCTTAGATGACCGATACGGCGTAGATTAACGTCGTTCCCCCGGAAGCAGCGCCGAAAGACTTATCAGATGTTCAGATTCCGGAGGAAGCCCGGAAGATTCTTCGGTCGCTTGCTCAGAGCCTCGGGATTTTCCAGAGGGGGGGACGACATCGTTTCCTATCGGCATTTGAGTTTCCCACTCCGGAAGCCCCTCGGACCATTCACTCGACAGATCCAGAATCCGTTGCTCCAACCGTCATCCAGCTCAACTGGAATCATTCCGTCATCTTCCGACCATTCCTTGAGGAATCCTTCTCCCGTATCTTCCAGCAGGAAAGGCTGCATGTATGGTCCCGAAAGGTCTACTTCGGGATCTCGCACATCAAGACGAAGAGAAGAAGGACCGCTTACGTACACCAGAGGATGTGCAACTGGGCTACCCACGGACGTCAAAGAATCCGACGTCGTTTCATCAAGGTAACCGCTATACGCCCCTACAAACATGGTCATCAGTTATTTCTTGAGTACGACGTCTGCATGTACGGGACCGGTACTCCACGAGGTGAGTTACAGGACTGGTCGTTCACGGAAGCAGATCTAGATCGGGTGCATCTGGAAGATCTACTCACGCTCATCAAGTACCTCCAGGGTCCGATTCTCCGACCCCAACACTACAGAGACGGCACCGAGATACTGAAGAAGTACGTTCGCCACGCGATCACACTTGCGCGGGTGACGGACTACCAGCTTGCGATCGAGAGCCGCCAACCGAAGGTCAACCTGCTCAGACCGAACCTGCTCGTACCTGGTATTGATGCCTACCTTCCCTACATGCCAACCAGGATACCGGAGCACGGGGTTCTCTACGTGACGAGGAAGAAGAGGGAGCGAAAGTTTATGAGATTTGGCGAACTTGCCAACTTCTGTGATGGTACCCTTCTCTACGTCTACAATGGGATGCAGAGTAGACTCTTGGCGGATCAGATACCGGGCCGAAAGATCATAGACGGGAAAGGAAAGATTCTGGAGGGCATGAACCTGATAGAGAGGAAGCTCAAGGAACGGTTGATGTACAGACGAGTCGAGGCGGCGATGCAGATGAGAGCGCGGATAAGTGGAGATTGGGAAGAGTTTTTGCAGATGTCCAAGTGGGAGCCGGCACTGGAGCTTCCACCACCTTTCTGACTTCTTCACAAAGGGGGAGATTGTAGGACCTCTTGTGTTGTGAAGAGTCAGAAAAACACTATCTTATCAGCTTTCTAGTTTAATTTCCTTTATGTGTAAACATTCTACTTTGTTAGTGCCCTTGTTTGAGGTTTGGAACCTCGGGGGCCTTTATTGACAATCTTTGTAACTTCCTCTTACCTATAAAAGGTAAGAGATGATTAGGGTTTTAATGTTGGATCATTTTTACCATTTTGGGGAAGAAACATCCATTGTTGCTTTGAAGCTTTATTTCATCTTCTTGTTCTTGATTCAATCCATTTCTCTTGCTATATTATTGAATTTTGGGACAACATGCATACATCTTTTCCAAATCCTTTTTGCTAAATACTCATTTTTGAGGTGTTCTTGAGAGTTCCAACTACCATTTTTAAAAATACAACTTATCTTGGTGCAAGACTTGATCATGCATGTTTGTTTAAACATGTTTTTAGAAGTTTTTAAATCATCCTTTTGAATTCCCCAAATGATCTCATAAGGGTTTCAAGAAAACTCAATGCATGTGTATTAAAAGTCATCTATTCACTTGATTTTTGGTTTGATCATTGATCCACCACCATTTTAGTAACACATTTGTGTTCAGGTGATAGATCTTCAAACATCAAGGTGTTTAGATGTTTTTCTTTTTGAAAATTAAGAAGGAGTAGAAGAACATGATAAAAAAAATTAGTGAAAATGCACATGTGAATACAAATGTTTGTGTGGATTTTGCACCGAACACATTCTTACCTTCAAAATGTTCTTCAATTTATTGATATACATGATTTTTGGGGCTGAAATGGACGAGTTTTTGAGAGTGATTAAGAGAGAATGAAGAGATTTTTCTAGAGTAAGAAAATAGAGAGAAAAGAACTAGTGAGGAAATGGTTGAAATGAGAGAGTATGAGTTGTATTTAAATAAAAAAATGGAGGATGTGTGTTGATGTGTTGGACGCCAATATGTATGTGTGTTTGTATAATATAATTTTTTTTTACAACAAGATTTAGTCATAAAAATTAGTTTAAAGAAAATAAAATATAAATATAAATAGATAAGTAGTAACTAGACACTTTAATATTAGAATTAAGTGTAAATAAATTTGTAGGTTAGATTTGAAAAGCGATAAGGCTTATATTCATATAATTGGTGTTATATATAAGATTGGTGTAAATTCTCTTTATTTTGAAGGCTTCTAACATAATCCTCGTAGAATAGCACTAAAGTTTATGGGCAATGCTACAATGGGAAAATTACTGTCTAAGGTAATAAAGTGAAGGAGCTCAATATATCTAACCTGAAACTGATTTCCTTTTGACGGTTGTCACATTCTCCCACGGTTAAAAGAATTTCGTCCCGAAATTCAGGAGTTAACAAGGTTAACCGGTTCTAGTAGAGAGAGTGGGGATACTTGTGAATTATATAATCTTCCCGTTCCTAGGTATACTCGGGTCCACGCTTCGTGTTCCACCGAACTTTCACAATAGGAATCTTGCTCTGTCTTAGACGCTTAACTTTTCTATCGAGGATCTCAATTAGTTCCTCCACAAAATTCAACTTAGCGTTGAGTTGGACATCTTGTAGAGGCACAAAGGTTTCTTCATCGACCAAGCATTTCTTCAGATTTGACACATGAAACGTGTCATGGATAGCGCTAAGCTCAGATGACAATTCTAGCTTGTATGCTACTGGTCCAATTCTTTCTGTGATTTTGAACGATCCTACAAACCGAGGATTCAACTTTCCTCTTTTCCCAAACCGACAGTTCCCTTCCAAGGGGACACTTTAAGAAAAAACCCTATCACCCACTTGAAACTCTAAAGGTTTCCTACGATTATCTGCATAGCTTTTCTGGCGATCCTGGGCTGCTTTAAGCCTGTCCCTTATAATTGCGATCTTATCAGTGGTTTCTTGCACAATGTCCGGGCCCGATAACTGGCTGTCTCTGACCTCCACCCAACAGAGAGGTGATCGACACTTACGACCGTATAAGGCTTCATAAGGTGCACATTTGATGCTGGTGTGATAACTGTTGTAGTAGGAAAATTTTATCAACGGCAGGTGGTCATCCCAGCTTCCTCCAAAATCCAAAACACAAGCTCGAAGCATATCCTCCAACGTTTGAATGGTCCGCTCACTTTGACCATCTGTTTGAGGATGGTAGGCAGTGCTCAAATTTATTTGTGTACCCAAAGCCTTGTGAAGCGATTTCCAAAACCGTGACGTGAAACGGCTATCTCTATCGGATATTATGGAAATGGGTACCCCATGACGACTTACTATTTCCTTGATGTAGACCTTAGCAAGCTTCTCCATCTTATAATCTTCCCGAATAGGCAAGAAATGAGTTTTTGAGAGTGATTAAGAGATAGCCGTTTTGGGGCTGAAATGGAAGAGTTTTTGAGAGTGATTAAGAGAGAATGAAGAGATTTTTCTAGAGTAAGAAAATAGAGAGAAAAGAACTAGTGAGGAAATGGTTGAAATGAGAGAGTATGAGTTGTATTTAAATAAAAAAATGGAGGATGTGTGTTGATGTGTTGGACGCCAATATGTATTGTGTGTTTGTATAATATAATTTTTTTTACAACAAGATTTAGTCATAAAAATTAGTTTAAAGAAAATAAAATATAAATATAAATAGATAAGTAGTAACTAGACACTTTAATATTAGAATTAAGTGTAAATAAATTTGTAGGTTAGATTTGAAAAGCGATAAGGCTTATATTCATATAATTGGTGTTATTATAAGATTGGTGTAAATTCTCTTTATTTTGAAGGCTTCTAACATAATCCTCGTAGAATAGCACTAAAGTTTATGGGCAATGCTACAATGGGAAAATTACTGTCTAAGGTAATAAAGTGAAGGAGCTCAATATATCTAACCTGAAACTGATTTCCTTTTGACGGTTGTCACATTCTCCCACGGTTAAAAGAATTTCGTCCCGAAATTCAGGAGTTAACAAGGTTAACCGGTTCTAGTAGAGAGAGGTGGGGATACTTGTGAATTATATAATCTTCCCGTTCCTAGGTATACTCGGGTCCACGCTTCGTGTTCCACCGAACTTTCACAATAGGAATCTTGCTCTGTCTTAGACGCTTAACTTTTCTATCGAGATCTCAATTAGTTCCTCCACAAAATTCAACTTAGCGTTGAGTTGGACATCTTGTAGAGGCACAAAGGTTTTCTTTATCGACCAAGCATTTCTTCAGATTTGACACATGAAACGTGTCATGGATAGCGCTAAGCTCAGATGACAATTCTAGCTTGTATGCTACTGGTCCAATTCTTTCTGTGATTTTGAACGATCCTACAAACCGAGGATTCAACTTTCCTCTTTTCCCAAACCGACAGTTCCCTTCCAAGGGGACACTTTAAGAAAAACCCTATCACCCACTTGAAACTCTAAAGGTTTCCTACGATTATCTGCATAGCTTTTCTGGCGATCCTGGGGTGCTTTAAGCCTGTCCCTTATAATTGCGATCTTATCAGTGGTTTCTTGCACAATGTCCGGGCCCGATAACTGGCTGTTCTCTGACCTCCACCCAACAGAGAGGTGATCGACACTTACGACCGTATAAGGCTTCATAAGGTGCACATTTGATGCTGGTGTGATAACTGTTGTAGTAGGAAAATTTTATCAACGGCAGGTGGTCATCCCAGCTTCCTCCAAAATCCAAAACACAAGCTCGAAGCATATCCTCCAACGTTTGAATGGTCCGCTCACTTTGACCATCTGTTTGAGGATGGTAGGCAGTGCTCAAATTTATTTGTGTACCCAAAGCCTTGTGAAGCGATTTCCAAAACCGTGACGTGAAACGGCTAATCTCTATCGGATATTATGGAAATGGGTACCCCATGACGACTTACTATTTCCTTGATGTAGACCTTAGCAAGCTTCTCCATCTTATAATCTTCCCGAATAGGCAAGAAATGAGTTTTTGAGAGTGATTAAGAGATAGCCGTTTTGGGGCTGAAATGGAAGAGTTTTTGAGAGTGATTAAGAGAGAATGAAGAGATTTTTCTAGAGTAAGAAAATAGAGAGAAAAGAACTAGTGAGGAAATGGTTGAAATGAGAGAGTATGAGTTGTATTTAAATAAAAAAAATGGAGGATGTGTGTTGATGTGTTGGACGCCAATATGTATGTGTGTTTGTATAATATAATTTTTTTTTACAACAAGATTTAGTCATAAAAATTAGTTTAAAGAAAATAAAATATAAATATAAATAGATAAGTAGTAACTAGACACTTTAATATTAGTATTAAGAGTAAATAAATTTGTAGGTTAGATTTGAAAAGCGATAAGGCTTATATTCATATAATTGGTGTTATTTATAAGATTGGTGTAAATTCTCTTTATTTTGAAGGCTTCTAACATAATCCTCGTAGAATAGCACTAAAGTTTATGGGCAATGCTACAATGGGAAAATTACTGTCTAAGGTAATAAAGTGAAGGAGCTCAATATATCTAACCTGAAACTGATTTCCTTTTGATGGTTGTCACAAAGAAGTTCAGTTTGAGCTTGAAAAAGAATTACTTTATGAAAAGGAGATGATGTATCGCCATACCTCAACCAACCAAGATGTGTCAATCTCTCGTTTGAGAAGAAAAGTTATTGATTTTGAAAACTTTAACTTTCTAGATTATAATGATGATAAGGCTTCCCCTGTCCTTAACCATAGGATAGCCAACCCCAAACCCAATCCAGACCTGGATCCCAAAGATGAATATCCAGTGAAGATATTTTTGGACGAGGGTGATGATCCTTCTGGTTTGATTCCTAAGGAAAAGAAAGCTGTTGTTTCCAAACCTGAGAGGCCTAATGAGTCACAAGCTTCTGGTTCTGAGAAAATAACCCCAGGGGTGCAAAACGTGTAGATACTAACAGGGAGAAGTCGGTTAAGCCTCACACACCTAAGGGACTCCAGAACAAGAAATCCAACTCTAACGATGCTTGTGCCTCAGTTAAACCCATTCAAGGTCTTGACTATAATTCAAGTATCTTCGAAATGGGTGAGACATCTTGGTTAAAACCTAATCAACCTTTCACTTCCACTAAACCTAATTTTTCAAAACTGTCATTTGGAAAAGGTGGCAAATCCATTTCTACTAAACCGTCCTCTAACTCACACCATGCTTTGAATGCAGATGGGAGGAGGAAAGATGGTGGAAAGAATGTGAAGCCACCGAGAAAAGATCATCAAGAGAGGAACAACACTTTTTCTGCTTTCCCTAAGAGGCATGGTCCTAGCCATGCGGGTTTAGGCCATGCCCTACCTAGTGTAGGACTTCAATCAAACATGTCTATAAATCGTAACCGTAACTTGAACGATGCTTTTGATACTTTTCGTAATGACATGTGTTTTATGTTTGATAATTTCTTGCGCTATGGTTGTTACGGTAAAAATCTACAATCGCACGACAACCAACTATTATCGTAAGACAAATGATAAAACAATAATCCTGTATTAAGATAAGGTCCTGCGATAAAACCTAAAGAAACCATCGAACAAAGATCATTAAGCATCGAACAGATACAACGATTAGGTCGAACGATGCCTATTATTGTCGTACGACAATTGTCCACCTTTGAGAAAATCTGAGATTGAGTACTATGCTATGATCGTTGGAGTACATCATTACAATGGATATATCTTAAATTATATATCGTTCGATGGAAACCAACGACATCAATAGATCGACCGTTACAAGCAAGATTCTCGCAGCAGTTACAATCTAGACAATAACTCTCAGCAATACCGTCGGACAGTTATAAACCGAGCATTAATGGTTAACAATACCGTTGGACAGTTACGATTTGAACATTGATGAACAACAGTACCGTTGGACGGTTACTCTCAAGCTACTATATAAGAAGAATCAAGTCAACATTTGAAGACACGAAGTTCATTCGAAGCTTACAAGTTCTATACTAGATATTCCGTGATCATCAGTTTTAATTTACATTCGATTTCATTGTTATTTCCTTTGTAATTGTACGACCGGAGCTGTAAACTTGAAGGATATCACCCGTGTTTGGTGATCATAGTGCATTGTCGACTTACCTTTTAGGTCGACCGCAGGTTTTTTCCTCCGTCGTGAGGTTTTTCCTGCGTCATCAATTCCTCTGTCTTATTTTATCTTTTCCGCACTTATTATCGATTGTAATTTCTTTCTCTCGACGGTTAAGCCACACACAAATTTCTTACGACATCGACTTGTGTAATTTTTTACATAAACAGTTTGGCGCCCACCGTGGGGCTCCGTTTTGAGAAAAAATTTATTTGGTGAAAAGTGTGCCTTAGTACTAACCTTTTATTCGAGTTCTCTTTGAGCTATTTGTGCAGGATAACGGATAACGGATTCATAGCATCTCTACAACAACAATTGTAACAAGCCAATGAAGAAATCCAACGTCTTCGAGCTTCGCAAGTTCCATCGATGCCCATTCCTCCTCCTTATCCACCTCAACACCTGAGGCCACCACTTCGACCACAGTTCCATGCCTCAGTACCTCTATCGACTGTAAACCAGCAGTATAATAACGTACGACCGCCTATGCCTCAAGGTGTTAGTAATTATGTGCAGAAGTTGGCAAACCAGTGATTACACATCCAACGTTACTAGACACTCGAGGGTCACACCTGTGAGGACCTGTAAACCGAATAAATAAGATAGTCCCAGTTTGGAGAGATTAAGGTTTATAATAGTTAATTATAAATCAGTTGGGCATTTTCCGTACTAAATCCCAAAGTTAAAGGTTTGTTAGTAATTATATATTTATAAGATAAATAAATATATAAGTTTATTAATTATTGAATTATATATTTATTAGGTAAATAAATATATAATAGGATAATAATTAATAATACAAATAATTATCTAGTTATTTTTCTTTAAGGAAAAGAAAAGAATATTTGCCAAAGATAATTATGAAACTAATTATGGAAACTGAGTTATATGGAAATTCCTCCATATAAAATAAGCCTATGGGTTATCAGTTTTCATAATTCATTCCACCAAGAAAAACAAACCAGAAAATTCTCTCCTCCCTCCTCCTTTGAAACCGGCGCCGATCCAAGAGCAAAACCAGTTCGGTTTTTGGTTCTTTGATTAATCCTTAGCTGTTTTTCATCATATCGGGGACTCAATCCTGCTAGAGGGATCTTCGTTTGGTCGATCACGGGTGGATCTAACTCGAGCATTCCAGGTAACACTCTAACAAATCTATTACTATTATAATTGAAACGAAAAGATCTGTGGATATTTGGGTTTTATATCCAAATCGCTTCCGCACGTATCAAACCAGTTAGGTTTGATTCGATAAACTTATTGATCAGTTTGATCACAAAGTTTTGTCGTGTATCTCATCCAGTTAGGATTGAAATCCACAGTTTTCTTCGTGTCAGTTTGATACGAGGAACGCATAAAAACCCTACAGTGGTATCAGAGCCACAGGTTTATTCGTTTTATTTTATTTAATTGTTTATTAGATCCGTTTGAATTATTGTTTTATTGTATAAAGGTTAATCTTTATCAGTTTGTATAAAGATTTAATCTTTATCAGGTTTTGGATAAAGATTTGATATTTATCAAGTTTTGATATTTATCAGTTTTGTATAAAAATTCAATCTTTATCAGTTTAGCGTAAATGTTTAATTTTTATCAGTTTAAATCTTTATCAGTTTTGTATAAAGATTTGATATTTATCAAGTTTTGATATTTATCAGTCTCGTATAAAAATTCAATCTTTATCAGTTTAGCGTAAATGTTTAATTTTTATCAGTTTAAAATCTTTATCAGTTTTGTGAAAAGGTTTATTCTTAGCCTATTTTATCAGTTTATGTTTATCGTTAAAAAATTGAAAAGCGCGAAAAACCCATGGGGTAGCGGTGATCGGTGGCGGAACAGCGGCAAACGACCGACAGGACCACCCAATCGATCACCAGCCGTGGCGTACGGCGGCAGCAGCCGGCCGGACCACCAGGTGGTGGCTTAGCTACCACCAGGCCGTAGGCCACGTAGCACCATAGGTCGTGGCCTTAATAGCCACAGAGCCGTGGCTTAATCACCACTCGACCGTGGTCTAAAACACACCCCAGACCATGGCCGGTCTCGTACCAGACCATGGTCAGATCGTTTCTAGGCCGTGGCTTGGATCGCCATCAGGCCGTGGCTTGCCTGGCCATCAGGCCGTGGCTTGCCTGGCCATCAGGCCGTGGCTTGCCTGGCCATCAGACTATGGCTTGAGTTGCCACTAGGCCATGGTCCAACAGATTGGTTGGCCATGGTCGATGCCATGGTCTAGGCCGTGCCAAAAACCATCATTACACCAAGGCTCGCGCCAAGGCAGCCCATGGCTTATACCGTGGCTGCACCATGGCACCATGGTGACCCTCTGGCCAAGCCACCAGACCGGTGGTAGGCCGAGAGGGATGCGAACACCAGTTGTCGCCGATAGCGGCGGTGGTCAGCGGTGATGGCGGCGTTTGACCACCACCAGGCGGTGGTGATTGACGACGAAAGGTACGGAGGCGATTGCGTAATCGGCGGCAATTTGTCGGTCGATCGCGGATCGTGTTATTACGGGTTTCTCGATTCTAGTGGGCTTCGGTAATAACGGGCCTGAAACCCAGAATTTTTGGACCCAACTTGAGGCCCAAAAGGGTTTTATTGGTTTTAGGCTTTTTATCCGAATTAATTTTATTTAGATAAATTTGATTATCTTATAAAATTATGTTTAAGGGATTTTTAGTTAATAATTATCCCGAGTAAAATTGTGTTTTATCAAACCTGTTATTTGACCCGTTTGGTCAAATAAGTCTAGTATCATGTTTTGACCAGTTGGTCAAACCACGACACAGTTTACGGTCCAATGTTTATTTTTCCGACCAGTTTGTTCGAGGACCGGGTTTTGATATAACTTTTAGATAAAAAGCAAATATTTTAGAAAATCGGTTTTGCTTTATAAATAGATTTATTGATTATAAATCTTAGTATTTTTATAATTCAAGTAAAAACCGTTTTCAGTTTAAAATATTAGTTTCGGTTTATAAACAGTTTGTTTTATAGACCAAGTTTTGCGATAAACGGAACAAGATAATTTTTAACGGATCTAGGATTTCTTTATCGCTTTATTATATTGTTTAATATATATAAATGCGTGGTTGCTTGAGTATATATATGCTTTCGTATATATCTATTATAGGGCTTGCCAACTTAGACCTTTTGGATTAAATTTGGGGAGGCCTGCGTGCCATTTACAACCCCTTTGTAATAATGACCATAGGATAGTTATTTTTCCTTTTTTTTTTTGGGAGTTCCATCGAGAATGCCGAAGGCCAGTGGGAGCTACGCAAGAAAAACCCAAATTTTCTTTTCTGGAGTACTAACGAAGATACCGGGGAGCCAGTGGGAGCTACGCGAGGTGTTAGAAATCCTTTAGAAAAATAGGTCATTATTGGTCCTTAGGAATAAAAGTTGGCAAACCTATAATTAGTTAGCTCTAACTGCGTGGTTGTTGACATATTAACTGCGTGGTTGTGATTTTATAATTATATCAAAATGTTTTAAAATAAGAGAATTTTTTTAAAACTAGATAAAATCACAAGAGCGGACAGGTTTTATAATTAAAATTACCAGTTTTATAAACCTTTTTGAAACGGTAGATTTTATTTAAAACCTCAATAATAAGACTGTTTTGTATGAAAAGGCAAGTTGATAAAACAGTTAGTTTTGGTCAACAAATATGCTATCAAGACAGGTAGTTTTGATTAGCAAGTGTGCTTATTAAAACAGTTAGTTTTTAATTGGCAAGTGCTCTTTAAAACAGTTAGTTTTAAAATAGCAAGCATGTTTAAACAGTTAGTTTAAACATCAGTTACCTTCTAAACAATCAGTTTTTCAAAATTATAGATTTTCAAAAATACTGGAACTAAAAGGTTTTTCAAAATTAATTAAAAACCCCGAAAATCATAGATCAGAGTGCAACCCATCTAGGGGCACCTCCGGCGTAAGGTACGCGGCCGTTGTAAGTGAACACACCTTGAACGACCGCGTTCAAACCGAAGCTGGAGGGGATTAACAAGACTCTGCGAATTATCTCCGGGTGGTACCGGCCAGAGTAAAGTGTCCAAGTCCCAAAATGGTGAGATCTGTTTTGGTTCTGTTAAGTTTACCGGGTGGTACCGGGCCAAAAAGCACTTAGAGGGACTGAAACATGTACGGATAATTACCGTTGTCCCGAAAAGATCTAGGAGTCGTGTCAGTTAGATATGATTGGTAAAAGTCCTTACCTACCTAGTTAGTACGTGGTCCTGGTGAGACGTGAACACACCGGTCATCAGGGCGTATGTAATTAGGATCCTAGTCCAATAATTGATCATTTAAGGGTTTATTGATATTTATTGGAAATAGTCTTTCATAGTTACTAAAACCAAAGTTTTTAAAATGTGTAGATAGCAAACACTATTACCAACACTGATAAACTCCCTCTTCGCTCCATTCTCGAAAGGACAAACTTACTAGGTATAATTTTTCGTATGGGAGCGCAGTCTGATGATTGTGCTCAGACACGAGAGAAAGTAGTATGTCCTAGAAAAGCCTCTAGGTGAAGGCCCTTCCAGCAAAAGCTACTGTCACTGTCAGGAACGCTTATAGAAAGCATTCCGATTATTTGCTGGACGTAGGCTATCTTATGCTTGCGACTATGAGCCCAGTTTTTCGTACGAGGCTCATAAACACAAATGCCTATAACATGATCCGCCAGTTGAGGGACATGTTTCAGACGCAAGCACGCACAGAGCGTTATGATGCCAGTAGAGCACTGAACGCGTGCAAGATGGCAAAAGGGGACCTCAGTTAGTGATGATGAACATAAAGAGGCACATTAATCACCTAGAGAGGCTCAGTCGCCCAGTTTTGTTGCAGTTAGCAACAAATACGATACTCAACTCACTGTCTGAAGATTATAAGTAATTGAGTTGAGGATGGAGACCAAGACCAAAGATGTGCTTATGGTCAAGAATGGTGAAGTAAAGAAGAAGCGTGGGCATGGGAACACCAGTAAGGGAAAGGGCCAAGTTCTGGCTACCCTGAGTGCACCCAATGTTTATGATATAGGCAAAGGCAAGGGTAAAAAGGTTAAGCCTAACAGAATAATAACCGAGAATCAATACTTCAAGTGCCATGAAGTCGGTCATTGAAGGCATAATTGCCCGAAGCGTTACGAAGCAGATATAAACACCTCAGGTATTCGTGACTGCTTCAGATTATCACTTTCGCTTGTTAGTTTACAAGTGTGTTGACACCTAGAAGCAAATGTTTATTTGCAGGTGGTCATTAAAAGTGAAGTGCCCAGATTGCAAGGATCAGCATGCAAGATTACTTTTAGATATTATCAAGACAATTTTAAATTTTTAAAACAATCTTGTCTTTCCAAAATTTGAATTTTTTGTTTTTGAATTCTTATCGGTTTTAAAATTTAAAACTATTGTCTTGATATCTTTATGCATGATATTTTGAATCTGTATAAGTCAATTTAGACTTGATTCAAAATTAGATCCGAGATGTTGCCTATTACACTAACAGTATTGCTTCAATCAAAATAGTTTGAAGTAATGTATATGAAAACTGTCAAAAACACACGAAGTACTATAATTATAGGAATGTGTTTTTAAATAAAACATTTATGAGTAAAAGATTATGAAAGTATTTTATGATCAAAATTTATTACTCATATGTTTTAAGAAGAATTTAGGATATTATTTCAAATATCATTGATAATATCAGTATTTATAAAACTAGGAAAAATTCCAAGTTTCGGAATTAGGATTTAATATAATCCAGTTAAGTTTTATAAATGTTAAAATTCTCGTGTTTATTACTTGAAATAGAATTGACTAAGTAATCAAGTTTTGACTAAGTCAATAGTTAATTTTAAGTAATAGTTGGTTTTCATATAGGTTAGTGGGAGCCCAGGTTATTCTCTATCTAGTGCATGATAAAGAATAAAAGATAAAATTATTGATTTAGTATATATCTCGGAATTCATGATCCAGAAAGGATGTAAATTCATAAGATATACGAATCTATCTTTTAGTCAAAAGGGTAGAACGAAAGTTTCAAAGTCTTTGAAACTAAATAAGGTCATAATTGACTTCGAGAGAAATCAATAATTAAAATGTGTTGGAATAATTATTAAAGATATTAATTATCTTTCTAAAAGTGTCGTAAACACTAGAATAAATTTCCTGAAATTTGCCAGCATGGTAAATGGAAATTTTATCTGATTTCAGGTAGAAATCATTCATCTACACAGCAACTAAGGGAAGTTGCAGTTTAAACTTTACATATTCAGGAAAACTAGGAGTTATTCCAGTGTCTCCAAGTTCATGGAATATGGTAAAGAAAAGTCTAATCTTTGTTTAAAAGTGTTTGCAAAACAAAGATTAGTAGAATCAAGTAGATTGTATCAGATGATACAAAACTTGTATTATTTTGGTTGTTACTTTGATTAATACAGTAAACATTAATCAAAGGGTTTAAACTGAAGTTAGGTGATACTTCATTTAAATCAGTATTTTAGTAAAACATTGAATAGACACCGTAAAAGTAATTAAGAAATGCTATTAATTTTGTTATTATTACAGAGTGTAATATGGACTATACAAAATTATTTTCTTTATCACTTTTATATTTTACATGTTTTATGATCCAGGAATGAGACTAGTTTCCAGTCTTTCATTCGAAATTTGTCCGTGACAACTTATCGTGGTGGGAACCCGTTAGGGCGTTAAAGTCATTGTGAGCCTCTGGGTAGTTATGATCAGTGGTTGAATAACAGCTACAAGCGTTGTAGACCAGGAGTTGCACAGATATTTGATAGAGTAGCGAATATCGGACGTGATCTGCGGTTGAGACTACTTCTTGGATTTTGTCATAAGTAGAATCTCACAGTGGTTGTCCCTATCACCTGAGGTATCCGGTTTGATATCATGAGGACTGCTGGATACTTAGTGCGTTCAACCGCTACGCCGTAACAGGGTGGCTATAAAGGGCGTGACTAGATTCAGCGGAAGCCGTGGTGTTAAATGCAGATATGCAAGATGGGATTTGCACCTCTTCTCCGAAGAGAGATATTTCTGGGCCCTTGACTGACTGAATATACTGATGAAGTGCATGGCCATGCCCAAACGAACTGATTAGTTCTTTGTCGTTTACCTATCAGTAGAGGTCGGATAGTCGAGAAACAGAATCATGAGTATTTAGAGTTGACTTAATCCATGCTCATACTCATAGATGAAATATCGTGTTGCAAAGGGAAAAGCCAAGATATACCCAATTTATGAACAGTTGTTTCATTAATGTCATTTTCATATGGAAATTTTAAATCACCTATCTGGGTATAAGAGTTCTTGTAACCTGGTTAGCCTAAGCGCCTGTCTAGGGGCCTCCTTAGGTCCGTGTGATCAAGACGGTATTGCCAACTTGCACAAGTGGGAGTCTGTTAGTAATTATGTGCAGAAGTTGGCAAACCAGTGATTACACATCCAACGTTACTAGACACTCGAGGGTCACACCTGTGAGGACCTGTAAACCGAATAAATAAGATAGTCCCAGTTTGGAGAGATTAAGGTTTATAATAGTTAATTATAAATCAGTTGGGCATTTTCCGTACTAAATCCCAAAGTTAAAGGTTTGTTAGTAATTATATATTTATTAGATAAATAAATATATAAGTTTATTAATTATTGAATTATATATTTATTAGGTAAATAAATATATAATAGGATAATAATTAATAATACAAATAATTATCTAGTTATTTTTCTTTAAGGAAAAGAAAAGAATATTTGCCAAAGATAATTATGAAACTAATTATGGAAACTGAGTTATATGGAAATTCCTCCATATAAAATAAGCCTATGGGTTATCAGTTTTCATAATTCATTCCACCAAGAAAAACAAACCAGAAAATTCTCTCCTCCCTCCTCCTTTGAAACCGGCGCCGATCCAAGAGCAAAACCAGTTCGGTTTTTGGTTCTTTGATTAATCCTTAGCTGTTTTTCATCATATCGGGGACTCAATCCTGCTAGAGGGATCTTCGTTTGGTCGATCACGGGTGGATCTAACTCGAGCATTCCAGGTAACACTCTAACAAATCTATTACTATTATAATTGAAACGAAAAGATCTGTGGATATTTGGGTTTTATATCCAAATCGCTTCCGCACGTATCAAACCAGTTAGGTTTGATTCGATAAACTTATTGATCAGTTTGATCACAAAGTTTTGTCGTGTATCTCATCCAGTTAGGATTGAAATCCACAGTTTTCTTCGTGTCAGTTTGATACGAGGAACGCATAAAAACCCTACACAAGGTCCACCACCAATACCTCAAGGCCCGCCACCTATGCCTCAAGGTCCACCTCCCATGCCTCAAGGCCCACCCGCATTCACGTTCGGACCCTTTAACAACATATCTCAACAAATTCCTATCCCTGGTCACATACCCACAGCTGCTAGTTCCACCGTTCATACGACGATACCGCCCAGCACCGGAATCTCTTCTGGTTTTATCCCAACAATTCCAATAACCTTTGAAGATCCTCTAAACGTACGATTGAAATCTCTAGAAGAACAGAATCAAAAGCTATTCGCATTACTTACGAAGTTACCTGGAGCAGCAGTGCCCGTCGAGGTCGAACCCAAGACTGGATTCCAAGCTTCGCCTTTCGTTGACGAAATATCTCTCATTGACGTACCCAAAAAATATACGATTCCAGCCTTCGCAACAAAATATTCTGGAGTCACCGACCCCGTCGAGAATGTCGCACAATATAAGCAACTCATGTGGACAGTTCCTATACCGGCACAATTCCAAGAAGTCTGCATGTGCAAGAGCTTTGGATCAACCTTAACAGGAGCAGCATTACAATGGCTTATCAACTTCAAGCCAAAGAGTATTGGATCCTTCGCGGAATTGGTAAACCAATTCACTCGACAGTTTGCTAGCAGTTGTAAGATGGAGAAGCAGACCAGCGACCTATATTACGTCGTACAAAAGCCTGGAGAAACAATTCGCGACTACTTCAATAGATTCAACGCGGCAATGATCGAAGTAAAGAATTGTGACATGAAGACTGCGATCGAGGCATATAAACGTGGGCTAGAAGATTCCTCTGGATTATATATAGAATTGACGAAATACCCGCCAGAGAACTCGACGACGTATGAGCTAGAACATTAGCTTTCATGAGAATAGAGGACGATGCTCTCTTTCGACGAAAGCATTCCGCCGAAAAGAAAACTCTTGGTGCTCAAAAACATGATTTTAAGCACAAAAGAGTGAACAAGATTGGAAACCCTCGATATGAGTCAAAAGCTCGACCAAGCAAAGGTACTGTTAAAATACGATATCCAGAGTTATCTACTTACAATTTTGCAGGTACATCAAAAGACTTGGTGGATTCACTACGAAAGATTGATGCAAACGTACGTTGGCCAAAGAAGTCTGACAAACCAAGCAAGGATAAAGATCAAAACAAATGGTGCGACTTCCACGAGGATCATCACCATACGACGGATGAATGCATCAGCCTCAAGAAGGAGACTTCATATTTGAAATCCAAGGGACATCTAAAAGGTGTCATTCTGTAACACCCCGCTAAAGCGGAATCGCGAGGTGCAACAGTACAGATTTCATAGCGATAGGAGATACATAACACCAATCATTCATAATAAAAGTTTAAATTAGCGTTTACAAAATTTACAATCCAACCATAATTCAAAAATTACTATTCTTTTACAAAACGCAAATAAACGACAAAACATGATTGGTGATCATAAAAATTTCATACAAGCCAAAATCAAACCTTCGGATTTCCTGAAAAGCATGTTAAAACAAGTGTCAACTACGAGAGTTGGTGAGTTCACAGGTTTTTATAAGTACAAAACAGTTATGTGTGTTAGGGTAAAAATCTACAATCGCACGACGACCAAATATAATCGTAAGACAAATGTTAGGACAATGATCCTGTATTAAGATAAGGTCCTGAGACAAAACCTAAAAGAACTATCGAACAAAGATCATTAAACATCGAACATATACATCGAATAAGTCGAACGATATCCACAATATCGTACGACAATACTAACGAATAAGTATACAAAGTTTATATGTTTGATGCAGGTAAGCTGATTATCATATCTAACAATTGTCCACCTTTGAGGAAATCGGAAATTGAGTACTATGCTATGCTTGTTGAAGTTCATCACTACATCGAACAAGTCGTAAGTTATGTATCGTTCGACAGCATCAAGATCGACCGTTACAAGCAAGATTCTCGCAGCAGTTACAATCTGAACATTAACTCTCAGCAATACCGTTGGACAGTTACTCTCCAAGCATTAATTGAAGACAATAACGTTGGACGGTTACGATTCACTCATTGATGAGCCACAATACCGTTGGACCGTTATTATCAAGCCACTATATAAGAAGAATCAAGCCAGTATTTCAGGAGACGAAGTCTATCCGAAGCTCACAAGTTCTATAATCATTATTCTTGAGAATCATCTGTAATTTACATTCGATTTCATAGTTCTCTCAGTTGTAATCGTACGATCAAAGCTGTATACTTGAAGGATATCACCCCTGATTGGTGAACATAGTGCTCTGTCGACTTACCTTTTAGGTCGACCGCAGGTTTTTTTTCCTCCGTCGTGAGGTTTTTCCTGCGTCATCAAATTATTTGTCTCATTTTATTTTTCCGCACTTATCATTGATTGTAATTTCTTTCTCTCGACGGTTAAGCCTCACACAAGTTTCTTTCGACATCGAGTTGTGTAATTTTTACATAAACAGTTTGGCGCCCACCGTGGGGCTCCGTTTTGAGAAAAATTTCATTCGGTGAAAAGTGCGCCTTAGTACTAACCTTTTCTTTGAGTTTTCTTTGAGCTATTTGCGCAGGATAATGGATAACGGATTCATAGCATCACTCCAACAACAATTGCAAGAAGCTAACAACGAAATTCAACGTCTTCGAGCTTTGCCAGGACCATCGATGACTATCCCAATGTCTATCCCTCCTCCATATCCTCCTCAATATCTAAGACCACCACCTCGACCACAGTTCAATGCCTCAATGCCATTTTCAACTGTGAACCAACAATACAACAACGTACGACCATCTTTACCACAAGTTCCACCACCAATTCCTCATGGCCCGCCACCTATGCCTCGGGGTCCACCTTCTATGCCTCAAGGAACACCCATGTTCACGTTCGAGCCTTTTAACAACGTATCCCAACAAATTCCTATTCCTGGTCATATACCCACAGCTGCTAGTTCCACCATTCATACGACAATACCACCCAGTACCGGAATCTCTTCTAGTTGTATTCCAACAAACCCAATAAACATTGAAGACCCTCTGAACGTACGACTGAAATCCCTAGAAGAACAGAATCAAAAATTGTTCGCATTACTCACAAAGCAACCCAGAGCAGCAGTACCCGTCGAAGTCGAACCTAAAACTGGATTTCAGGCTTCACCGTTCGTTGATGAATTAGCTCTTGTTGATGTTCCTAAGAAATACACTATACCAGCTTTCGCAACAAAATATTCTGGAATCACAGATCCGGTCGAACATATAGCACAGTACAAGCAACTTATGTGGACAGTTCCTATACCGGCGCAATATCAGGAAGTCTGCATGTGCAAAAGCTTTGGATCAACTTTAACAGGAGCAGCATTACAATGGCTTATTAACGTAAAGCCAAAGAGTATTGGATCGTTTGCAGAATTGGTGAACCAATTCACTCGACAATTTGCTAGCAGTCGTAAGATGGAGAAGCAGACCAGCGACATGTACTATATCGTACAGAAATCTGGAGAAACAATCCGCGACTACTTCAACAGATTCAATGCAGCAATGATTGAAATAAAAAATTGCGACGTGAAAACAGCAATCGAGGCATACAAGCGTGGATTAGAAGATTCCTCTGGATTATATCTGGAATTAACGAAATATCCACCAGAAAACTTCGACGACGTACGAGCTAGAACACTAGCTTTCATGAGAATAGAAGATGATGCTCTCTTCCGACGAAAGCATTCCGCAGAAAAGAAACCTCTTGGTGCTCAAAAACATGACTTTAAGCATAAAAGAGTAAACAAGATTGGAAATCCTCGATACGAGTCAAAAACTCGACCAAGCAAAGGTACTGTTAAAATACGATATCCAGAGTTATCTACTTACAATTTTGCAGGTAAATCAAAAGATTTGGTGGATTCACTACGAAAGATTGATGCAAACGTACGATGGCCAAAGAAATCTGATAAACCAAGTAAGGACAAAGATCAGAACATATGGTGCGACTTCCACGAGGATCATGGTCATACGACGGATGAATGCATCAGTTTAAAGAAGGAGATTTCATATTTGAAATCTAAGGGGCATCTAAAAGGCCTCATCCCAGAAGAACAAGGACGACCAGCATCACCAGTTCATACAAAAGTCATAAACTGCATCACTGGAGGATCAGAAGTTTGTGGACTTACATATTCAGCTGCAAAGCGACATGCACGAGATGGTCCAAGCGAACATCCAATCCCTGGAGAAGCCAAATCAAAGACAGAAAAAGAGCTTGATGCAATGGCAATCACGTTCGACCAAGACGATACGCAGGGGGTCCATCATAAACATCATGACGCTCTAGTCATACAGTTGACAATCGGAAATTGTTCGACTAAGAGAATATTGATTGATGGAGGCAGTTCGGCTAACGTTATTTTTGCAGATACTCTTAAAGTCATGGGAATCGAACGGTCAGAAATCGTACGACGAAGTACTACTCTGATTGGATTCAATGGAGACCCGATGAACACTCTCGGAGAAATCATCTTGCCTGTCTACGCCAAAGGCATCAACAAACAAACAAAGTTCAATGTTGTGGACTGCCAATCAGCTTACAATGTTATTCTTGGAAGACCCTGGATCCACGAGATGAAAGCAATTCCTTCGACATACCACCAGAAGATCAAATTTCCTTCTCCGTGGGGAATTCAAGAAATTGCTAGTGAGAACAAAATCGCACGAGAATGTTACAAGATTACGATGAAGACAAAGTCGCAGGACATCTAGCAATTACAGAGCCAGGATGATAGGAAATCGAACGACGATCTTCGGCTAGAAGAAGTCGTCCTTGATCCTGAACATCCTGATCGAAAAGTCTTCGTAGGAGCCTCGCTCCCCCCTGACATAAAAAATACGATTATATCTTTTTTGCAGGAACATTCAGACTGTTTTGCATGGTCGCATGAAGATATGGTCGGAATAGATCCAAGCATTATATCGCATAAATTGAACGTGGATCCTACGTTCAAACCCATTAAGCAGAAACGTCGCAAGTTCGCGCCTGAAAGAAATAAAGTGATCAACGATGAAGTTGACAATCTGCTTAAAACAGGGAAGATCCGAGAAGTCAAATATCCAGAATGGTTGGCTAATGTAGTCGTCGTACAGAAGAAGAACGGAAAATGGCGAGTCTGCATTGATTTCACGGATCTCAACAAAGCTTGTCCAAAAGATCCTTTTCCTTTACCTCATATCGACGCCATGGTTGACGCGACAGCAGGACATGAATTGTTGACATTCATGGACGCATATTCAGGATACAACCAAATATTGATGCACACGGACGACCAGGAGAAGACTGCATTCATGACAGACAAAGGCATATACTGTTACAAAGTTATGCCATTTGGTCTCAAGAATGCAGGATCAACATATCAAAGATTGGTTAACATGATGTTCAAGGAACATCTTGGTCGAACGATGGAAGTTTGTTCGACGAAATGCTTGTCAAATCAGAACGTTCGATCGATCACGTTGCACATTTAAAGCAATCCTTCGATATCCTACGACAATACAAGATGAAGCTCAATCCAACAAAATGTTCCTTCGGAGTACGAGCAGGAAAATTCTTGGGGTACTTGGTCACGCAACGCGGAATCGAAGCAAGTCCAGAACAAGTCAAAGCTATCGTCGAGATACAATCTCCAAGGAATGTCAAAGAAGTCCAGAAGTTAACAGGACGAGTGGCAGCTTTAACCCGATTTATTTCACGATCATCGGATAAATGCCATTTGTTCTATAATGTCCTACGAAAGAATCAAGGCTTCTTGTGGACAGACGAACATGAGAAAGCTTTGCAAGAACTGAAGCAATATATGACGTCACCTCCACTGTTAACAAAACCAGTCGAAGGAGAAAGTCTACAGTTGTACTTGGCAGTAAGCAAAAATGCGACAAGTGCAGTACTTGTGCGAGAAGAAGATCAACGACAACAACCAATCTATTATGTTAGCAGGTCTTTTCTCGACGCAGAAACCAGGTACACATCAATGGAAAAATTGCTACTAGGTCTTATGACGGCAGCAAAGAAGCTAAGGCATTACTTCGAGTCACATCATATCATTGTTGTGACCAATTATCCACTCAAGACGGTGCTTCGAAAACCAGAACTGACAGGACGACTAGCCAAATGGAGCATTTATCTCAGTGGGTTCGACATTGAGTTTAAACCTAAGACGGCCATCAAATCGCAAGTATTAGCAGATTTTGTGGCAGAATTTTCTCCAGGATTGGAACCCACGACGTGCGATGAAGTTGTGATGATTTCAGACAACCAGCCTTGGATACTCTACGTTGATGGTTCCTCGAACGTACGAGGATGTGGATTAGGTATTGTCTTAAAATCATCACAAGGGGGAAATATAGTATACTCTGTACGATGCGAATTCAAAGCCACAAACAATGAAGCAGAATATGAAGCTTTGATCGCAGGACTAGATATTGCTCTTAGACTGGGGGCAAAACAGTTGCACGTTCGAAGCGATTCTTTACTGGTCGTAAACCAAGTAAATGGAGATTTTCAAGCAAAAGACTCAAAAATGATGAGTTATCTCAAAGCCGTTAAAGATCGAGTCGCACGATTTGAACAGTTCCTGATCGAGCAAATACCAAGAGATCTAAATATGCAAGCGGACGCACTAGCCAATCTGGGATCTGCATTTCATGATCCGTTCATGGAAAATATCCCAATACTTCATCTCACGACACCAACAATTGCGGCAAACGATGAAGTACAGATGAACGAAGAAATTTACAATTGGTCGCTCGACATATGGAACTACCTCAAGCACGACCAACTACCTGAAGATAAAATGGAAGCTCAAAAAACAAGGTCGAAAGCTTCAAGATACACAATTTTTGAAGATCAACTTTATCGAAGATCCACAACAGGACTTCTTCTACGATGCGTCACAAATAAAATACAAATCAATCAAATTCTCCAAGAGATGCACGACGGAGAATGTGGAAATCACGCAGGGGGCAGAAGTCTTGCTAGTCGAATCTCACGACAAGGATACTATTGGCCTACTCTACGAGAAGATGCCATAACGTACGTCCAACGATGCGACGCATGTCAAAAACATTCGAGTATGGCCCATCGACCATCTGAACCTTTACATTCTGTTCTAGTTCCATGGCCCTTCATGCGATGGGGAATGGACATCGTGGGAAAATTACCTCCAGCCCCTGGACAAAAAGTCTATCTACTCATGCTCACCGATTACTTCTCGAAATGGATAGAAGCTGGTGCTTTCTCACAGGTCCGAGATAAAGAAGTCATATCTTTCATTCAGAAAAACATCATTTATAGATTCGGGGTACCAGCTGAAATCATGTGCGACAACGGCTCACAATTTATAAGTGATAAGACTCGTACGTTCTGTGAAAAGCGGGGAATCAAATTAATCACTTCAACTCCGAGATATCCACAATCTAACGGGTTAGCAGAGTCGAGCAACAAAGTCATCATCAATTCAATTCGAAAGAGGTTGAAAGGAGCAAAAGGAAAATGGGTAGATGAATTGCCATCTGTCTTATGGGCAAATCGTACGACACCTAGAGCATCAATTGGACAAACTCCGTATTCTCTGGTATATGGATGCGAAGCAGTCTTGCCAATCGAAGCTCAAATACCAACTGCCAGAAATCGCACGTATGATCAAAATGCAATAAATTTACCCTACGATTTTGACGCCTTAGAAGAAATCCCAGAAAAAGCGCTACGAACGATGGCTGCACAAAAAGGAATTGTCGAAAGACACTTCAACAAAAAGGTAAAGGCAAAAATTTTTCAAGTTGGAGATTATGTCTTACGACATGTGTTTCAAAACACACAAGAACCAAACGCTGGAAAACTTTCCATCAAATGGGAAGGACCTTACATAATTTCCAAAGTCATTGGAAATGGAGCATACAGACTTACGACTATGGAAGGTATGGAAATCCCACGAAGCTGGAACGCCCATCACCTCAAAAGGTATTATTTCTAAACCTATTTACATACGATTTATTCCTTATCCATTACTGACTTAAGCATCGGAGCGCCGTTGGCTAAGCCAACGGCCACCCCTTAGTCATCCTTTTTCGCAGGTATCGCACGATAAATCGCATGAATCGCACGATTAACGCAAGTATCGCACGACTTAAATGCATGCTTATCGCAGGAATCGCACGATAAAAATCGCATGGATCGCAAGAAAACCGCTAAAATGCACGATTATATCGCAAGAGCGCAAGTCAATTCGCCAGTCGCACGAATACTCTCATGAGCACAAAAGAAACGTTTCTATAAATAAGTCTAAGGACTTTAAAAACAAATGCATGCAAAAACACAAGACAAAAAACGCACGATACATGCTATAACGCACGACGCAAGTTATAACACACGAACACAAAGCTAAAACATAAGATAAAAAGCTAGAACGCACGATATTCAATCAAAATTTCTTTCATTAAACATTTTTTCTGCCTTAAAATGGCAGAGTACAAGAAAAGAAAGAAGTTCTACGATTACAAAGATTAAAACTATTCTAATGGAGCGTTGGTAGCAGGTGGATCTACGACAGGGGTCTCTTCAGGATGTGCAGGAACGGATCCAGAGGTTTCAGGAACCTCCTCCTCGACACCTGCATCCTCGACCTCCGCGGGCTTTTCTTCGTCCAGGCCTTTTAGATCCTCCTCGTCGAGAAGGTCTTCAGAACCCATCACCTGAACGAAAGAGGCCACCTCGTCCTTTGCCATCTGAGAAGTGACAGTCCCGGCGGCTATTCGTCGCATGACTGCAGTACGTGCGACCACGCGAACCAAGGCAGCGTCCTCTTCCAGTTCTTGGATCTTGGACGATAGAGCCTCTTCCCTCTCAGCTTTCTCTCGTCGAACGACCAGCAACTCCTTCTCCAACTCCTTGGTGTGGTCCAAGGCCAACTTCAGTCGTTCTCGCTGTTGAACTTGGAATTGCTCGCTGAGTTCCAGCTTGGATTCCAAATCCCCAATCTGAACCGACTTGGCATTAACCTCGTCGGTCAGTTGGACCAGCTTCTTTTTGGCCTTGTTGGCCTCTTTCCTGGCCACCTTGGCATCATTCTGGTTCGACGCCATCTCCTCTTTGATCTTAGCCATCCGAGTATGGAGGCTAAGACTGGTTTGGAGAGCCTACAAGAAGAAAAAAGAGAAAGTTAGAAGCTGTACAAGAAAAATAAAAATAAAATCGTACGACAGGGACTTACCAAGAAAGAGATACCCGCGATGGAGGCATCCAGGTCTTCGATGTCGGCCTCCTCCATGCGCGCCTTCTGAGCAGGAACATGAAACTGCTCAAGGACTGGAAAAGTGGCCGCCGTCCTGATCACATCGTCCACCATGAAGTCAGAAGGGATCTGGATCGTCATGGTCGTAAGACCAGACCCCTCTTTCTCCTTGCCCTTGTCGACCTTCGACGTAGGCTGGCTAGACGCACCTTCTCCCTTTGCAGGAGAGGCGAAGCTAAGAGGGATAGCCGCTATCCCACCTTCAGCCTTGCGTGCGGCATCCTTAGGTGGGGTATCCACAGAAACGTACGACGACCTCGTACGTTTAGCCACCAAACCTTCCTGGGCGGCAGCCTTCCTTTTAGCAGCACGAGCAGCTGCTTCCATCGTCGACGCCTTCTTAGAAGCTGAGCCTATACAGAAAGGAAAAATCAGAATCAAACGAAACTAACATAAATAAGAATAGTGACGTACGATATTTACCTTCCATATCTGTTTCCTCGATTATTTGTACTTCAGGCTCAACGTCGCTCTCCTCACCGCCCTTCGACGTTCTATACGTGCGATCTGTCACACTATAACTCAAGAAGTGTGAGATCAACTCGTTAGATTCTTCGGTTGTCTCAAACGTAAAGCTGACAGCTGCAAAAAGAAAAACAGACGATTAGTATTAAAAAATAAATAAAAACACAATAATGAATAACGAACGTCCAAATTACCATTGGAGTTCCATTCAGGAACGACCCAAGACTCATCAGCGATCGAAGACGTCTGGACGAAAACGTAACGAGACTTCCACCCTCGATCATTCACTTGCGTGCGATGAACAAGCATGGTGTCATTCCTACCCTTAGGAAACAACCCATAACGGTTGTAGGGCAGTTTCGTCACGTTGTAGGCAGAGAGAAGGTCGTCCACAGAGAACGCGCGACGACCCCAATCCTTGGTTACCCGTTCGATTACCAGGATAACACGCCAGAATTGAGGCATCAGTTGCCCCGGAGACAAGTTGAAACGGGACATGAAGGCTCGAGAAAGTGGAGAGTAAGGCCATCGAAATCCGATCTTAAACGGATATTCGAACAGGGCGAAGAACCCCGTCGGAGTATCCGCCGGCCGAATCTCTCCGGCCACCCTTATTTGAGCACCCTCTGGTAACCCTGCTAACTCCCTCAACTCTCCTACTTCTAGGCTTTCCGTAATTGAACTCCTAACTTCCGATGACATAATGAACTCCAGTCGACCTAAACTATTTCTTAAACGGGTGAACCTAAGATTATCTAAACCTCTATTACTCTTATTTGCTATTGATTTCAAACGCATGAAACAGGGAAGAAGGAGGTACCTTTTAAAGCCTAGTCGCACGAAAATCTTTGCCAAAAATAGTCGGATTACGATCTCAAGCAATTGGTTACGAAATTAAAAGGATTCGTAAAATCTATTCTCACAATCAGACGCCTCATTTATAGCAACTAAATCATATGAGTCATTAGAGATAATCGTGCCACGCGTCAGCACTTAGCCGTTAGAGAACACGCGTCCAGAGTAACGGCTAGATAACGGCTAGTTTATCAACGTTAATTCGACCGTTTACCAACGTATTTTTACTCTTTGTCCAGCGAATTAAAGATTTAGATAAAATTAGAATTATTTTCTAAATCTTGGGGGCAAATTGTTAGGGTAAAAATCTACAATCGCACGACGACCAAATATAATCGTAAGACAAATGTTAGGACAATGATCCTGTATTAAGATAAGGTCCTGAGACAAAACCTAAAAGAACTATCGAACAAAGATCATTAAACATCGAACATATACATCGAATAAGTCGAACGATATCCACAATATCGTACGACAATACTAACGAATAAGTATACAAAGTTTATATGTTTGATGCAGGTAAGCTGATTATCATATCTAACAATTGTCCACCTTTGAGGAAATCGGAAATTGAGTACTATGCTATGCTTGTTGAAGTTCATCACTACATCAAACAAGTCGTAAGTTATGTATCGTTCGACAGCATCAAGATCGACCGTTACAAGCAAGATTCTCGCAGCAGTTACAATCTGAACATTAACTCTCAGCAATACCGTTGGACAGTTACTCTCCAAGCATTAATTGAAGACAATAACGTTGGACGGTTACGATTCACTCATCGATGAGCCACAATACCGTTGGACCGTTATTATCAAGCCACTATATAAGAAGAATCAAGCCAGTATTTCAGGAGACGAAGTCTATCCGAAGCTCACAAGTTCTATAATCATTATTCTTGAGAATCATCTATAATTTACATTCGATTTCATAGTTCTCTCAGTTGTAATCGTACGATCAAAGCTGTATACTTGAAGGATATCACCCCTGATTGGTGAACATAGTGCTCTGTCGACTTACCTTTTAGGTCGATCGCAGGTTTTTTTTCCTCCGTCGTGAGGTTTTTCCTGCGTCATCAAATTATTTGTCTCATTTTATTTTTCCGCACTTATCATTGATTGTAATTTCTTTCTCTCGACGGTTAAGCCTCACACAAGTTTCTTTCGACATCGAGTTGTGTAATTTTTTACATAAACAATGTGCAATACCAATTTCAATAAAACATTTATTTGCAACATTTTGGTAAACAGTTTGGTGAATCAGTTCATTCACCCATTAAACAATTTAGCGAATTAGTTCACTCACTCAATTTTTATAAAGGTTTGGTGAATCAGTTCATTCACCCCAAAAATAGTTTAGTATCAAGTAGTGAGAAAATTTCCCGGGTGATGTGTTAATTACATGATATATATCAGTGAGTTACTACAATCCTTCATTTTGTGACATTGCTACGCCCCTATTCAGCCTTACCGGGGGAAACTAATTCCAGCCGGGGTGAATCTTTTTCAATACAGTGCACCTATCACTCGTCAGTTCTAGGTGGGTATGTCAATCCAAATAGCGCTATCCACGTGTATCATAGGCCCAATTTGTATGGGTTAATAGTAGTGCAGGGGACATTTTCATTTTGTGCTCACGATATCATGCTTCAACATATCAAAATTTAGCTCACATTACATTTCATTTTATTTTATTTCAATACTAACAATTCATTTCATTTCATTTTGTTTCAATACTCAAATTCATTTCATTTCATTTCATTTCGATACTCGAAACACATTTCAATTCATTTCATTTCAATATTCACAAAACATTTCATTTCATTTCATTTCAATAAAACATTTCATTTCAACAATCACATAACATTTCATTTCATTTCATTAACACATTTCATTTCAATTCATTACGCAACGTTTTCACAAATAAACACGTTCATTCATAAGCATGCTTTTCACCCCAAAAACTCGTAAAAACAGTAAAAGTGGGGCTGTGAATACTCACCTCGAGCGAATAATGCGGTTTAGTGAGTGAGGGTGCGTGGTCTAATTCCCGGCTCCGAACTATGGTCGCCCTATCAAACACGAAATTTTAACGTAAGTTCTAGGTCCAACGGTCCTTATCAAAAATCGTACCGAAATCCATATAATGCCATTATGTTATTTTTATAGTCCAATCTAATAAAAATTCATTTTATCACATTTTAAAGTCTTCCAAACATTTTGGAAGTTCAAAGTTTATAAATTTGGATTTTTATGAAATTTCCAGAATCTGCCAAAAATTTTGGGTTGTAAAAATTACTACTTTGTACTTAGGTCCTCTAAATATTAAGTCCTTAAATTTTTACCCTCTGAATTAGGGGATGTTAGGAACAATTTCACCAAATTTCATTATTTTTAGAGGTCTTTTACTATTTCTAAACATTTTTGCAAAATCAGTAGTCCCCTTTTATTTTCCAGAAATACCTTTCAGTGATGTTTTATTCATAAATAATTCATAACACCATCAAATTACGAATTTCAAAAGAGATTTTCTAGCCAACACATATACCAAGCTTTTGGGACAAGATTCATATCATTTGGGTGGTTTTTGAGGGAGATATGTCCTCCTAAAGTAGTGCATGTGTAATCTGCCACAAGGGGACAGCCTACACCACTATCTTATTCTCATTGGTTGAAGCCTCATAAGTCCACCAAATGATGTGATTTTGGATTCTATAGAAAGCTAACTCAGAGTACTTGAGTTTAGCATTAAAAAGTTTGCATTTTGGAGGATTTATCAAAGAGTTATACAAGTTTGAAGATGACCCAATTTCCTGACCAGGTGCTGATGCACACGAAAATGTTTCATGATGGTTTGGGCTCAAATCTTGGTGTTTTTGTACAAATCCAGTGGGGTTTGAACCCTAACACCTTAAATATCAACCCATAAAAATTTCATGAAGAAATGAATACGAGAAGACCCTTTTTGGGTCATGTAAAGTACATGCAAAAGTATTGACAGAATCTGTCAAAAGTCCAACATCATTTCCACCATTTAAAACACATAAAATCATAACTCTTTGGGGTTTTTCTTGCTATTTTACCCCCAAATCAGATTGTACAAATGAAAAATAACCTAAACATGATTTGATACCATCAAAGCTCATGCATGAACTATTAAACAAGTCTAGCCCAAGAATGATGGTCAAAAACAACAATAACAAGAATTTTTGCATTCAAACTTGTGTTCTTATGGGGGATTCATGGATTTTCACCTTCATAGAATGTTTTAACACATTTCTAAGGTTATATCTCATCCCCAAACAACAAGAGGATTAAAAACCCATGAAAGTAGGTTGAATCCTTGAGAAAACTCGAAAATAGAGCTCAAAATGCTCAAAAACGAAGTTCAACATGTACATAACACACTTACCTTTGAGATTATGATACTCAACTCTTGAAATGGTGTTTCTAAACTTCAAAAATCTGATTAAACAAGGAGGAAGAAGGCTGGATTTCTAGAGAGAAGTAGGAGAAATGAGGTTTAGAGAGAGAGAGAGTTGAGAGAAAATGAGAGAAAAGAGGTGGAGTGATGATGATGTTATGGGAAAAAGAGAGAAGAGAGAGGGTTAGGGGGGGGGGGGGGGTGGCCGGCCCATGTGGGTCCCACCTCACCTCTCTAATTTCTTTCTCTTTTTCTTTTTTTTTTAAACTTTCTACACTGTATTTTAAACACAGTGTCGGGTTTTTTTCGCGTTTTCGGTAGGAACCAACTTTTTCGAAAGCACTTTTGGACTATTGTGACAACTGCCAATCTTGACCTTCAGGTGAACTACTTGTTTAGTCACTCAGTAACGTTTCCGTAGGCAAAAATGTAGTATTTAAGTTGCCCAAATAATCTAGGTTAGTTTGCGTGAAAAATTTAGGCAAAAACCTAGAAATTCCGAAAACTGCCCGAAAAGCCCGTACCAGTCCGAAATCGTCCGAAAATCCTATAATGCCAAAAATTTAAAAGTCAACTTATAAAATAAAAGACTTTGTTAAAAATATAAATAAACTGATCCAAATATTTCAAAACTACTTTCGAAAAAGTCGGTTTCTACCGAAAACACGCTAAAAACCGATA
>CM058046.1:53253979-53544824 GCA_030169165.1 Centaurea solstitialis | reverse complement strand
GTGAACCTAGATAACTCATCAACGAGAACTAGCATGTATTTCTTTCTGGCTAAGCTCTCGGTTCTGGTGGGTCCACAAAGATCCATGTGAATCATGTCAAGGGGATGTGAGCTTCTCGTCATCTTTCCTTGTTCGCAAGCGGGACACAGTGTATCCTTGGAAAGGCGAGTCTCCGGTAGCCCTTTGACAAGATTTTTCGAAACTAGCTTGTTCATATCTTTGAAATTCTGATGGCAGAGTCTTCGATGCCATAACCAACTGTCCTCCTTTGAAGCCTTCGCGAGCAGACAGATTGCATTCCTTTGATCAGATATTGCTGCAAACTGAGGGTGAGTCTGAGGGATTGAACGGAAGACGGTGGAGTAAAGATTGCCATTCCTTCGTGCACTTAGGATGACATTGTTATCTTCATCATTCACATTACTCCCATATTGAAATTGCTTCACCCAGTATCCGTTGTCGCAAAACTGGCTGGAGCTAAACATGTTGAAACCCAACCCCTCGACATACCTTACATCTTTAATGATGTATTTCCCATCCGTAATTTTCCCATAACCCACCATCGGCTTAAGTGTCTTGTCGGCGATCTTGACATATCCCTCGAACCTTTCAACATAGTCGAAAAGGAAGGATCTCTGACCAGTCATGTGTCTATGTGCGCCGGAGTCGAAGTACCACACATGACTGACCTGCAAGACAATTAAGCTTGTTTAGGGACCCATTGCCAAATGGGTTCCTGTGGGTTAGATACAGATAAATTGGTCGGTGAAGTCCCCTTTTCGGATTTCTCCTTAGGCTGAGGAGACTTCACTGACGAGGAGGATTTTGCTTTTCCTCTTTTTCTTCCCCGTCTCTTTCGGGATTTGACATTAGAATTTGGAGCATAGAAAGAGTTAGACACACCATAACGCAGGAAATTATCAAACATTAAGCACATGTCATTGCGAAAAGTATTAAATGCATTGTTCAAGTGGCGATTAGAATTAACAGACATGTTCAAATTCTTTCCTACACTAGGTGGAACATAGCCTAAACCCGCACGGCTAGGACTATGTCCTTTAGGGAAAGCAGAAAAAGAGTTGTTCCGCCCATGATGATCCTTTCTTGGTGGCTTCACATTCGGTCCACCATCTTTCCTCCTCGCATCTGCATGATAAGCATGGTGTGAGTTAGATGACGGTTTTGTGGGAATGGAGTTACCACCTTTTCCAGATGACTTTTTAGAAAACTTAGGTTTTGTGGAACTGAAAGGTTGATTTGGTTGTAACTGAGAGGTCTCACCCACTTCAAAGGAACTTGACTGAAAGTCAAGGCTTTTAATGGGCTTGACTGTGTGACGAGCATCGTTAGACTTTGAATGCTTTTTCTGGAGTCCTTTGGGTGCGTGAGGCTTAACTGACTTCCCCTTGTCAGTACCTACACATTTTCCACCCTCTGGATTGCTTTTCTCGAAAATAGGAGCTCGTGACTCAGTAGACTGCTCAGGTTTGATAACAACAGATTTTGGCTTCTTTGGAATAAAGCCTGAAGGATCATCATCCTTATCTAAAAACACTTTCATGTCATATTCAACATTTGGATCTTGGACAGTCTTGGGTTCGGCTATCCTATGGTGTGAGTTAGGGGGTTCATCATCATCTGACATTATGGAGTAATAGTCTTCAGTATCTAGGACAGGTTTTGGTTGAGGAGCGACTATTGGATGGTTTAGGATTGGAGCAGTCTTATCATCAACTGAATTTGAAGAGTAGAGATTTTCAAGATTCATCACATTCCTTTTTAAAATGGAGTTAGACACCCGTTCGTTGGTTAAGGATTGGCGATACATTATTCTTTCATCATGATCAAGTTCTTTTAAAAGTTGAAAGTGAATGTCTAGAATAACGTATCGTGCCTGAAGATCCGCAACCTTGTTTTGAAGAAAGCCTAATTCTTTCGGCATTTGCCTCTAGCAAGTCTTTCTCCAGATTGCGAACCAAGGAATCTTTCTCCGACATAATGACCTTCAGATTCAGGATCTGATGTTGACATGCATCCAAATCCATGGCTTTTAACCTAAGAGCAAACACCTCCTTTTCTAGCCTGACTAGGTCGGGACACTTAGTTGCGGAAGTATCCTCGGGTGGGATAACTACTAAGTTCTCCTCTGAAAGTTCCATTTCCCTAGTATCATAGCTTGAGTTAAGGTCTGTGTAGTTGATGGGAGGCATTGCTACTCTAGGGGTTCTAGCCTTTATACCTTCCCAAGTGGGTTCAGAGTTGGTCGGATCACTAGCTGGAACGAAGATTGGTCTATTTGGAGCAGGGCTAGTGGGTGGACTGCTAGAGGAGCTGTTAGTTGGGCTGATGGTCGTGGTTATGGTCTCACCGTTTATGACTTCGGTGTATGTGACAGTCTGCCTAACAAATTCCTCGGTCACATGTCCTCCTACTATGGCAGGTTTGGGCTTGGAGGCTGCCATATCCTCAAAGTTGTATGGATGGGAAGGTGCTTTATCTAAAACATGGTTCTCAGACAGACCTAGGCCGGGTTTAGCTTTGTAAAAGGGATTCTTTTTGGCATGCTGAGTGAGGATACTTAAAGTCTGTTCAGATTGTCCTCTTTTAAAATTGTTGTCCTCAAGCTCTTGTATTTTTGAAAACAACCGAGTTCTTTCTTCCGAAAGTAACTGGAATTTAATGTTGAGCTCCCCATGGTTACTGTTAAGTTCCTCATGGGCTTTTTGAAGACAACTAAGTTTGTTTGACAAATTGGACTCTCTAATGCCAGACTCAAGTGTTTCACGGTTATAGACTATCGTCAAATCCTCGAGAGAGTCTTTATAAATCGCACTGTCGATTCTAAATTTCGTGACAAGAGTCCTCTCCGATTGGAGACATCTCTCCAATTCACAAATCTTAGATTCTAACATTGCCACAGTGTCAGTTATATTTGGGATTGAGGATACCTCAGACGGATCTATGTCCTGATAAGTGCTTGGTCCAACGGCTTCCGATCCCTCGAAGTCAGCCATCAAGCAGGGACCTTGTACCAAGTGATCTTCCTCGTCTGAACTCTCCTCTTCACATACCCAGTTCTCTTCATCTACCATCAAAGCCACCCCTTTTTCTTTCTTCCTCATCAGTGAGGCCTTCCGCTCAAAGTACGCAGCATCCTTGTACTTTACGGAGCAATCTCGATTGTAGTGTCCCAACTTTCCACACTTGTAACAAGTGGTAGTGGGACTTGCGGTTTGCTGAGGAGTGGGGTTTTGGGTTATGGGACCCTGGGGAGGATTTGCCCGTTGAATTCCTTGATCATTTTGAATCGGTTGATCTTCCCTTTGAACCTGCTTAGAACTGTTTCCCCTGGAATCACCTCCTTGGTAGATGCCTTTCCTGTGATTCACTCTTTCATCTTGCCTTTGATCACCCCTATGCTGTTCATACCCGTATCTTGGCCCTTGATCTAGCCTCCCATTCTCATATCTTCCTCCATAACCAATCTCATATCCCTGTCGTTCAATGTACCCAGATTCCGGAGTGTATTGCCTCAAGCTGTTCCGGTAGTTGATGTCTGAGACTTGTCCTCTCCAGTCTCCTTGACTACCTTGACCTCCTTGATAGTCAAGATAAGTGTTGTCTCTCCTCGGCTGATCTCTGTATTTGCCTTGATCTTCTCTGAACCTTCCCTGGTTGTTCCTATGACCTCCTCGATCGTATGCTGGCATACCCCCTTGCTGATAGCTTCCTCTCCCGTGATTTCCGTATTGACTCCTTTCAGGTTGGTAATGACCTCCTCTACCTTGCCCCATTCTTCCTCCGCTGGGAAAACCGGATCCTCGTCCACGGTTGTATCCACGATTTGCGTTCAATCGTTGTACGCTGTGTGAAATGAGGGCAAGAGACTCATTCACATTGAAGAGTTCATCATCAGAGATGGAAATGATCACCGGTTCGTCGGGATGTTGTACGCTTGAGCCATAGTTCGGGTTGAACTCTTGACTGTATTCTTCAGGATAGTACTGGGGAGAGATGCTATTGTAAGGCATTGGTTGGACGGGAGCAGTGTTTGGTCCTCCAAAGGGCATGGCCGACAATGCCAGAGGATCAACTGCTCTCTTGGAGCGTCCGCCGGTGATGAAATCTTCGTGTTGAACCATCATACTGAACAGGTCATGTAGACCCAAAGTTCCCAGATTCCGGCTAAGCTGGATGTTGATGGCCATGTTTTGCCATTCCTGGTTGAGATTCTTCAAGAATTTCACGTTCACTTCATACTTTGATTTCTCAACCCCGAGCCGTCTCAAGTCGTTTACGAAGGCGTTCAGTCTTTGATAAGATTCAATGAGGGATTCGTTTTCCCTAGCTTTGAAGCCTTCGTAGGCATTGAGTGCACTCTCCTTCTGACTCTCCACAGCAGAGTCGCCTCCCTGCATCTGTTGTTCAATTTCCAACCAAACGTCTCGTGCGTTGGTCAGACTGTCCACTCTAGCGTACATATCGTTTGGGAGAGCCATAATCAGGAGGGTCAGTGCACGCTTGTCAATGAGATGTCGGGCTCTTTGTTCGGGATTGAACATCTCAACAGGCTTCTCGACCACGTATGCCGGAAGTTCGGGGCAAGTATCGGTTTTAGGTACGGCGGCAACGGTGACTGTCGGTCGGATCGGTCCTTCTCGAATGGACTTCATCAAATTCTCATCCAGCAGATCTAGAAAGTGGATCATTCGGCGTCTCCACTGTTGGTACTCGCCCATCACCAAGACGGGATAACGAGTCTCGGATCCGATCCCGAGGATTTCCTTCGACATTTCTCTTAAATAAACAACAGACCTCCTTGAGAGGCTCACTTGGCTTAAAGAAAAAGACAGGTTTTTGAAAAACGGGAATTTTGAGCGCCTCGGGACACAAAAAGCTTGGAAAGGGTAAAGGGTTTTGAAAGCAAGCTTAGTGTCGTATTTGAGAAACAAAACTACAAGAGTTTCGGCTCAAAGAGGCGAAATCCGACTTGGAAACAGATGTTTTCCGATTCGGATTTGGCTCAAAATGGCTGGATGCAGAAAACAGCCTTTTCCGATTCGGAAAATGTAATTTTCCGATTCGGAAAAGTAGGGTTCGGAAAAAGGGAAATTTTGGAAGAGAGACTTTTCAGGAGCAAGACCCCAAGTCAGAGACTCGTTTTCCGATTCGGAAAACAGTGTTTTCCGATTCGGAAAAGGAGAGTTCTCCGATTCGGAGAATATGCAATTTCCGACTCGGAAAATTTGAGCTGAAATTTCAGCTCTTGTTTTCCGATGCGGAAAACCTGCACAGAAAACTCTGAAAAATTTCTTAAAAACGCTTAAAACCTCTTAAAAATCAGTGTTTAGACCCCCAAATTGTAGGAAAAAGCTTAGAAATCATTGGGGAATCACTTAACACTTAATTTTACCCTTTTAAAACCACCTTTTGGATTGAAAACCCAAAAGTTTTGAAAACCCAAAACTTAAAAACCTTTAAAAACTTATCAAAATCAAAGACAAAAGCCAAGGAATCAACAAGGTTGGCTCTGATACCAATTGTTGTCCCAAATAACAATGTAATAACAAAGAAATGGATGGAAATCAAGAAAGTGTGATTGAAATCATATAAAGCTTGAAGAACTTGCAACAATGGAGTTTTTGCCCAAAATAGATAATGTATGAAATCAATACTAAAACCCTAAACATCCTTTACCTTTTATAGGTAGAAGGAAGTTACACAAAAGTACGATAAAGGCCCCCGAGGTTACACACCTCTAAACAAGGGCAACAAAACTGTAAATTGTTTACAATGTAAATCAAACAAACTAATGAAAGCATGTAAAGATAGTGAATTCTGACTCTTCACAACAAAGAGGTCTTACAATCTTAATGTCTTCAGGAGGTCTTCACTTCGGTGGTCAGGATCAGTAGACTGCAGAACAGACTCGTTCATCTCCTGATCCTGATCCTGATAATTTAAAACTACAAGTTACAACTTAATTAACAAGGAATAACACTGAACAAACTCAATGATAATTCCTCAAGCTATAACTGAAAGTAAAGACCTATTCACTAAGTGAAGTTACAGGATCATTATCATTTCATCAGGTCTTAGGAGAGAGCTGGATCAACAATCTCCCCCTAAATGATAATGATAAGACAACAGAGGAATTGTCTTAATCTAGAAAATTTAGAAATAAAATTCTAAGTCTAGGAAAAACAGTAGGAAATAGAACTCATAAAGGTACATGTCCCATTTACTGTTTTGAGGGATCTTTTTCAGTACTATGATGGAATAAAGTACGATGCACTGAAATGCATTTCCATTAATCTCATATAGGAATTTACAAGAGTAAAGAAAATACACAGGTACATGAATGAAGTACTGAAAGAAAAATACAAAAGTCCTAGCTATCAAAGTCTTCACTAAGTTCTTCAGTCTTGACTTGTATAGTGAATGGAGTTTCACCATTGGCAATTCTGTGATCAAGAATAGCTCTGACAGCACGAATGAATTCTTTATTGTCTTTATTTTTCTTTTCTTTCTGAGCTATGAACAGGACTGACACCAAGTGTTCAGTGGGTGCTTTGTGTAGTTCGCTGAAGCGTTGGAAGCGAAGGATGTTGAAGTTGTCACCTACACAAATACCGTGAACCGGTTCTCTGATGTCTTGACCTTCAGAGAGAGAGACTCCTGAAGGAAAGGATAGGTCAAGCATCTAGAGATCCAAAGGCTTGTATGCAGTCCTGGGCATGCAAGGAGTGGGTCTCCTTGCTGAAGTGCCCGCTGATCGTCTAACAGGAGGCTTAGGCAGTGCTGAAGAAGGTTGGAATAAGTCATCAGGAATTTCAGTTGTCCTTCTGATGCGTGCAATAAGTCCATTTATGACTTCTTCTACTTCGGCCCTGTAGTTCTTGTTGGCTTTGGGAAGTAGGCTTCTGATTTCATTCCACTCTGACAAGTTGTATCTATCCAACTTGTCAAGAGTGTGTAGCACATCTTTTACTCCTGAGCGTTTGACGGTGATCCAGGTTTTGCCAGGATTACCTCTCTTCCCGCGGGTTCGGCGAAGATGGATTCCTGAGATGGCAGCACCATGCTTTCTGAGATGTAGACGATCTCTGCACCAGCCAAGCTCTGTATTTGTTTCTTCAGCCTGTTCCTCAGCATTCCTGTTGAAGACTTTCAGTACGGCCTTCTGTGCTAGAAGTGGGTCAGGACTTATTTCGTCGTCTTCTTCACCAAAATCAGACGCGAGCCATTTTGCGGCTTGAGCAGAAAGGAAGGCTTCCTTTTGCTTTTTATTGTGCTCCTCCTGAGCTCTTATTCCTTCTTGGTACTCCTCCTGTGATAGATAGGCGAACTCAGAGTCCCATGAGGTACGAAGAGGAATTTTTACTCTTGTACTCTCGAGTTGCTCTATAACGGCGTCTAAACGCCCATCCCTGTTTACATGAGTAGAAAAGTCAGGGTAGTTCTCACCTTCAGAACGAGGAGAGTTAGAGGGAGGAGATCTAGGTGAAGAGGCAGGAATAGAGTAATCATCAGAGATGAATTCATCATCTGACGATAGGATTACGGTTTCAGGAGGGGCTTGGATTTAAGGGGTTCTGGATGATGAGGCTTCAGAATTAAAACGGGTTGGATTTAGAGGAGTGGTTTCATGGTTTAAGGGAGTTACTCTGAATGTCATTTTGCTTAGTTCAGTTCTGATTGCTTCTGGTCGACTATTTTTCATAAGGTGAATAATCTAACCAGTGACAGAACCAAAGTTGACATCCTGAAATTCAGAGTTGGCTTGGGTTTTAGGTTCAGGTTCAGGGGTTGGTTCAGGAGTAGGTTGAGGTGTTGGTTCAGGGGTAGGTTGTTTGGGTGGTTGATAAACAACTATTTGAAGGTTGTTTGAGGGTGAGTCTTCAGAGGAGGTATCAGTCAGGGTGATGGTTTCAGGGGTAGGTTTGGATTTAAGGAGAGAGGATATAGGGAGGTTATCAGAAGATGAGGGAGAAGATGGAGGAATGGACATACCAGGAGCATCAGGGTTCTCCCCCTGAGATTGTGCAGGCCCTGGAGTGGGCGTTGATGCAGGTAGCTTTCCGACGATGAAGTCATCGTCTTCATCATCATCTTCATCATCATCATCTTCATCATCATCGTCGTCGTCGTCGTTGTTTCCCCCTTCCTCATTGATGTCCCAGTTTGTAGAGGGGGAATAGACGGAATGGTCTCCGTGAGGTGCTGTTGGTCTCTCCCCCTCAACAGTTGCCTTGCCCAAGGCAGCTGTTGTGAGGCACCTCTGAAGGAGAGAGGCAAGATCTTCCTTCAGCTTGCGGTCGGAAGAGGAGGTACTGAGCAGGGATTGAAGAGCATCCCGGTCAGCGGTGGTGAACGACGGTGGTGGAGTAGCAGTGGAGGTGAAGGTGCGGACAGCTGAAGAGAGTTCAGCTACCTTCTCCTGAAGGGCCCGTAGCCCTGCTCTCCTGAGCGTCCAATCTCTGAACCACCTCAGATTGAAAGGAGATGAGAGAGTTGGAGCTGGACGTGACGGCGGTGTTGATGGCGGGAAGTGCAGACGCCTTCAAGTCCTGAATGGACTCATGAAGGGTGGTGGATGAAGTGGTCAGCTGGGATACCTTGTCCTGAATGGTGTCCAGGAAAGGTATGCTGAGATGGACTGCCGAGGGAGGAGGCGTGGCAGCAGCAACAGCTGCAGCAGCAGCAGTGGCCTGAGCTTCAACATTTGAAGCCGCAGCTTTGGCAGAGGCAAGCTCAAGCTCTAGAGCCTGGAGGCGAGCCTTGTGGGCATCCTCCTGCTGTTGTAGGGCAGCTCGAGCATCCTGGAGTTGTTGCTCCGCGGACTGGCGCCTGAGCTCAGCTGCGCTCAGCTGACGCTCAGAGTCCGTGAAGATGAACTCATCAAATGGATCATCCTGTTGAATTTGAGGATGTCCTTGAGAAGCTGCTCCAAAAGAACCTGTAACATTAGTAGCTAAGTGAGTACTAGAAGACTCAAAAGCTTTCATAGAAGAAGAGATGGTAATATTTTGCTTAGAAGTATTACCTGAGGCTTGAACGACATCAGAACGATTGCCGTCCACATTCTCTGAGTGTTCGAGAAGAACAACCTCAGGTTCAGTTGGTTGTGGAGCAGGAGTATCTGCAGGTAGAGAAGTTTTAGATAAAGGAGAGGGTCTATTAAATATAGCAGGAAAAGTGAGGTAATATTTCTTACCAGCAGCTCCCTGCTTCTTTTTCTTCTGTGCCTTTGACTTGGCACGCTTGGGGAGAGGAGGAGGAGGAGTGGATCCAGAGGGGTGAGGGCGCTTCAGGAGCGCAGAAGATGTAGTTGCAGCTGGGGAAGTTAGTAAGGGGTTAGTTACTGACATAGCATGCATGGAAAGAGAAGAAGATGGTTTGGATGAGAAGGGAGAAGTCATACCTTGAGAAGGAGGGGAGGCGATCTGCTCGTTTGCGTCCTGGATTGGTTCAGGAACAACCAGAACCGCAGAGAGAGGTACGTCATCAGGACGAGACGGAACCTGGTCCAGCAATTTCAGTCCTAAAGCGTAGTTGTTGAAATTGCCTTCCTTAGGGTAGGCAGTACCCATGTGGAGTTCCAGGACTGCTGAGAAGAACCGAGTGTAGGGGACGTTGACCACGTGGTTTTTGTTCTTGATCTTCTTCACCATGTCATCCCAGATATGGCGAACATAGTCAAACTTCCTATTTTTGATAGCGGAGTAGACCATGTTCTGGATGACGGTGGGAAACTGCTCAGTGCTCCCTGTCTTCTCTGTCAAACAGAGACCGAACGTGTTCCATATGTAGTAGAACGTAACGTTCAGTCCTGTTTTATGGACAGTAGCAGCAGTCTTGGTCAGAGGGACGCCTTCCCTCTCTGGCCATCTGTAGCCAATGTCATCCAGCAGTGTGATGACTTCTTCAGCGGATGGGGGAGAAGGATATCTCTTCTTTTTGGAGATCTGAAGGACGTTTCGAAAAGTCCCAATTCCAAAGGAGATGATATCTTCCTTTATTTGGAATTTTATCACCTCATGCATTTTGCCCTTGGAGTTCCTCTCCTGGGCCATCGTGGCAGTGGACCAGAGTTGGAGAAGTAGGGGTTTGTTTGGCTTGGGGTTGATGGTGAAAGCCGTCTTCAGTGGACTGTTAAGAAGAAAGTCCCTAGCAGGCTTCAAGTACTCTTTGCCTTCTGGTAGGTCGAACAGGCCAATGAGATTGTTGCCTTTGAATTGGATGTCATGTTGAGGGATGACAATAGGAAGGCTTCCAGTGGCAGTGAGCAATGTAGTGGCCTCGGAGGAGAGCTGGGCGTCGAGAGAGGTGGAAGTAGTAGCAGCCATCCTGTTAAAAACAAAGAATAACATATGTGGATGATTAAGAATCCAAAATATGTATTTTTCTTCACTTTTCAATGAACATAGTAAAAGTTCATAAAAGTGGTGAAATCCTTTATACTTGGAATAGATTAGATACCAAAATTCACAAAAGGAATGTGTTTTGGTATGAAAGAGAACTTCTATTTTGATGAAAATATATCAAAATAGGAGTTAATGATTTTTCTTAAAAGAAATAAGAATAATCACATAAACAATTTTAACAAAAATCTATGAAGATTTTGGGAAAACTAAGATCAAACGAAGTGATCTTAGGGTTTTTGTGAAAACGTTTATCAAAATAAGTTGTTTTTTGAACAAAGATCAACTTAGTTTGTAGAAAGAACAAGAAGAAATTAACACTTACGATGATTCTTGATTAAGAAGATTGTGTGTGTTCTTGGTGTTCTTGGTGTTCTTGATGAAGCAGATTGAGAGAGAAATGGCTTTTTCTTGCTTTGAGTTCTTTTAGAGAATTTGTAAGCGTAAAGAGTGAAATGGATTACGAGTGAGGTTTTTATACCTCGTGGTTGGAGAGAGAAAATGGATGAGAGAGAAAAGAGCGGCTAATTTCAAACGCAATGATGAGAAAAGGAGGTTCTATGCGCGTTCACGCGCCTGACACACGTAGTAGGGAACAGGAAACGTCCCATTACGTGTAAGTGCAGATGAAAAGTTTGTTTTATTCAAAAAGCTAAAAACCACCTTTTCAGGGATAATTCCATTTTTATGAAAGAAGAGTTTTCTTGGAATTAGAGTACTTATCAGATAAGTACTGTTTTGGGAAATCCTCTTATCACATTTAATGCGATAAGGTTTCAGGGACAGAAATACTTACCTGAGAATCATCAGTATTCGGATTTTGAACAAAGATTTTGTAAGTACTGAATAGAGTTATCTCCTGATAAATGTGTTATTCAGGAGTTGTTAAGTAAGAGTCCTGAGAAAAGTTATTCTATAGGACTTAACAACTTTTTGTCCTGATAAACTTTATTCGTCAGGATTTAACATCCCAAGTTCACTAATGAGCATATTAAAACGTGTTACATCCAGTGGTTTGGTAAAGAGGTCAGCAAGCTGATATTCAGTAGGGACAAAATGGAGTTCAATATCACCATTCATCACATGATCCCTGATGAAGTGATATCTCACTTCAATGTGCTTTGTCTTGGAGTGTAAGACAAGATTGTTAGCGATGGCGATCGCTGAAGTGTTGTCACAGTATATAGGAATTTTAGAAAGTTGTATGTCACAGTCCTGAAGTTGATTTCTCAGCCACAGGACTTGAGCACAACAGATTCCTGCTGCAACATATTCAGCTTCAGCAGTTGATGTGGACACAAAATTTTGTTTCTTGCTAGTCCAACTCACCAACTTTCCACCAAGTAGGTGACACCCACCAGTGTCGATCTTACATCCTGCAAAGTCACTATCAGAATAAGCTGTTAGATCGAACCCTGAGTCTTTGGAGTACCAAAGACCCAGATTAGGAGTGTAACACCCCAAAAATTGGAGTAAACAAAAACTTTCATTTAACGAAAGGTGGTACACAAACATAGCGCCATAGCGCGAGCTCTTCCCAAAACAGGGGTATAAGTAGAGTATGATTACAATGTTTGTAATTTATTTAAAGGATGCGACAACCATCTAGTCTAACTCCTATCTCGGAAAAGACTACAAAAAGGGTTGTCAAAACTGTCCATGCATGTACGGTCTAAGGACCGGTCTCTTCACACTTTCCCCAAAGCTCATTCTCACTCCCGGCACCTACTTGGGAACGGCGTCCCTTGTACCTGAGAGACACATCGACACCAAACAAGTGTTAGGCTAAAGGAGCCTAGTGAGTTGTACAAATAATATCATGCGCGTAGAGTGTATAAAACATGCGAGATATACAGGATTATATTAGCAACACAATTAGCATATTAAACCGGTTTATTATTATCTTCGGAAACAATGGGAGCGACCCATTTCCCCCAACCAGTACCCCGTCATTCGTTACTTCCGAACACCTCGATGCCATATCTATCATGAAACCATCAGAGGCCCGCGCACCAAGGAGCAACCCGAGGGCCGCCGACATAGGGGCATTCCTATTTCAGAACCTCCCAAGACTGTTCGGTGTGGAAATACTGCGTTGGTTAGTCCATGTCATTTAGTTACAAACAACCCCGATGTCATATCTACCATGACACCATCAGAGGCATATACGTACTGTCTCAAAAGACTCATACATTTGTTTTCCACCTATCATAGGCATAAATCGAGGGTCTCTAGCCCTTTGCTCATTTCAAAAACGACACAATGTACACCTTCTGACTAGTGTCCCATTGTCCAATTATGTTTGCGTAAAAACATGGGTACTCACCTTTTGACTAGTGACATCCCGGCCCACTTTTGACTAGCGGTCAATAGCATCCTACCTTTTGACTGGCGGAGCTCAATAAGATTTAAACATTATTTCAAGTCTCAATACTTTCATTTACCTCATACAAGCCAACATGCTCGGTATTCAATCTCTTCGCATCATTTCGTGGCATACATAATAACACGTATTTTTCATGCATACATTCATCATATAAGCTTATGAATATGGCTCATACAAGGTAGCATACGATTTATCATTTCATGTATACGATAATCCAATTTAAGCCACACATACGAGAATCATCACTTATTCATTTCATGGCAAACCCTAAACCTAGAAATTTAGGCATTTCATCCAAACACATAGTTATCCACAAATATCGAGCAAGACACGTAATATCAAACAAGATGATGTGCTCTCAGTTTTAACAAAACGGTTTTAACAACTCACCTTGAGGCTTGTAAAGCCAAAAGCCTCAATTTTCACCAAAACCCTAGCTTAAAGCTTGAGAAATCACCTAAACTGATAAGGAGTTAAAACCTTGGATTAGCTCCAGATCTACGACATATAAGACTAGATCTATACTTTAAAACCATATAGAGAACTCACCTTGAGGGTTTGTACCCAAAACCCCCAAATCCAAGATTTAGGTTAAATATGTGAACAACCTAAAATCAAGCAAATCAAACCTTAGGTTAGTTTTATAACTCCTATTATGTGGATTAACATACCTCAAGTGGTTTAGATAAGCTTACCTAGCCAAATCTTGAGTAGAAAACCCTAGATCTTGAAGAGCTCAAGCCTTGCAACAATGGAGGTGGAAGATGAGATGAAGAAGATGAAGATGATGAAGATCAAACTTCCAACTCTTGCTACTTAACTAGCAATCCATTAATGGGATCTTGAAGAGCTTTGAGAGAGGAGAATATAGGAAGAAGAATCAGCTCAAATGGATAAGAAATGAGAGATTTATGTCTAAATGAAGTGAGGAAGGGTTTAAAACCCGTTTTTTCAGCTTTTCTCAGCTACCTAGCGATCGCTAGGCATGAAGGCTAGCGATCGCTAGGCATGAAGGCTAGCGATCGCCAGCTGCCTTCTTCTCGAGGTCGCTAGCCTGGTCGCGAGCAAAGTCAGCAGACGTGTAATTTGTGCCTAGCGATCGCTAGGGTTGATAGCTAGCGGTCGCTAGCACCCGGGCCATTTTGGTTCCATTTTGTTTCGGCCATAACTTCTTCGTTATAGCTCCGTTTTCGATTCCGAAAGAACCGTTGGACTCGTAATTGGATTCTCTACCATTCTAAAGCATAAAATATAGATTTTGATCCAAAGTTCTATTTTCTAAATTATATCCAAGAGTCGATATTACAACCGAAAATTACGGGTGTTACAATCCTCCCCACCTAGATAAAATTTCGTCCCCGAAATTACTCCTTGTCCGAACCACAATTGATAGCCTCGTTCTATCATTACCAAGATTAGGCGATAATGTTCCCTCCATGCCGGTCGGTTAGACTAACACTAGTCTTAATTATGTACTTCCAAGAAAACACTGTTATAACCCTCTAGCTTAAGGGTAGTTCATCAAAACATCACAAGTCACCAATTTACGCCTATCCTTCGAAACATCACGCGTAAATCTTAGCTCTTTATACAATTTAACCAAACCAAGTCGACTAGAGTCTATTGTTCAAGGTACCATACATCATTCGTTTCCTATTAAGGTCGATCACTCGGCTAAGATTCACTTTACCACCAAGGAATGTCTCCTCACTCTCCACTAACGGTGTCTAGCCGTCGCCATTAATCCTCTATGGACCTCGAAAATTTCCGTCTACTCGCCTATGAATACCATAAGGGAGTTAAGTTTCTCCACCTAGCACGTTGCTAATTTCCACTAATCCATAAATTTCCACATTCGCACTATCATAACCCTTCTAATTATCCAATCACCTACGCAATTCTAACTTTACCTTAGGTGGCTAAATCTTGAATCTCTAAGTATGAATTCTCCCTCAAATCCATATTGATTGAATAATACAAGTCCTCTACTTGTCCCCGTCAATACTTGTCATCATATCCTAAGTTTCATGCTTAGTCGGGCGTATCACGCCATTATGTCCACCGCAAATTTTCACTTCACATAATTTAATAATAAGCCATTAGTATACATCACATAAGCACCAAATGTGGTACCACCGATAACATTTTCTCGATCCCTAGACACGCATGGAGAATATTTACTCCACTATACCACCAGGGTACTACTAAATTCTTTATTAAGCTTTAGAGTCATCGATATATAGATATATGCACACTTAACTTTTGTTATCCCTTCAAGATCTTTAATAGAAGTAAATACCTCCTCACAAATTTTTCTCTCTCGAACCCAAGGAGACCTCAAAACATGGTCGCTTAACCCACTCGAACAAGCCTCGATCTAAACGGTTCGCTATGATCTCTTAGAAATACGCTTCAACAACCTATAGGATTCTATTGTAAAGGGCAGTGCGCACATCATGCATTCACTTAGGTGGCGCTAATCAATCCTTCCTACGTGGATCGGTCCGCATCTCAATGGACTTTTACTAGTCATTAACAAGCTTTTTTCTAGATAAGGTCTCTCATCGGACCACTCTTTTCCATAGCCGTCGGCCATAAGGTGTTCCTCCACAACACCCTCATAGGGAGGTATGAAACTTAATCCCTACGTAGTCCAGTTTCGATTCACATCGAGCACAACCACCATTCCGCTCACACTTTCTAAGTGTTACTCTACTATATATTAGCATGCTCCTAAAAGCTATCAATCAGTTAGTTTATTCTAACACATTAACAGGATAATATGCAATTGGTCCGCACATGGGTATTAACCCTCCAATAATTCGTGCGTGCATGTCATTCAAAGTTTTCAAAAATTAAGCAATGGCAACTCAAATACCAAAGTCACACAATCACACACAAGGTCTACATGTATTTCACACAAAAGACTTGGTGATAATGAAAGTGATCCGTATTCATCGAGGGCACATAAGCATATAAATGTCCCTGCTCATACAGAGCCGCATATAATTATGCCCTGGGTTCTCAAAGTTAACCCAACAATACAACACAGAGTCTTTCGGACTCTATTTAGGGTATTGATGACAACTGGTCTAATTCGACCTCCACACACATATAATTATTCAAGCTATGTACATATAAATATATAAACATATATATTTTACATATTCTCCAAAGGTCTCATGACCTTCATTCTACACCTCTTACTGATATCATTGGGTATTCATTTCCTCTCTATCACACTATGGTGTACATACCATATCATACCCCGTTAATCTACTCGATAGAGTCATAACCCCCTTTAGTATCATATCTTCGTGACTTTCCTCTAAGTTTACAACTTAGTCATTTAATCACAATAATTCCTATTGCATAAATCAGACATTTATCCCGAGGGTCTCGTGACCTCTATCAGTAAGTACCCACGTTCATCCGATCACAATCATTCACATGCCAATTTATATCTTACATAAACACTCATGTAATTTAAAGTGATAAGTCAATAATTGAATAATTTATAGATAGATCTTCACAACATGCATACCAAGATTGTCGTAACGAGACCGCGTAAAACTTAAATATGCATAATTCTAGTCTACCTCAACTTAGAGTTTCCACACTTTTTATTCAACATATAATCCACTGAGAACAATTTGATTCGTAAGTCTTAATCCATCCATACTCATTCCAACAACCTTATTAAGCCATGCATCCATGGTGTTTCCCAATCATCTAAGCGATCTCATCTAAAGGGTGAGTCTCTAATGTCGTGCTAGATAACGCATTCCGAGTCTAACATTGATAGATTCATATCTTAGACTGGGTCTTATGCTTCCATCCTCGATATTGTCTAGAGTGTCTCCACACGTTCTTACCGCATACCATTTCAAGGTATGGGTCCTACTCAACTAACCGCTCGACATCGTGTCAGTTGCGAGTCAATCTCTTTTATCTCCATATTCGATCTTAGGTTAAAGCTATTCAATTCCCTTTACGATCCTCCTCTTTTAAATCGAGAAAAATTTGGCAGGACTACTGTAAGAGAGAGGCTTTCTAAGATCTAGCCTTGTTTACAATCTACAATTCAGCTCAGTAACTTAAACAGGTTCTATCACATGAAGGAATGTTCTTATTCCAAATGATCACTCTCTCCACGCTTAAGTCAATTTTAGGCCTAGCTCATCGTAGTTTACTTGCATATCATACTACAAAGTCTCTCGATAACCTTCGATACATAAGCCGTATCTATTTCACCCACTTCCAAAATCTACACGAATTACCGAAGTAATATTTTCCGGAATATACCTTCCAATCCAACATATTGTCTCTTACCGCTAATTCGAACTCGAGTCAACACACTCAATCCGCTTTCACATCAATCATCAAAACGAGAGCTTCAATTAAAGACTCATCATACTAAGGGTCCTTTATGACCGAGCAATTATCCTATCACAAGGAAATCAAGCAAAGTAAGAATAGACTACCATACGAACCAACATTTATCAATCATTACATCGATAGTAACCAAGAATACTCAAATGACGATACATTCATAAACCAGTAGCTAAGTGCTTTATGAATAGACCATACACGAGATTCCCTGCCTCTATCGACGCAATTTCTCGACTCATGTACTTTCATATCCCTAGCGCTCTCCCCACCTAAGACTTTACCCAAGGTAGGTGACATGTTTACTAGTGCACCAAGTTTAAGTCTAGGTATTCTACGGTCAACACCTAGTTCGCTTAAACTAAAGCTCTGATACCAACTTGTAACACCCCAAAAATTGGATTAAACAAAAACTTTCATTTAACGAAAGGTGGTACACAAACATAGCGCCATAGCACGAGCTCTTCCCAAAACAGGGTATAAGTAGAGTATGATTACAATGTTTGTAATTTATTTAAAGGATGCGACAACCATCTAGTCTAACTCCTATCTCGGAAAAGACTACAAAAATGGTTGTCAAAACTGTCCATGCATGTACGGTCTAAGGACCGGTCTCTTCACACTTTCCCCAAAGCTCACTCTCACTCCCGGCACCTACTTGGGAACGACGTCTCTTGTACCTGAGAGACACATCGACACCAAACAAGTGTTAGGCTAAAGGAGCCTAGTGAGTTGTACAAATAATATCATGCGCGTAGAGTGTATAAAACATGCAAGATATACAGGATTATATTAGCAACACAATTAGCATATTAAACCGGTTTATTATTATCTTCGGAAACAATGGGAGCGACCCATTTCCCCCAACCAGTACCCCATCATTCGTTACTTCCGAACACCTCGATGCCATATCTATCATGACACCATCAGAGGCCTGCGCACCAAGGAGCAACCCGAGGGCCAGCGACATAGGGGCATTCCTATTTCAGAACCTCCCAAGACTGTTCGGTGTGGAAATACTGCGTTGGTTCGTCCATGTCATTTAGTTACAAACAACCCCGATGTCATATCTACCATGACACCATCAGAGGCATATACGTACTGTCTCAAAAGACTCATACATTTGTTTTCCACCTATCATAGGCATAAATCGAGGGTCTCTAGCCCTTTGCTCATTTCAAAAACGACACAATGTACACCTTCTGACTAGTGTCCCATTGTCCAATTATGTTTGCGTAAAAACATGGGTACTCACCTTTTGACTAGTGACATCCCGACCCACTTTTGACTAGCGGTCAATAGCATCCTACCTTTTGACTAGCGGAGCTCAATAACATTTAAACATTATTTCAAGTCTCAATACTTTCATTTACCTCATACAAGCCAACATGCTCGGTATTCAATCTCTTCGCATCATTTCGTGGCATACATAATAACACGTATTTTTCATGCATACATTCATCATATAAGCTTATGAATATGGCTCATACAAGGTAGCATACGATTTATCATTTCATGTATACGATAATCCAATTTAAGCCACACATACGAGAATCATCACGATATTCATTTCATGGCAAATCCTAAACCTAGAAATTTAGGCATTTCATCCAAACACATAGTTATCCTCAAATATCGAGCAAGACACGTAATATCAAACAAGATGATGTCCTCTCAGTTTTAACAAAACGGTTTTAACAACTCACCTTGAGGCTTGTAAAGCCAAAAGCCTCAATTTTCACCAAAACCCTAGCTTAAAGCTTGAGAAATCACCTAAACTGATAAGGAGTTAAAACCTTGGATTAGCTCCAGATCTACGACATATAAGACTAGATCTATACTTTAAAACCATATAGAGAACTCACCTTGAGGTTTTGTACCCAAAACCCCCAAATCCAAGATTTAGGTTAAATATGTGAACAACCTAAAATCAAGCAAATCAAACCTTAGGTTAGTTTTATAACTCCTATTATGTGGATTAACATACCTCAAGTGGTTTAGATAAGCTTACCTAGCCAAATCTTGAGTAGAAAACCCTAGATCTTGAAGAGCTCAAGCCTAGCAACAATGGAGGTGGAAGATGAGATGAAGAAGATGAAGATGATGAAGATCAAACTTCCAACTCTTGCTACTTAACTAGCAATCCATTAATGGGATCTTGAAGCGCTTTGAGAGAGGAGAATATAGGAAGAAGAATCAGCTCAAATGGATAAGAAATGAGAGAGTTATGTCTAAATGAAGTGAGGAAGGGTTTAAAACCCGTTTTTCAGCTTTTCTCAGCTACCTAGCGATCGCTAGGCATGAAGGCTAGCGATCGCTAGTTGCCTTCTTCTCGAGGTCGCTAGCCTGGTCGCGAGCAAAGTCAGCAGACGTGTAATTTGTGCCTAGCGATCGCTAGGGTTGATAGCTAGCGGTCGCTAGCACCCGGGCCATTTTGGTTCCATTTTGTTTCAGCCATAACTTCTTCGTTATAGCTCCGTTTTCGATTCCGAAAGAACCGTTGGACTTGTAATTGGATTCTCTACCATTCTAAACCATAAAATATAGATTTTGATCCAAAGTTCTATTTTCTAAATTTTATCCAAGAGTCGATATTACAACCGAAAATTACGGGTGTTACAAGGAGTTCCATTCAGATATCTGAAAATCCGCTTTACAGCAGTCAGATGGGATTCTTTGGGTTCAGCCTGATAACGAGCACAAAGACATGTAAAATACAATGTATCAGGACGATTCGCTGTAAGATACAGTAGTGAGCCAATCATTCCTCTATAGAGAGTCATATCAACAGGTTTCCCTTTGGAATCCTTGTCAAGTGATAGAGGAGGAGCCATTGGAGTCTTCATCGGTGTACATGATGTGAGATCAAATTTCTTCAGCATATCAAGTACATATTTACCTTGATTGATAAAGATTCCCTTTTCAGATTGCTTGATCTGAAGTCCTAAAAAGAAGGTTAGTTCACCCATCATAGACATTTTATATTCAGATTTCATGAGCAACACTCAAACTTTTCGCAGAGTTTGGGATTTGTTGATCCAAAGATAATGTCATTGACATATATCTGGACAAGAAGGATATGCTTAGGATATTTCTTAAGAAATAAAGTGCTATCGATCTTACCACGAACAAAACCTTTAGAGAGAAGAAAGGTTGACAGGGTATCATACCAGGCACGAGGAGCCTGTTTTAACCCATAGAGAGCCTTGTTTAACTTGTAGACGTGATCAGGGAACTTAGGATCTACAAAGCCAGGAGGCTGAGCCACATAGACTTCTTCATTAAGTTTTCCATTCAGAAAGGCATTTTTGATGTCCATCTGAAAAACTTGAAGATCATATGTGCTGCAAAGGCCAGGAAAAGTCGAATTGCTTCGAGCCTAGCCACATGAGCAAAAGTTTCATCGTAATCAATGCCCTCTTCCTGCCTGTATCCCTAAGCCACAAGGCGAGCCTTGTTTCGAATGATCGTACCAATCTCATCAAGCTTATTCCTGAAGATCCACTTGGATCCTATGATTGTACGTTTTCGAGGCCTAGGGACGAGAAGCCAGACATTGTTTCTGATGAATTCTGCTAGCTCTTCCTGCATGGCTGAGACCCAGGCAGGATCACGCAAGGCATCATCTATTTCTTTAGGTTCATTTTCAGATATGAAATTTACATAAAGACAGACGTTACCAGATTGGCGTCGAGTTTTAACACCAGAGGAAGGATTACCGAGGACTTGATCAATTGGATGTTCTTTGGTCCAACGAAGAGCAGGTGGTTGATATACCTGTCCTGAAGTAGAGGCTTCATTCACTGATGGATCAGGGAGAAGATTAGTAGGAGCAGGTTCACTAACAGTGGTTTGAGAAAAGTCTTCACTGTTAGTGGGTTGATCAGGTTCAGGTGTGACTTGGGTGATAGGGGTGGCATTTATTATAGGAGGTATGGATATTTGAGAGGGTGGAGGAGGAGGATTTTCTTCAAAACCGTCAGGAAGGTCTTGAGGAGATGGATCAGCAACAGGAATATCTGGGACTTGAAAGAAAGAGTCAGCCTACTGATTTATTTCAGAATTATCATGAGGATGAGGAAAGGTGGGACCCGATTCATCAAATTTCACATGAATCGTTTCCTCTATGGTTTGTCTTCGTTTGTTGAACACACGGTAAGTTTTGGAGATAGAGGAATATCCAAGGAAGATTCCACATCAGACTTGGAATCGAACTTCCCAAGGTTATCTTTGTTGTTCAGGATGTAGCAGACACAATCAAAGATATGGAGATGTTCGATTGAAGGTTTCGTGTTACGAAAGAGTTCGTAAGGGGTTCTTCTGAAGCGCTTTACTATCAGGGATCTGTTCTGGGTATAACAAGCAGTGTTAACGGCTTCAGCCCAGAATTGTGTGGCAAGGTTGGCTTCACTCAACATAGATCGTCCAGCTTCAATCAGGGTTCTGTTTTGTCTTTCAGCAACACCGTTTTGCTGAGGAGTTCTTACAGATGAGAAGTTCTGAGAGATACCTTTTTGATCGAAGAAAGTTTCCAGGGTACTGTTTTTGAACTCAGTTCCGTGGTCACTTCTGATTGATTGAACAGTAAGGTTGTTGAGCCTTTCCATCTTTTTGACGAACAGAATGATTTCTTCAGGAGCGTCACTCTTGGATCGAAGAAAGAATACCCAAGTATATCTGGAATATTCATCAACGATTACCAGAGTATATTTCTTTCCAGCAATGGATTGGACATTAACAGGTCCAAAGAGGTCCATGTGGAGAAGTTGTAGAGGAGAACTGATGGAGGAAATCTGCTTGGACTTAAAGGTAGCCCTGGTCTGTTTTCCTTTCTCACATGCTGAACAAAGAGATACCTTTGTATAGCGAAAGTCAGGAAGACCAACAACAAGATTGTTGATGCAGAGTTGATTCAGCGTCTTGAAGTTAAGATGAGAGAGACGCTTGTGCCAGAGCGAATTTGTATCAGTAGAAGCACGTGATACAAAACAGAAGTTATCAGTGGAAGTATTCATGTTGATGATGTAGATATCAGCTTGTCTAACACCAGTGAGAATAACTTCCTTGCGTCTGTTATTGACTTTGCACTTTTTCTTCGAGAAGGAGACTTTGTGATTCTTATCACACAGTTGACTGATGCTCAGTAGATGTTGCATCAGGCCTTCAACATAAGAAACTCTTTTGAACGTAGTTACTCCGTTGGTCAGGGTGCCATACCCTCGGGTTTGGCCTTTACCGTTTCCACCAAAAGTCACAGCAGGACCTCTTTCTTCACGGTAGTAATCGTGCAAGTTTCCTGCAGTCTTTAGTTGCATGTCCAGGAATGTTGCAATATTGACAGTAGTTGAAGATGCAATTACCTTTTTGAAAAGTGTTACCTTCATTGTACTGCCCAGAAGGCCTAACAGATCTGGTACCCGAACTGTTGTTGTGATTGAACCTTTGAGAATTTCGGTTGTCATAGTTGGACTTTTGGGAATACCGATTTGTGTATTTTTGGGTGTTGTTGACAATGGCAATGAATGAGGCTGATTGAGTCTCTTTCAAGCTACGTCCATGATCAAGTAACTTGTCAAGGAGGTCTGTGAATGTGATTGGAGTGTCTCGAATTTTTAGTGCAAAAGAGATGTGGGAATACTTTTCTCCTAGTTGCCCGAGTATATGAACTATGAGATCTTCTTCATCAACAAGACTTTGAGCTAAGGCAAGATCATCAGCAATGTTCTTCATGTCATGGAGAAATTCAGTGATGGAACGTGTACATTTGGGGTTGTTAGCAAGCCGTGATTTTAGTGGGATTATGCGTGACCTGGAGATACTGGCATAACTTTCAGTGAGGCGTTTGAAGGCTTGCATTGAGGTATCGGCAGAGGAGACAACCGGCTGAATAGTGTCAGAGCAACTTCCAAGCAGAGCACCAAGGATGATTTGATCCTAGCGGAACCAGGGACGATATGCTGGATTTGATTTGGTTGGATCGGTAGAGAGAAATTCTGATGGGGCTTCAATTGAGCTTGTAACATAGCCGTCAAGGCCTAAGCCAGTTAGGGTTGCGACAACTTGTTTTCTCCAGATTGGGAAATTGTTTGCTGTAAGTGTTAGTAATTATGTGCATAAGTTGACAAACCAGTGATTTCACATCCAATGTTATGAAACGCTTAAGGGTCACCCCTGTGAGGATCTATAAATCAAATAAAATAAATCCCAGTTTGGAGAGATTGGGTTTATAATAGTTAATTATTAACCAGTTGGGAATTTTATGTAAGAAAACCTAAAGATAAAGGTTTGAAATGTATTATATATATTTATTAAGTAAATAAATATATATAAGTTTATTAATTAATAAATTGTGTATTTATTAAGATAAATAAATATATAATAGGAATATTAATTAATAAGTAATTATCTAATTAGGTAAATATCCTTTTCTTTGGGAAAAGAAAAGATAATTACCAAAAGATAATTAAGAGTTATATGGTAACTAGGAAGCTTTATCTTATAAATAAAGGCTTAAGGGTTACCAGTTATTAATTAACTCAATTGATTATTCAGACCAAAAAGAAAAACTCTCTCTCTCTCTCCTCTTCCTCGGAGTTCAGTTTTTCGGTTGACGTCTCGCAAACAGCTCGTTTCTTGATCTCGGTATTTCAGCCAACTAGAAGGCAGTTTGTGTGATCGTTTACGGGTGGATCAAACTTAAGCAATCCAGGTAAAACTAACAAAAACCCTCTTGTTAGATTCAAATAAACTAAAACGATTAAAGATCATTAGAATGTTTTTGGGTTTTAATTCTTTGCTTCCGCGATAATCAAACCAGTTAGGTTTGATAAAGTTTAAACCTTTTGGTCAGTTTGATCATTAGGTTCTACCATGTATCTCTTCCAGTTAGGATTGAGATCCACAGTGATCCTTGTGTCAGATCGATACGAGGGATCCTCAAAAACCCGACAGTGGTATCAGAGCTATTATTTTAATCGTTTCGTTTTTATTAGATGATCCGTTAAAATCAAATTGTTTCTTAAGTTTTTGAGTTGTTTATATATAAAAATTTAATTTTTATCAAAAGTTCGAAACTTTTTATCGTATGAAAAACCGACCGATCGCAGCCGGACCACCAGATCGGTGGGGCCGTGCGGTGGTCGAACCGCACCAATACCACCAGATTGGTGGTGGCGGTGGTCATCGCCGATCGAGGCTGCCTCACCAGATCGGTGATGGCAGCCGACCTTGGAACACGAGGCGGTGATGGTGGTGGTGTCGTTCACACTGCTGTCATCACCGGCCGATAACCCACAGGACGGTGGAACGACGGCAGATATCCGATCGAACCACCACCCCTCAAACCAAACACTCGCCGCACCACAAAAGTGGTGGCGATGATTGCGGTGGCAAACCGTAGCCGAAACGAGGCCACACCACGGTTTTGGTGGTGGCCATGACTGCCGAAGATCGAAACCGCACCATAGATGGTGGTGGCGGGTGAACTTTGATCACACGGCGGTGGCGATGGTGGCGTTGTTTCCGCTGCCGTCGTCACCGGATGGTTGCTATTGTGTCGTCGCACGGCGATGACGGCGGCATTTGGTGTTTTTGATTCCAACCGCCGTAAGGCGGTGATCGATGGTGTTGTATGGTATTGTTGGCAGTGGCTGCGAAATTTAATCGAAACCCGCACCGCACCCGGATGTGGCCGGATTGCGGATTGCCCACGGCTGTACCACCAGCATGGTGGTGGCAACGCTTTATGGCGACGGTGGCGGCGGGGCAGAATTGATCGCCGCACAGCGATGGTGGCCGATTGCCATTGTCGTCGTGGCGATGGCGATGGCTGCTGTTGATCACCAGCCGCACCACAGATGGTGGTGGCGGCGGCGACGGCTGTTGTTGATTACGATCGCCGGTAACGGCGGCGGTAGTTGTGTGTTCGTCAATCGCTACCTGTGGGTGGTGATCATCGGCGTAATCGGCGGCAGTCGGTAGTGGCAGACGATCGCGATGGAGATGGCTACGGACGGTGGCCGCGATCACCAAGTAACAGGAACGACGGCGGCTGTTTTTGCCGTCGTCGTGGATCGTTGATCATAACAGCGATGGTGGCGTTCGACATGGCCTTCGCGGCGCGAGTAAGGCCCTGACAAGGCCTTTCGTGGCGCGAGCCAGTCTCAACCCTCGCGGCGCGAGCAGGGCTGCCGAGCCATCCGTCTAGGGTTGTTCGTTCGGGCCAAGTTTGTGTCAGGCCCAAGGCCCAGTATTTTGGACCAAGTTATGGCCCAAAAGGGTTCTTCTTGTTTTAAACCTTTTCTTTATCCAAATTATTTTATAAAATTAAAATTTAATTATGTCTTACTAGTAAATAGTCCTGGTGTCGTGATTTGGCCAGTTGGTCAAAACACAACACAGTTTATGGGCCAGTGTTTTAATATTTAAACCAGTTGGTTTAGATTGTCCGGTTTGATGAATATTTTAAAAAAATTGTTTCTCGTTTTATAAAATAAGTTTATCGTTTATAAAACTCATTTTTATAAAATATCTTTGGATTTATAAAACAGCTAGTTTTATGAATAAGTTTAAACCAAGTTTTTACGAAAAGTGAAATAAGATAATTTTAACGGATCTAGGTTTGTTTTACGATTTATTATATGTTGCTTATTTATATGCCATATATAAATGCGTGGTTGTTAAATATACCTGTTTGAGTATATATGTTATAGTATTTGCCAACTTAGACCCTTGATTGTTTCTGGGGAGGCCTACATAAACAACCCCTTTTTGTAATAATGACCTTAGGATAGTTATTTTATTCGGATTTCTATCAAGGGTGCCGAGGCCAGTAGGAGCACGCGAAAAGATAGAGTATTTATTTCGGAGTTCCATCGGAGATGATAAAGCCAGTGGGAGGATTCGCGAAGAAATAGAAATACCATAGGTCATAAATGGTCCTTAGGAATGCAGTTGGCAAAACTATAATCTGTCTTAATCATGTAGTTATAGATTCATTAACTGCGTGGTTGTTGTTTGTTTGTGATATATAGTATGCCTAGATTTTATCACAAGTATATATATAGGTTTTATAATTGCCAGTTTTTCAAAACTTTTTAAACGGTAATTTTATTCAAAAACCTTATGTAAAGTGATTGTTTTAAAACAGTTAGTTTTTAATCAACTAGTGTGCTATCAAAACAAGTTAGTTTTGAATTAGCAAGTGGCCTTAAAACAGTTAGTTTTAGAAGGCGTGTGTGTTTGAAACAGTTAGTTTAAAAAACGCAAGTAACCCTTCAAACAATCATAGTTTTCAAAACACTGGAAATCAAAAGTTTTTCAAAATTAAATCAAAACCCCGAAAAATCATAGATCAGTAGTGCAACCCACTTTGGGGCACCTCCGGCGTAAGGTACGCGGGCATTGGAATTGAGTACACCTTGAACGTCCACATTCAAACTGAAGCTGGAGGGGATTACATGACTCTGCGCATTATTTCCGGGTGGTACCGGCCATAGTAAAGTGTCCAAGTCCCAAAATGGTGAGATCTATTTTGGTTCTGTTAAGTTCACCGGGTGGTACCGGGCCAAAATGCACTTAGAGGGACTAAAACATGTACAGATAGTTAATCGTTGTCCCGAAAAGATCTAGGAGTCATATCAGTTAGATATGATTGGTAAAAGTCCTTACCTACCAAAATAATACGACCTGGTGGAGCAAGAACATTACGCACATCAAGGCGTATGAAATGAAGGATCCTAGTCCAATAAATTTATCATTTAAGGGTTTATTGATATTTATTGGAAATAGTCTATTTACAGTTGTTAAAACCAATTTTTTTAATATGTAGATGGCAAACACAGTAACCAACACAAACAATCTTTCTCTCCGCTCCATCCTCGAGAAAGATAAGCTCATTGGTCCTAATTTCCTTGATTGGGAGCGCAATCTGATGATTGTGCTCAGGCATGAAGGGAAATGGTACGTCTTGGAAGAGCCTCTGGGAGAGGCCCCTCCAGCAAATGCCCCGGCTGCTGCCAGAAATGCTCACAAGAAGCATTCGGATGATTTGCTGGATGTCGGTTGTCTTATGCTTGCAACTATGAGCCCAGATTTGCAAACAGGGCTCATAAACACGAATGCTTATGACATGATCCGCCTGTTGAGGGACATGTTCCAAACGCAAGCACGCACAGAACGTTACGATGCCACTAAGGCATTCAACGAGTGCAAGATGATCAAGGGGACCTCAGTAAGTGACCACGTCATGAAAATGAAACGGCACATGGATCACCTGGAGAGGCTCGGCCACCCAGTTCCATTGCAGCTAGCAACGGATACAATTCTCAACTCACTGTCAGAAGATTACAAGACGTTTGTAATCAACTACAATATGAATAACATGGAGAAGACAATAGCTGAATTGCACTCCATGCTAAAGACTGTTGAGTTGAATATGGGGGCCAAGAACAAAACAAAAGATGTACTGATGGTGAGAGATGGAGGGGTGAAAAAGATGCATGGGCATGGAGGCATCAGTAAAGGAAAGGGTCCAGTTCAGGCCATCCAGAATGCACCCAAGGTTCATGAGAATGGTAAAGGCAAGGGCAAGGGCAAGAAGGTTAAGCCTAACAAAGCTAGGACCGAGAATCGCTGCTTCACGTGTAATGAAGTCGGTCACTGGAGGCAGAACTGCCCAAAGCGTCATGAAGCAGGTATAGAAACCTCAGATATTTATGATTGCTTTAAATCTGTCACTCTTACTTGTTGACCTACAAGTATACTGATACCTAGAGCAAATGTCTATTGCAGGTGGTCAGAAGTGAAGAGCCCAGGAGTTGCTAAGGATCTTAGATGCCAGTTTATTTCAATTCTCGTCAAGACATTTTATTTTAGACATATGTTTTAAAACAATTACTTTTGGATGGTTATATTTTTATATTTAAGTTTTGTGGTTTTAAAAGTTATTGTCTTGACATTGAAATATCTGTTGTGCATGATAATTTGAATCTGATTGATTTAATAAAAGATCCTAGATATTACCTATCACACTGACAAAGTTACTCCAATAGTTAAATTGAAGTAATTTTATATGAAAACTGTCAAAAACACAAAGTACTATGAGAATGTGTTTTTGAAATAAGACATTTATGAGTAAAGGATTATGAAAACATTTTCAAATACTCAAATGTTCTAAAGAGAATTTAGGATATTAATATCAGTATTTATAAAACTAAGAAAAATTCCAAGTTTTGGAATTAGGGTTTTAAAATCCAGTCAAAGGTTTTATAAATGATAAAATTCTCAAGTATGTTACTTAAAATAGAATTGATTAATCAATAGTTAAATTTTAAGTAACAGTTGGCTTTTCATATAAGTCCGTGGGAGCCCAGTCAATTCTCTATCTAGTCTAAGATATAGAATAGATATAATTATTGATTAGATATATCTAGGAATTCATAATCCAAGTATGAAATGAATTTACAAGATGTATTATATATACCTTTCAGTCAAAAAGGGTAAAAGGAAAAGTTTCAAAGTTATTGAAACAAATTAAGAGTCATAAATGACTTTAAGAAAATCAATAATTAAGTTATGTTGGAATAGGATAAAACCAGTGAAACTTGCCAGCTTGGTGAAATGAATATCTTATCATGATTTTAGGAAGAAATCATTTATCTACACAGCAACTAAGAAAAGTTGCAGTTTAGCCTTGCATGTTCAGGGTAACTAGGAGTTTTTCCAGGTCTCCGAGTTCAGGGAATGTGTTAAAGGGAGAGTCTAATCTTGTTTAAAGTGTTTGCAAAACAAGGATTAGCACAGTCAAGTAGATTGTATCAAAAGATACAAACTTGAATTGTTTTTGGTTGTTATTTTGATTAATTTGGTAAACATTAATCAAAGAATCTAAACTGAAGAAAGGTGATACTTCATTTTAGATCAGTATTTAACAAACGTTAAATAGACACCATAAAAGTAATTAAGAAATATTAATTTTGTTATTATTACAGAGTGTAATATGGACTATGCAAAATTAGTTTCTTTGTCGCTTTTATATTTTGCATGTTTTATAATCCAGGAATGAAACTAGTTTCCAGTTTTTCATTCAAAACTTGTTCGTGACAACTTATCATTGTGGGAACTTGATAGGATGTTAAAGTCATTGTGGACTTTTGGGTAGTTATGATCAGTCGTTGAATAACAGCTACAAGTGTTGTAGACCAAGAGTTGCACAGATATTCGATAGAGTAGCGAATATCGGACGTGATCCGCGGTTGAGATTACTTCTTGGACTTTGTCATAAGTAAAGCCTCACAGTGGTTGTCCCTATCACCTGAGGTATCTGGTTCGATGTCATGAGGACTGCTGAATACTTAGTGCGTTCAACCGCTACGCCGTAACAGGGTGGCTATAAAGGACGTAACTAGATTCAGCGGAAGCCGTGGTATTAAATGCAGATATGCAAGATGGGATTTGCACCTCTTCTCAGAAGAGAGATATTTCTGGGCCCCTTGACTGACTGAATATACTGATGAAGTGCATGGCCATGCCCAAACGAACTGATTAGTTCTTTGTCGTTTACCTATCAGTAGAGGTCGGATAGTCAAGAAACAGAATCTTGAGTATTTAGAGTTGACTGGTTCCAAGCTCATACTCAAAGATGAAATATCGTGATGCAAAGGGAAAAGCCAAGATATACCCATTTTATGAACAACAGTTTCATAAATGTTATTCCCTTATGGAAATGTATTATCACCTATCTGGGTATAAGAGTTCTTGTAACCTCGTTAGCCTAAGTGCCTATCTAGGGGCCTCCTTAGGTCCGTGTGATCAAGACGGTATTGCCAACTTGCACAAGTGGGAGTCTGTTAGTAATTATGTGCATAAGTTGACAAACCAGTGATTTCACATCCAATGTTATAAGACACTTAAGGGTCACACCTGTGAGGATCTGTAAATCAAATAAGATAAATCCCAGTTTGGAGAGATTGGGTTTATAATAGTTAATTATAAACCAGTTGGGTATTTTATGTAAGAAAACCCAAAGATAAAAGTTTGAAATGTATTATATATATTTATTAATTAATAAATTATGTATTTATTAAGATAAATAAATATATAATAGGAATATTAATTAATAAGTAATTATCTAATTAGGTAAATATCCTTTTCTTTGGGAAAAAGAAAAGATAATTACCAAAAGATAATTAAGAGTTATATGGTAACTAGGAAGCTTTATCTTATAAATAAAGGCTTAAGGGTTACCAGTTCTTAATTAACTCAATTGATTATTCAGACCAAAAAGAAAAACTCTCTCTCTCTCCTCTCCCATAACCGGCGCCAAAACCACAAACCCCTCGGAGTTCGGTTTTTCGGTTGACGTCTCGCAAACAGCTCGTTTCGTGATCTCGGGATTTCAGCCAACTAGAAGGCAGTTTGTGTGATCGTTTACGGGTGGATCAAACTTAAGCAATCCAGGTAAAACTAACAAAAACCCTCTTGTTAGATTAAAAATTTAAAATAAACTAAAACGATTAAAGATCATTAGAATGTTTTTGGATTTTAATTCTTTGCTTCCGCGATAATCAAACCAGTTAGGTTTGATAAAGTTTAAACCTTTTGGTCAGTTTGATCATTAGGTTTTACCGTGTATCTCTTCCAGTTAGGATTGAGATCCACAGTGATCCTTGTGTCAGATCGATACGAGGGATCCTCAAAAACCCGACAGTAAGTTTGATGGGAAAATGGGTATGTGTGTTGATATCAATGATAGTCATGTTGCTTTGAGGTATGGAAGGATCAAAAGAAAACTCGGAGGAGCTATTAAAGCTCTGATACCATATAAAGAAACAAATAATTGAGATCAAGAAAAGGGTTAATTGTATTCAGAGATTTACATGCCTTATATAGGAGAGTTACATAACTAACAATAGCTATTCTGCAGGAGCTATTCTAAGCTATCCTTAACTGATAAGAGCTATTTTACAGGAGCTATTTTAGGATTTGCTTGACTATACATCAGAATATACAAGAGTAAGTAAACTAAATGTAAACGTGTTGTAAAGGATCCTTGGGCTGCTGATTTATTGACCCATTGGGCTGTTGTTTATTGACCCATATAAAGAAACAAATAATTGAGATCAAGAAAAGGGTTAATTGTATTCAGAGATTTACATGCCTTATATAGGAGAGTTACATAACTAACAATAGCTATTCTGCAGGAGCTATTCTAAGCTATCCTTAACTGATAAGAGCTATTTTACAGGAGCTATTTTAGGATTTGCTTGACTATACATCAGAATATACAAGAGTAAGTAAACTAAATGTAAACGTGTTGTAAAGGATCCTTGGGCTGCTGATTTATTGACCCATTGGGCTGTTGTTGATTGCTATTGGACTGTATATCCTTAATAGAAGAAACCATCAACAAGGGCTTATTCTTAAGTAAATGAGGTTACAATATCTACTAAGGGGATTACGAGTGAAAGTGTTACCCCTGCAATGAAGCTTCAAACGACATATTAGTTGGTTTCCTTGATGCTATATGAACTATATAAAAGTCCTCTTCCAAAAAACTATATAAAAGTCATTCTCAAACTTGATATGTATTTATTGGGAACACTGCAAGTTCTAGGAAATCAACCAGGTAAACCCTTACAGCTACCTTATTGGACCATTCAAAACTATTGTTCTACATGAAGCGGTTAGAGAATGTGTATGGCTAAGGTCTGTCATTACATATATTGGTAGGGCTAGAGATTTAAGTTCTACCACTAAAAATCCTATTGATTTATGAAAATAATGTAGCTTGTACTGAACAAACAAAAATGAGATATATCAAAGGATATTATATCTCCTTGAGAGTTAAGTAAATCAAGTAATGTTTGGCATGAATGTGGTGGATTTGTTCATCAAATGGTCTAGAGCCACATTTGATAAGGAAAACATTGGAACGCAGAGACTTTCTAAGCTCCTTTGTTAAACGTATGCATCAGATGGAGTAATAAACTAAAGAAGATATCTATTACACATGTACCATTGATGGGTTGTGCTCTTTCATTTGTCCAATGTTTTACTTTTCCCACTAGATTTTGTTTCTTGGTGCAATGTTTTAGTGAGACAATACTTTATATACCGTCTTGTGACGATGTATGAACTAAGGAGGATAGTAAACGAATTGTGTGTCGATGTCATGTAATTGTTCCTTCATCTATAGTTTTTTACTTTTTCCACTAGGTTTTATTTCTTTGGCGTATGGTTTTAGTGAGGCGTGAATTATGCACCATCATCCCTTAGATTGACACATGGGAAATTTTTAAAGGATTGTATGTTTGTATCAAAAAGAAAGCGTTTGAAAAAAATAATAACAAGAGTATTAAAATTTACCATAATAAATATTTCTTTCATTTTATTGTAAACTCATTTTTATTTAAAGGGTTTATTGTCAATGAGAATTTAGAGCTTTCTATATCATTGTTCTCTTACAATTTTGATTGTTTCCCCCCTCTCCTCCAAATATAAAGAATCTCTTCTCTCACGCTTTTTCCATTTTAAATAATGTTTTGGAGAGTCTATTGGGAAAAAAAAAAGGGTGCGAGAAAAACTCCAAATCTTTATTTTCTTGATTTTTTTCATCTTTTTGAAAATGCTCTTATATTATATCACTTTTATTAAGTGATGATGTATCCTAAGGCCACAACTTTCGTAAAAACGCCAAAAGGTGTCACTCAAAATTCAAATCGTTGTTGGTTACACCAAGATGATTAAAATATATCTGATCGCAAAGTATTTGATTGTCAAACATTAGAATATAGTTCAATTTTAGTAGTTAAAGCATGAAAATACATTGAATTATAAAAGAGTAGGTGTTCGCCAACGAAGGGTGTCGACTGAAAAGAGGGAAATGATTTGACGACAAGATGGTGGTGGGCATTTTAGGCGAAGGTTGGGGTCACAAATGGTGCTATTTAATTATCTTTTGTCGACCATTGATATCAAGAAGAACTTGCACATAACTCGACTGATCAATAGGAACCTGATCAAAACAACCATTAATTAACAATCTCAAAATATTTGAATGGATTAGTACAGATATAACTTAGTGACTTCACGATATAATATCCATTTACTCATTAACTTTTTAACAATTATTATATTTATACTAATGCCTTCTAATGCAACTCATATCTATCGTATCATTTATATTATAATGATTCCGGATTTGAAACCTATCATAAACATGTGTTCATTAATTTAGTTGTATATCTAAAAACGCATTTCTTATACTGAACTTGATGAATAAAGATGAAACTTATACTTGAAGTCGATTACTTTATTTGACGTTTTGAAATAAAATAATCATTATAGTTTGAAATACTTTGTACAAGTTCGGTTTAAATGACTTTTGGAGTTCATGAAAGGATCTGAAATCAAAAGAATTAGAAACCTTCGATATGTTTAGTTCACAAGATTTGAAATGTAATTGAATTTCGTTTTTTCTTAGATAATATATTAGATATTTATGAAAATAATTAAATTATTTTTTTATTGATTGGTTATTACAAGACCAATATTTTAACATAGTCTGAGATCTTATTATAAACAAATCATACAAAATTGATTTTGTATATATGATTTCTAAATCCAAAATTTATGGAATTTAACTAAAATCCAAGTTTTCAATTTCATACTTTCTTTTAAACTGAATACTCAAATAGCCAAATTCCATCAAATCCTATAAATTTATAGCCACTATTATACTTTCACAGACAAAACATTCATGTGTATATACAATAATGGTTTTAATACAAAAAAATATAAAAGATGATAAGTTACAAAATTATGGTTTTTGATCAAAACTTGGGAAACACGTGTCACAACCCCACTAGGAAAAGGGCGATGAATGAATGATTAACTAAAAGATGGGCAAAAGTAGTGGCCATTTTATTAAAGATATGAAGTGGGTTAAGATAACTTGGGTGAAAATATAATAAGTGAGATCTAGGTGTTCCACTTTGGGCACAAAAATTGTTGGTTTGCCTATTCAAATTGTAACTATCTTTTTATCTTTTAAAGAGTTCAGCACAATAAATCAAATAAATCCAGTATATTTTAGAGACTTAAGATACATCATTCAGTGGTCGACAATATTTTCTATGATTGTATTCAAGGCCTATAGAACGGGTTGGAGTCGATATCGGACTTGTAATACTGCTAAAAACTTGTTTTTTCGCTATAGGATGTCATCGAATGATACCATGAATGGGTTTAGTTGTTTCACTAAGGGTTTGTTTGTTTTTTTGAAAAAAATCACTGAAAACTTCTAATGTCTGATTCGGTCAGACGTTTAAGGGTTCAGACCGTTTGATTTTTTTTAGTCTTCAGGGTCACTTAACACAGAAACTCATCTGATCAAAACCGTGATACCCTAGCCTCTGAAAATCAAATCACCTCTTCCTTCTATCATCTATCAAAAGCTGATCGAAAATCCTTCTATCAAATTGTCGATTCGGGTTGGATTACACCTTTGTTCATCGATCTGGAAGTCAATCTTGAAAAAAATAAAAAGAGAGGAGAAGAATGAAAGCACACAGAAAAAAAAGGAGAAGATTTGGAGATAGAAAAATGGAGAATGACGGCTGCTCTCATTAGGGTTTTTTTCACTTTTTAATTTTAATTTTTTATTTTATCATACTTTGGGCTTGGGCCATAGGGACACCATTAGACAAACTCATGTTATACAGTTAACTATTTTAATTTTAGTTGAATGATTTCTTTGTTTTTATATTAAGTTTTTTATGTTTTTATGTAAAATTTTCAGACTTTAGACATTAAAAAACAAACAGTCTAATAAATTCAGATTTTAGACTTCCGCACCATCTCTAATTTTTCGGACATGAAATCAGACTTGAGATTTCAGACCTCTTAAAAAACAAACGCCACCTAAGTTTTCATTTTATGGTATTTCAGAACATCCTATGCGACTTTGGGTTGGTGTCCTTTGTTTGCGAGTCGTGACTCAGTCTTCAACTCTTCGAGTGATACTTCCCACATTCAACGACAACAATGCCATAAATTATTGTCGACTATTTACTTCACTGACAGACTATTATATAATAATACGCAAAACCTAATATAGTCTCTTAATAACCAAACAGGACCGGGTAAATCCCACTCAAAGATAGGTTAGGTAGGCGAGTAAGCTAGTCATGCTTTTAACAAAGCTACTCAAACTCGAACTTGAACTCGAGCCGATCTCGAACAAAAAATAGAACTCGTTTAACTTAACAAGTTGAGCTTTATAACATCAATGTTCGACTTGGCTCATTCAAAAACTCGATTCAATTTTTTGAGTTGAGCCGAGCTGAGCTGAGCCATTCAAGCATACCCATTTTCAAGCCAAACATGCTCTTATATTTGATCATATGATAAATATATAAAAATTATTGAACTCAAGCCGATAAACGGGTTACTCAGCCGTGAGTTCGAACATATAAACGAGCTTTGAGCTCGAGTCTGATACCTAAAAAATATTCGAGCTTGAACCTACATTGAAAAAGTTAATCGAGCTCAAGTCTAGTATTACTTTTTTGAGCCCGACTAGATTAACCTACTATTCGACTCGAATAGACTTGGCTCGTTTAAACCCCTAGGGTAAGGGGTAGGACTTATGCAGACATTGCAGGTAGGGCTGTAAACGAACCAAACGAACACGAACGGAGGCTTGTTCGTGTTCGTTCGTTTAACTTAACCGAACAAACGAACGAACACGAACGGTAAACGAACAAAAAATTTTGTGTTCGTGTTCGTTCGTTTAGGTATTTGGTGTGTTCGTGTTTGTTCATGTTCGTTCGTTTAAGATGCTAATCGAACATAAACGAACGAACGTAAAAGTTAAACGAACATAAACGAACGAACATAAAAGTTAAACGAACAAACGTAAACGAACATAAACGAACAAACTTACTTGTCATTTCATTAACTATTAGGAGGTGCATTTTTTTAAAACTTGATATAAAACCAAAAGAATAATCAAATTCAAATTTAAAACTAAATTGAATTCTAAAAATATATAGCTTAGATAAATAAGTATTAAATGTTTTAATACAAACAAACATAAACGAACGTAAACGAACGTAAACGAACGACATAAACGAACGTAAATGAACGAACGGTGCCTTTGTTCATGTTCGTTCGTTTAACTAAACGAACAAAAAAACTTGTTCATGTTCGTACGTTTATTAAATAAACGAACATAAACGAACTTCCCGCCGAACGGTTCACGAACGGTTCACCAAACGTTCGGTTCGTTTACAGCCCTAATTACAGGTACGTCTAGGGACAAAATGAAACGGACCCGATAAATCCCACGCAAAGGTATGATCAAGGGATAGGATGTACACAAACCTTGAGGTAAGGAGGCGGTTTCCATTAATCACTTCGATATACCACGCTTTCTCTAACAGTCTAACCCCCTTGCTCTATTTATCAAAGAAGTTCACGTGACTCAAACCTATAGCTTTAATAATGAATTCTACCAAAATGAAACACCAAAATATAAAAATCAAATTAAACCCAGTAAATCCCAGAAAGTGGTAGTGCCTAAGGCTACACACACCCATACTCTCCAACCCTCTCAACCCACTCACTTTTTGACTGCCACATCAGCTTCCACATCAGCTTTTGGTCAACCCTCTCTTTACCCTCCCATAACCCTCTACAACACACACCCAACCCTCCCAACCCTCTCACTTTTCAATTTATTTTATTTATTTCATTTAGTTAAATAACATTAATTAAATAAAACATGTAATTAATTAATTAATAATAAGATTAATAATTAATTAACTAAAAATTAAAATTACATAATTAAATTAACTAAAAATTAAAATTAAACATTACATAATTAAATAGAATAAACTAAAACATTAAACTAAAAATTACAAGCCATATTTGGCTTTGATCTCCTCTTTTCGTTTCAAAGTATCGAAGAGCTTTTTACCCCGGAGATGGTAGTGCGGGGTGGTGTAAAACTTAATGTCTTCCTCTTCTTGGGTCGTTGGTGAAGGTTCTTCCTCATCGGAAGTGTCTTCCTCTTTTACGGGTTGGTAATTGGGTTGGTAACCGGGTACAAATTGTGGTTGATAAGGAGGAGGAAAAAATGGATTAGTCCACGAAGGAAACGATTGATAATCGGGTGGAGGAGCTTGTGAAGAGCTCCCGGGTTGATTGGGTAGTGAAGAGCTCCCGGGTTGAGGAGCTTGAGGATGACTAATTGTGATAGAAAAACCTTTGGGCGAAAATTCGACATCGTAATCGGGTGGATATTGTGGAGGGAACCCGGTGTGCGTAACGTCGACTTTGAAAGAGGGCTTCGAAGGGGTCTCGGGTTCCGCCCGACATTTACATTTCGCGCGCCGTGATGAAGATCCGAGGTTTCGATCGTTTGGATTCATCGTTTGAAGAGTGGGAGGTTTGAAGAATTGGAGGTTGTTTGTGTGAAAAAGAGTTGAAGAATTGAAGGTTGTTTGTGTGAAAAATGAAGTTGGGTTAAATAAGTATTTATAGGAGTAAAAATTGAAGAAAAAAAAAAGTAAAAAAAAAAAAATATTTAATTTTACCGTTGAGATAGAACCGTTTGGCAACGGCTCTACGAAGCCGCTCCTCATTGAACCCGCCGGCTAAACACCATCGCGCACCCAACCATTTCGAACCCGCCGGGTCCGGCGGGTGTAGCCGCTGCAGAACCGCTGTGCCGGTGCGCACAGCCTAAAGGGTAGACTGTAGGCAGACCTTTCCTCTACCCTGGGATAGATTATTTCCGTGAAAACCCCTCGCTTGCGAACAACTTGAAAAACACGTGAAAGCAAACTAAAATTGAGAATGTGTGCAAACAAGCCATGGGTGCAGTAACAATAATAGAATGTAGCAAGGACCAAAAGCGAGGAAAATAAGTTAAAACAAGAAGAAAACAAAACGTGCAGTAATCACAATAGCTAGTGTAGAAAGAAAAGCAAAAGGGTTATTTACCAAAATGCCCACCGGGTCGGGTTCCAATGAGAAGTTGAGGTTAACGTGAGAAGTCAGAATCATGAGATGTGGTTATCAACTGTTGAATGCACATTAGGATGAGATGCCCTACTGAAGTGCTAGTCATGGGACGGAAATGGATGAGATTAAAAGACATCAAGGGTTCAGATCCACTAACTCAACAACTTACACGAGCCTCTGCCAATGCTCACCACACTCACTTACCAGATAATCTTGGCAAGATTGTCAGCTACCCAAATGGCACATTAAGATCGTTGGTAAGCATCTCTTACCCAATAAACGCTAACCGGGTAAGAGTCACCAGCCATATACCGGGCAAAGACATTAAGATCGTTGGTAAGCACCTCTTACCCAGTAAGTGACAACTGACAACCGCATAAGAATCACCACCCATGCTACCAGGTAAAGATTCTTAGTCCTTGCCATGCTCACACGATAATATAATTGGCCCAAATAGCATTTTGGTAAACGACCCATAAGACTGGTGCATAGTAAAAAGAAACACAAAGTGCAAAGCTGACAACTACTAATGCAAGAAGAAAAGCTAACACTATATGGGTAACAATAATTTGCAACAAGAAAAATCCTATTTCTTCCTTTCTGGTTCTTTTCCTCCAAATGTCAAAACAGTTAAAACTAAGGTTTCATTCCCTAAAACAACATACTTATTGTTCATCTACCCACCAGCAATTCTTGGAATAACCCCCCAAAATTTAACAAGCAGGTTTCGAATTCGAATTTAACCACTCAGAAACGAAAATAAAAAAGAGACGGTGAGAGTAATCTGAACTATGATTTCTTAGCGGCAGCATCCTCTTCGTTCATCTTCTTCTCCCACTTCTTCTTTCTGTAATCTGCCAACATTTGAGGCATTTTCTTCATCAATTCAGCCGTATTTGCTCGTTTCTCTGCCGATATCCTGTCACATTTGTGTCCTTTTCTCTTCGTCCGCATCTCTTTCCGTTCTGGATCGTAGGGCCAGTCTTCTCCAGCTAACATAACTTCTTTACGTAGGCGTGCCCTACGTCGAGCACTGATCCCCAGAGGCTTCCATGCTCCCAAATGCCAGTATCCCCAAACACCCTTCGAGAGCTCGTCTTTGTATTTTGTCAACTTATCTCGCCAAGGATACTGGTATTCCGCAACAGCTTTTGCAACAGATTTCACTGAGTTTCCAGCCATTTACTATAAAAGAATTTTGAATTGAGAACAGATTTGGTCAGTTCATAACGAAGAAAAATGAGAAATGTGACATGATTATATTGAAGTTTAAGAATAATTATGAATAATACTCTCTCTATATTGATACAAATTATTTATAGGAAATAGCCTCTCTACCCTCTAGGACCCTGCTTTGTGATATTTGTCATGTTTTAATTCGTCCTCATTGTAATTCAGATGATAATGCTAAATATGCTTTGATAAAAGCAATTGATGGGTATATGCCACATACAAGATAACAATGGAGATCACATACAACTATACAAGATAATAGAGAAGTTGAAACCACTAAACCTTTTTGATAGTTTTTGTGGGAGTTCAATTATTTGAAGCACCCTTGATAACCTAAAGATTGCATATGATTTCTGTAATCAATATGCTCAAGGATAGTATTGATTTGGTTTTGCTCCATCACACATACTCAAGCTACACTTCAGAACAACTTCATCATTCATAAGAGAGCGATGATTTTAACAATATCATCCATGAAATGAAATATTCAACATTATGGAATTGAAAAAAGGCACAGTTCAACTTTCTCTTGGAAAGACACCACTTTGCTCTTATGAAATTTCTCATGCTCAATTATTCTATCTAGTAATAAAGAAGAACACTCCTAATGAATTTCCAAGTTGATTGGTCAGGTTTTGCCCATAGTGCTATTTGTCAAAATATTTATAAATAATCTCGCCTGAGCTATTTCAAAGGCAAAGCCTACTCTTTGTTCAGACGTCATTATTAACTTAACTTTTCCAACTCACAGCCATGGCCGATGATTCGAGCTTCTATTCTTCCAGTTTTTGCTCGATTTTGCATTGGGTTTAAATCTTATTGTTATGTTAAGAGTTAAGAATACCCAATATCATATAGCAACGACTGGGTGCTAAATCAAGTCTAATACAGCCCAGATCCACCAATGAGAACACCTAAAACTTTCAGGATTGAAAGTTGAAATGCATATTGTTTCAGATCTTTTTTTTTGCGTAAGTTTCGGTTTCCAACATTGTGATACCCTAACCCCAAGTCCTAATAACCTTCTACAACGATTTAACTTAACTAAATTGAAACAAATAAGAGTTTGTGATGACAACGACCATTAACGAACTTGAAGCTTCAACTTCGACCATTTCAATCGATTTTGTAATAAGTACGTCTATAATGAGACGATAAATTTGGGGAAAGAAGTATATATCGCATATGGGACTTATAGGCTTAGGGGCCATTTACCAAATCAGTATTGAGTAAGCGCTTACCATCAAGAGATTCTCATTCAATTACCTAATAGGGACAACGATATTCACGGTTGATTGATTTTCAGGCAAAGAGACAAATCGGGAATGGGGGTTTCACATTCCCTGATTTATTGCTGTAACCTAATAAAGATTAGAAAAATGGCCAAAAACAAGAAATATTTCAATTTTTAACCCCTAAGTTACCAATTAATACAAATATGTATATCATATTCTATAACACAAACTGTTACAGTAAAAAACCAAACAAACCCAATATATGTCCCACACAAGGTAGGATGTAGGCAGACCTTGCCTCTGACCCACAACTTGCAAGACAAAGATACTTTTGCTAAAGCATAACCACAAGTTATTACAGTTCAGTAAAGCAATTACTAAAGTTTTTCAGAAAAAGAAGTGCATTTGGCACATTCAGAACTCAGAAGTATGTTTTAGAGCAACTTCAACCATTACCAAGACGTTAAAAAATGTGTGAACAGCTATCTTGATTATGGTAATGGAACATTAGCAAAGATGTTGATTTGGCAAAATGTCATCATAAGTATTCGTGATATCATCATAAGTATTCGATGAAGGTCACATGTTGATTTCGCATTTAACATTCTTCTGGTAGTACCGTAGTACATCTATTGAGTCAGCTCTATGTAATATCGGCTTGAAGTATAGTGTTTTAAAAGAACTTGGTCTCCTTATGCATATTTTTCGTAACTCATAGCTATTCCACATAATTAAGTACAAAATCAACCAACATGGTAATGGAATTCAGAAAACCATCAAATAATGAACGTATGCTTTCACTTTGTCCAATAGTTGTCACACCCAAAAAGATGTCTTTCAAATATGCTTTTATCAAATGTCTCTTTGTTTTTTGCTTTCGTTTTGCAAGCTGACAGTCATCATATCTCTGTGTGGGATATACTGGGTTGGCTTGGTTTAGTTTGCTTCAGTTATCAAATTTGCTCACAACTTATTCTCCCTGTTTGGATATCATCATCGACCAAAGTTGGTTGTGGACAGCCAACTATATTATCATTTATCACATCATACACACACATCCTTTACCCTACAAAACCTTCAACTAAGTTTCTTAAGGTCTTTTACATACACTACCTCCTTTCACCCATCATCTAGAATTTCATTTCACCAAACGTACATACCTTCCATTGGTATGGTGAACAATTTCAGTTCTCACTTGTCGCTTCCAATTTCTTTGTCGTTTTGTTATTAAAATACTATATTTTATCTAAAACATTCTAGGTAAAGGTCATTAAAAGTTAAAACATCTTTTTAATTATGCTAGACAATTTAATGAGGTTCTTATGAGTTATTGTAATATTTGCAAACTCAAAGATGGAGAACAGTTAAATCTGAATACAATTAGGTAAGATGAGTATTACTTTCCCACACCAATTTGCTCACATGGTAATACAAACTTCACTTCCTTTCTTCAAATCCAAGTCTAGTACTACTACTATGCACTATACAGTATCAGATATCTAGATGTTGATGGGATTAAGGGGGGCTTGGGAGAGTGCTTATGAACGAAAGTGCTTATTAGTTTATCAGCTGTTCCAGGAAGTTAAAAAATTTTGCCTTCTAAAAAAAAACTCCTTATAGCTTCCTGGAAAGCTATAAGCACTTTACCCAAACACTCCAAAACAGCTTATTGCTTTTCCAGGAAGCTAATAAGTTATAAGCACCTTCAAATAAGCACTCCCAAACACCCTCTTCTCACTAACTAATACTCTCTTTCACCCAAAAAAGGGCCATATTTTGATTCTTGATCTCAATCCTGGTATTCCTTGAAAACTTAAACATTAGCATGGAGCAAATTCCAAATTTACCACCAAAAAAAGTAACTTCTTTCCTCTACTTGTTTGCTGTCAACTAAATTCAAACAGCTCAGACTCTAAATAGTGACACTGAACCCTAGAATATGTTCCAAGATCCTTCCTTAGCTGAAATGACCATTTCAGACTTTCAGTGTAGTTTCAAACCTAAACTTCATTACAGCTAAAATTAAATCATTACTTGAAGAAATCCTAAACAAAAATCATTTTCAAAATGGCAAAAGTAATCAATTTAGGTTATATGAAACAAAATTAATACCTACCAGCAATACTTAACAAAATCAGAATCAATCAACATTACAGAAGCAATGGAAATGAATTTAAACCTAAGAAATTAAAAGTAACAAGCAATCAAAGTTCTAAGTAAACTACAGCTATTAATTAGGTATTGATTGATCCTTTTCGATGAGAATAGAATCGAATTGGAAGATAAGTTAACAGAAAGCAGAAGCATTAAACAAAATATGAACAAAACCCTAAAATATGGACTTACCGATCGGTGAGATTGGCGGAGCGACGTCGCCGGTGAGCAGAGTAGGGCGGCAGCGTCTTCTTTCTCTCTGTAATCGGGCGACTTCGAGGGCTTGTTGGTCTCATAAAATGGGCTTCGATTTGGGCCCGGTCCGGCCTGCTTTTTTTTTTTTTTTTGTTTTCTTATTTTGCATAAACGGTTATAACTGTTCCAGAATCCGTTATTAACTGGTATTTTTTTCAAAAGAAACTAGTTTTGTGCTTGCGCACGATGCGGTGCGAAACATGTAGCTCTAAATCCGAGAACTTAAACCAACAATCCTATTTTGTTTGATCTTTCGTTCACCTAAGTTTTTATTTAAGAGAATTTGATTGGTTACATTTTTATATATTATCAATTTTATCAACTGTATTTTGCATACCCCCTAAATATGACAATATTATTTAGAGTAAATTATGGATTTGGTCCCTGTGGTTCTCGTTTTTTTACTACTAAGGTCCTTAAACTAGAGAAATTATGGATTGGGTCCTTGTGGTATTCAATTTTGCACTACTAGGGTCCCTCTCCTTAACTTTGTTAACGGAGACTCCGTTAACTCAGGGGTATTAAAGTCATTTTATCTATTTTTATATTCTTATATTTTTATTTTTTTTATTTTTTTTATATAATAAGGCTATTTCTCTCTCTACACGTATCATTACCTACAACCCTATGTCTACAATCATCGTCATCCTTCAACGCTCCACCTACCCTCCGATGGCAACCCACCCTTCAACTCATCCTCTGGTGTGTAACTTGATGTTCGAACTCACAAAACATACACAAAATTCTTTTCTTTTTTTGTGATTTTAATATCAGATTATCAGTGAATGAACAACTTTCTAAAATATGAAATCATATTGTTCTTGAGATGATGAGACCATGGGAATTTGCTAAAGTTTATAGGGATTTGGGAAAGAAACAACATTAATTAAAAAAGACATTTATTGGTAACTAGGTAGGTATATAGATAGATGTCTAGATAGCAACACCCAATTTTTTTATGGTACGAAAATTTTTGCGCAAGAAAACGACAATTTATGAATTGAAAGGATTTATGACTTTTTGACAACCTCTATTATTTTTTTATAAGCTACGCTTTCATGCTCCCTTTTCAACTAACATGTTAGCTTTTTAGTGATTTGCTATATGTTTATAGAGAGAGAGTGTGTGAAAGATTCAAATGAGAAAATGCTAAAAAATGAGATGTAATGAAGTGATCTCTACCACTCATCCAGTCAATAAAAACGTTTTTGATTGGTTACGGTGGACGCAAACATGGAGGATTGATGCGATTCATGGAGGGTGGAGAAGATTAAAGGAGGGTGACCCGGTCAAAACCGTCTTTATTGACCGGATGGGTGGTGGAGATCACTTCTTTACTTCTCATTTTTTAGCACTTCTCATTTGAATCTAATACTATATAGAGAAATCTTCAAATGAGAAACATATTAACTTAAGAGAACGAGAAAAGCAATCTCAGCCACTTATCCGGTCAAAAAAGGTGGCTTTGACCGGTCCCCCCTTTAAGAATATCTACCTTCCCATGAATCGTGTTAATCCTCCGTGATCACGTCCACCATAACCGAAAATGAGTAACCGAGATTGCTTCTCACATTCTTTTAAATTGATATGCTTCTCACATGAAGCTTCCTCTAACCATATCATATATTTAAAAATGATCATATCATACAATAATCATACAAATCAATATTAATCATACCAAACCCAACAATAAATTCCTTCTCTTATGTAAAAATACTTTAGAAAACAAAATTGAAAATCGTAGAGACATTAAAAGAAATACTGCTAGTAGAGAATTTAACTTGTGTTATCATCTTATTATAATAATAAAACAAATTTGAAGTTTATTATTATGCAATTTAGTAACATAACAATTAAATGATTGAAATTAATCACGTTTTGTATAAAAAATAATTACGTTATGGAAAATTTAACATCTTAATTAAGATCTATCATATATTTTTTAATTAAAGTAGGAAATTAGAAGAAAATAAATGAAAAAATTGAAATTGTTTCTTAATGTTTTGTTAAAAATGGAGGAAATAAAACACAACTCAATTGACAAAAAATTACATGTTAGAAAATATCTAATAACTATTATAAGTTACTTGATACACAGTTAATACACATGCTTATTTATAGAAATATGAATGAAAGAGCTTGACATTTGCAGTAAAAGAAAATGAATTATTCAAAGTTGTGTTTTCTCTCCTTTCTTCTTTTCTCTTTCTTCTTCATTTGCACCTCATTCTCTTCCAATAACACCACACATGTAAGATGCACTCGTATGCAAACTCATGCTTTGCTTCTCTTCAAACAAAATCTTCTCTCCTATAATACCACGGTTCATGAATTTGGTAACAATAATTTCGTATGTCTTAATTGGCTTGGTTCCGACTATCGTCCAATAATAAAGAGTTGGAACACGAGTATTGATTGTTGCAATTGGGATGGTGTAACTTGCAACCATTTCACTGGTGATGTAGTTGCTCTCGACCTCAGTTGTGGCCGACTACGAGGTACTATCCACTCCAACTCCACCCTCTTCAACCTTCCTCACCTCCAAATACTTAACTTTGCTTTTAATGATCTTACCGATTCCCAACTTCCAAGTGAGATTGGAAGGTTTTCTAATAGTCTCACGCATGTTAACATCTCTGATTGTGGGTTTATAGGCCAAGTTCCTACAGATATCACACTTCTTAGTAAATTGGTGTCTCTTGATCTCTCTTCGAATGATTTAAATCTTGAACCTCATGTTTTCTACAATTTCCTCTATAATTCTACCGGTTTGGTAGAGCTTTCGCTTGGAGGTGTTAATATCTCGTCAATTTTACCCGCTTATCTTAATATCTCTTCTTCTATGAAATCACTCCATCTTACTGGCACTGGTATACTAGAGAAATTTCCAGATAGCATCTTCGATCTTCCGTATTTGGAAGAGCTTTACTTGGCATATAACTATGACCTCGCTGGTCAATTTCCCAAAGTTTACACAAACAGTAGCATCCCTCTTAAGTTGTTAGATCTCTCCAACACCAAATTATCACGAGAAATTCCAGACTCAATCGGCCATCTCAAATATTTGACTACGTTGGATCTCTCACGCACCAATTTAGTAGGAGCAATACCCGACTCAATCGGTCATCTCAAGTCTTTGCAAAACTTGTATCTCATGTACACCAACTTATCGGGAGAAATACCCAACTCAATCGGCCATCTTATATCTTTGAATATCTTGATTCTTGCAAACACCAACTTAATTAGGAGAAATACCTGACTCAATCGGACATCTCACGTCTCTAGTTAACTTGGATCTATCGTAAACTTATTAGGAGAAATACCTTACTCAATCGGTCAACTCGAGTCTCTGAATTCGTTATCTCTCTTAAACACCAATATATCAGGAGAAATACCTAACTCAATCGGCCATCTCAAGTCTCTAAATTCCTTATATCTCTCAAACACCAAATTATCAGGACAAATACCCGACTCAATTGGCCACCTTGAGTCGTTGAAGTTTTTGCTTCTCTCAAACACCGACTTATCAGGAGAAATACCCGACTCAATCGGTCATCTTAAGATATTGAAGTACTTGATTCTCTCAAACACAAACTTATCAGGAGAAATACCCGACTCAATCGGCCATCACATCTTTGATTTCCTTGGATATCTCTAACTCCCACTTAGTTGGAGAGATACCCAACTCAATCGGCCATCTCAATTCTTTAACTAACTAGAATCTGCATTCCAACATGATTCAAGGGTCATTCCCTCCATCTATTTGCAACATGAGTAGCCTATGGTATTTGGATATGTCCAATAATAGATTTGGTGGAGTGATTCCCCAATGTTTGGGTAACATGAGCTCTACTATGCATTTAGTAGACTTGGGAAACAATGGTTTTCATGGCATCATTCCAAATGCATGGGTTAATTGTCGAGAACTAACAGGACTTGTTTTGAATGGAAATAAATTAGAAGGAGAGGTGCCAAGTTGGTTGTCTGAATGTAAATCGTTGAGAGTGCTTGATTTGGGAAACAACTACTTAAATGGTACTGATGCGGTAATTATCGTATATAAAAAGCGTAACAAGTTTTAACCTCTAATGCCTAGCCACTGTCTTACCACATATACATGCAAGCGTATCTGATCGTGAGTAATATAGTGTAGGAAAGTCCAGGTATCGTATCTACCACTGAGAACGGTCAAGTTATCGTAGATTAAAGTCTAGATCAGTTTAATTAACCTAAAGCTTTTGGGGGGTTTTTATGAAAAAGGTTTTAACACTAAAAAGACAACTAATTTAACTAATAACTAAGAAAGCGATTAAAGAGATTAATTAAGAACTTATATGAAAGAAAACAACAGCACTTATCATGGTATAGTGAATCCCCAAGTGGATAATTTAAATAGGCCAAAGGTTTGGTTGTTTTGACTATTGTAGGAATTTAAGTCTGGGACACCCTAACATGTAGTAATTATGGTTTTTAACTAGGTTTTGGTCCTCCTAGTCCAATACTTAGGTCGTTTGTCAGGCAACCTCGCACCGGAAATCCAATTCTAATTCTATTGTATGATTTTATATCTCCAGGTCACTCTCGGTCCAAGTAACCACTTAACACAACTCTCTTGGTCAAGGGTAGGTTAAGGTAGGTTGATTATCCTATCGGAGTCTATCTACTTTAGTCAAACAGATACACCCAACCAAAGGAGTTCAAATAACCAAACAATAATAATCAGAACGGAACCATAACACACATTCAATTAATCAAAAACAAACCAATAATCATTAAGTATCAAATCATCATCCACAATGGTTCATCAACCATGACAAGTACCACTATTAAAAACTACTCACTAAGCATAACGAAAACATAAACAAAAGTAGACATCGACATGATACCGACAGTACAACGACGGATGATCGAAGATCGACTCCCGCAGCGTATCGGCACCTTTCGTACTCTCACTCTCGTTCCTCCTCGTATCCCGTACCAAAAAATCATGCTTTGAACTGAAGGGGAAGGCTGGTATTTAAAAGAAAACGTCCAGGGGCCATCTGGCGATCGCCAGACTGCAGGTTTGGCGACGCCAGACACTTAGGTCAAGCTCCGGTCTTCATCTTTATCGAACTTGGCGACGCCAGGTTGAGGATTTCGCGATCGCCAAGTGCCTACTGTGTTGGACTTGTGCATTGTTCACGTTTTCTCGCCTTTTTTCGTACTTTTCCGTTTCACGGCCTCCAAATCCTTCATAAACAATAATAAGCTCATTTGGTGAGTGAAATGATCAGAAATGGGTGAGAAATGGGGTAAAGTCATGCAATTAAGTTCAACCAAAACATGTATAATTTTGGTGTTATCAAAATCCCCACACTTAAGCTTTGATTGTCCTCAATCAAAAGACTGAAAGATAAGAAAGATAACTCCAAAATTATCTCCAGCCAAGATCATCTAAGAGAACAAAGCATACTCACATAATCGAACACACAAACAAGACTCATCAAGCAATTGGATACCAAGGCCAACCTTTTACCCTGACATAATATGAATAACAATATAAAGTGTATCTCTCGGGGGTAAAAGTGTATATGTAAGTGATCACACCAATACTCGACTAATTCCCTCATGCATAAGCTTGTCACCAAATCTAATCTCCACCACTGAGAAGTTGTCAACCGTCAAGAGGACTTTAGGTTTGTAATGTTAGGCTAAGGGTTAAGGGTAGGATAAAGGATATATAAGTGACTAAGGGTTATTGCAACAAAAACTTGAAAACTCAATCAGTAATGATCCAAACAGTGAGGCAATCTGACTTTCGAACAATGAAACTTTCGGGATGAGCATTTACTCTCTTTTTCTTTTAGAACTGGCCTAAGCCTATGGCTTATTTGGGGCACAAATTCTTTTTCAATCTTTTCAGCTCACATTATTTTCTTTTTATATTCTCGACTCTTTTGATATTTCTTTTCTTTTCTGAGTCTCAAATATTTTCTTTTCTCTTTTTTTTTCAGAGCAGCAACTATGTTGCTTTGGGGCTCTTTTTACTCTCAATCCCATAAAAACTGTCAGATTTGAAAAACTGGATCAAAACATCTCAAGAATCAAATTTAAGTTACGGCCAAAAGATAGATAAAACAATTAGGCTAAAGGATAAGGTGTATAGTGGGTAAAGAAATGAAAAGGCTAAGGCTCAAAATGGTTACAAGGGATGAAGTACTAATGATGAGTACTTTTTAATCAAAGGCTAGGCAAATCAAATAACCTTATGATGAGGTTATCTGACGAAGGCTAAAAGGGTTAGAAACGAAGGCCTCTATCAGTGCAATGGTGATAAATACTCCTCTTATGTGGTTTCAACAAGCATTCAAATGACAAGTTCTACCTTGGGTCAAAGTCGGTATTCCTCACGAAATAAATAGATATAACAATTAAGGCTCAATCTCTCAATGGAATCGGGTGAGGCACTCATGGTAATTAGTATTCCAAGGTATCCTTTTACTCAACTAATCCTATTCAGTGTTCTCCTATTGTTTAGGTGAAAAATCGCACGACGCACGACGACCGACTTAAAATCTTAAGATATCTGTCAGGATGATAATCCTGTATTAAGATAAGGTCCTGAGATAAGACAAATATACCCTCGAACGATAATAATCAATCATCGAACGATCTCTATACTATATCGTACGACAAAACATACAATATCGCACGATATGATACTAGCAGTTAATTATATCTTGAGATTAATCATTTGTAACAGGTAAACAACAAACATTGAAGAACAAATGACCGTTAACGACCAAGATACGCTCCTCATAAAGCTCCAGCCGTTACGAACGAGAATCTAGCTACCGTTATAGCCGTTACATTAAATGCACAATTAAGGACGACTGTTACACTCTGATCAGCTATAAAAGGAGTTCGAGAACATCATTTGAAGACATCTGATTACATTGAAGCTAGCGAACACTCTCTACAATATTGATATTGTTCTTTGTAATTGATATTTTGTTTCATTGTAATCGCACGATCTATACTGTAACTCTCGAGGATATCACCCCTTATTGGTGATACTTAGTGCAACGTCGACTATCCCCTTTTAGTCGGCCGCAGGTTTTTTCCTCGACCTCGAGGTTTTTCCTGCGTCATCAATTATCTTGTCATTTACTTTATCGCACGTTTTATCGAACCAAATTTCTTTCTCTCGACGGATTCGTCTCACAACATCTTACGATATTAAATTGTGTAATTTTTTACCAAAACAATTTGGCGCCCACCGTGGGCCCCGTTCTGAGAAAATTTCGTTTGATAAAACGTTTGTCTACTAATCTTCGAGTTGTCTTGAGTATTCATTGCAGGATTATGGAGAATAACTTCCAACCAACTCTACAACAACAACTAGCAGCTGCTCAGCAACAAATCTAGCAGTTGGCTAATCAAAACATGGAAGCCAATAACGAAATCGTACGATTACGAGGTCTAAACCCTCAAGTTTCTCAAACTAATCCTGCGACAACAGCACCGCTCCCTAGACCACCTCCCGTTCAGCAAAATCAGTTCAGGACACCACAAACACCTTCAATGCCTCAAGCCTCTCAAATACCAGTGATGACACAAGTATCTCAAAATAACGTACGTCCACCTCAGAATAACCAATCTCAAACCATTTTTCCTCCTCTTCCATCAGGACCACCTCCTGTATTTACCTACGTTCAACCCCAAAGTGCTCCTCGACCTTTCTATTCAATTCCAGAGCCAATACCACACATACCAACAATAAATACCACCGTAACCCATATTCCAATCCAACCCAACTATCAAGGAAATATTGGAGTAACACCTGCTGAAAACCTTATGGACGTACGATTAAAAATGCTAGAGGAACAAAACAAAGCAATGCTCGCATTGCTCGCAAAACTTCCTGGAGCAGCCGTACCAGTTGAAGTTGAACCAAAGACAGGATTTCAAGCTTCACCCTACGTTGATGAAATTGCTCTTATGGAAATACCCAAGAAGTACAACATTCCTGCCTTTACAACCAAGTACTCGGGAATAACAGATCCAGTGGAACATGTCGCGCAATACAAACAGCTTATGTGGACTGCTTCGATCCCATCTCAATATCAGGAGGCATGCATGTGTAAAAGCTTTGGATCTACTCTAACAGGAGCTGCGCTACAATGGCTTATAAATTTAAAGCCAAAGAGTATCGAATCATTCGCTGAATTAGTGAACCAATTCACTCGACAGTTCGCGAGCAGTCGCAAGATGGAAAAGCAAACCAGTGACTTGTACTATGTCGTACAGAAAACTGGAGAAACAATACGTGATTATTTTAACAGGTTTAATGCAGAAATGATCGAAGTCAAGAATTGCGATATAAAAACCGCAATTGAAGCATACAAACGTGGGCTCGATAATTCTTCGGAATTATATACGGATCTCACAAAGTATCCACCAGAGAACTTTGACGATGTACGAGCTCGAACGTTAGCCCACATGAGAATTGAAGACGACGCCATCTTCAGACGGAAGCATTCGAACGAAAAGAAAAATCTGAGCGCACAGAAACATGATTTCAAACCTAAGAGAGTAAACAAAATTGGAAACTCTCGACAAGAATCCAAAACTCGCACGAGCAAAGGTACAGGAAGAATTAGATATCCCGATTTATCTACTTACAATTTTGCAGGTACATCCAAAGAACTAGTGGATTCCTTGCGAAAGATCGATGCAAACGTACGATGGCCCAAGAAGCCGGAGCATCCTAGCAAAGACAAAGACCAGACTAAATGGTGCGAGTTTCATGCTGATCATGGACATACGACGGACGAATGCATTAGCCTCAAAAAGGAGATTGCTTACCTCAAAACGAATGGGCACCTAAAAGGTATTATCGGCGATGAAGCAAAAAGGCCAGCATCTCCGATCCATACCAAAGTGGTCAATTGCATTACTGGTGGGTCCGAAGTATGTGGGTTGACATACTCTGCGGCCAAGCGACACGCACGAGAAGGACCTGAAGGATATCCTGTTCCTGAAGATTCGAAGACTGCAGCTGAAAGAGAACTCGATGCAGCTAAACTAACGTTCGACCAAGATGATCTATCGGGCGTTAATCAAAAACATCATGATGCTCTAGTCATACAGTTAAACATTGGAAACTGTTTGACCAGAAGAGTATTGGTGGATGGAGGTAGCTCAGCTAACGTTATATTCTCAGATACTCTAAAGATCATGGGCATCGACAGATCCAACATCGTACGACGGACTACAACTCTAGTAGGCTTCAATGGAGACGCTACGAGTACCCTCGGAGAAATAGTATTGCCAGTCTTCGCCAAAGGACTCAACAAGCAAACTAAATTCAACGTCATAGATTGTCCGTCAGCATACAATGCAATACTCGGAAGACCCTGGATCCATGATATGAAGGCCGTACCATCAACCTATCATCAGAAGATTAAATTTCCATCTCCCTGGGGCGTACAAGAGATCGTCAGTGAAAAGAAAATCGCTCGTGAGTGCTACAAGATCACGATGAAGACCAAACCCCAGGATATCTAGCAATTACAGAGCCAGGATGGAGTACGATCGTACGATGACCTTCAACTTGAGGAAGTCGTGCTAGATCCAAAACATCCTGATCGAAAAGTCTTCGTGGGAGCAACACTAACCCCTGAGATAAAAAACAAAATAATATCTTTTTTGCAGGAACACTCAGATTGCTTCGCATGGTCGCACGAAGACATGGTCGGGATTGATCCTGACATCATATCGCACAAGCTAAACGTGGATCCATCCTTTAAACCAATTAAACAGAAACGACGTAAGTTCGCGCCAGAACGCAACAAAGTTATTAACGACGAGGTCGATAACTTACTGAAGACAGGAAAGATTAGAGAAGTTAAGTATCCAGATTGGCTGGCAAACGTGGTAGTCGTGCAAAAAAAGAATGGAAAGTGGCGAGTCTGTATCGACTTTACAGATTTAAATAAAGCATGTCCAAAAGACCCATTTCCATTACCTCACATTGATGCGATGGTCGATGCAACGGCAGGTCATGAATTACTTACATTCATGGACGCTTATTCTGGATACAATCAAATCCTAATGCACGCGGACGATCAAGAAAAGACAGCCTTCATGACGGACAAAGGGATATACTGCTACAAGGTGATGCCCTTCGGTCTCAAGAACGCAGGATCAACGTACCAACGACTCGTAAACATGATGTTCAAAGAACATCTTGGTCGAACGATGGAAGTATATATCGACGATATGCTGGTAAAATCCGAACGATCACATGATCACATTGATCATTTGAAACAATCGTTCGATATTTTACGACGATACAAAATGAAACTCAATCCTACGAAATGTTCCTTCGGAGTACGTGCTGGAAAATTCCTTGGATACATGGTCACTCAACGAGGGATAGAAGCAAGTCCAGAGCAAATCAAGGCCATCAAAGAGATACAATCACCAAGAAACGTGAAGGAAGTACAAAAGCTTACTGGACGAGTGGCGGCATTAAACAGATTCATCTCACGATCATCTGACAAATGCCACTTATTTTACAACGTATTACGTAAAAACCAAGGTTTCAACTGGACAAAGGCTCATGAAAAAGCATTGCAAGATCTGAAGCAGTACATGGCCTCCCCTCCATTGTTGACAAAACCAATTGAAGGCGAAAGCTTGCAATTATACTTAGCCGTCAGCAACAATGCGGTAAGTGCAGTCCTCGTACGAGAAGATGATCAGCAGCAACATCCGATTTACTACATAAGTAAATCCTTTCTAAATGCCGAGACCAGATATACATCAATGGAAAAATTGCTCTTAGGTCTCGTGACAGCAGCTAAAAAGTTACGACATTATTTCGAATCCCACCATATAATAGTCGTAACCAATTACCCTCTCAAGACCGTACTGCGTAAGCCTGAACTTACAGGTCGATTAGCCAAATGGAGTATCTACCTAAGCGGATTTGATCTCACGTACAAACCCAGAACGGCAATAAAGTCTCAAGCGTTGGCAGATTTCGTGGCAGAATTCAGTCCAGAAGTAGAGCAACCATCGCACGATGAAATCAACAATGTGATGATTCAAGACAATCAGCTTTGGACTCTGTACGTCGATGGATCCTCTAACATCAGAGGATCGGGATTAGGAATTGTCCTGAAATCATCACACGGGGGGAACATAGTGTACTCAATACGATGTGAATTCAAGGCTACCAACAACGAAGCAGAATATGAAGCCTTAATTGCTGGATTGGAAATAGCTTATAACTCGGGGGCACGACGTCTGCACGTACGAAGTGACTCGTTGCTAGTGGTGAATCAAATTAATGGCGATTTTCAAGCAAAAGATTCGAAAATGATGGTATATCTCGAGATCGCTAAAGAAAGCATCGCACGATTTGAAAAATTCTCGATAGAACAAATCCCAAGAGATTTGAACGTTCAAGCTGACGCTTTAGCTAATCTGGGATCCGCATTCAATGAGCCAACTTTGGAGAACATTCCAATAATTCATCTTACGATGTCTTCCATCGAAGCAAAAGAAAAAGTACAAATGATCGAAGAAGTCTACAACTGGTCGCTCGATATATGGAATTACCTAAAGTATGATAAACTTCCTGACGACAAGATGGAAGCCAGAAAGACCAAAGTAAAGGCCTCGCGATATACAATTTTCGAAGGAAGACTATATCGTAAATCCACATCTGGATTAATCCTACGATGCATAACGAGTCAGAAGCATATGAATCAAATCCTACAAGAAATGCACGATGGAGAATGTGGAAACCATTCTGGAGGACGAAGTCTTGCAAATAGAATCTGAAGACAAGGTTATTATTGGCCTACTCTTCGAGAAGATGCTATGAGGTACGTACAAAAATGCGACGCCTGCCAAAAACATTCAGGTATGACCCACTTGCCTTCTGAACCCCTACATTCTGTCTTAATCCCATGGCCATTCATGCGATGGGGGATGGACATCGTAGGAAAGTTACCTCCTGCTCCAGGACAAAAAGTTTATTTGCTTGTTCTCACCGACTATTTTTCCAAATGGATCGAAGCTGCTGCTTTTTCGCAGGTAAGAGATAAGGAAGTTATTTCTTTTATCCAAACTAACATTATATACAGGTTTGGAATACCATCGGAGATCATGTGCGATAATGGTTCACAGTTCATAAGCGAAAGAACTCGTAAGTTCTGCGATGAACGTGGAATTAAGTTAATTACTTCAACACCTAGATACCCTCAATCCAATGGTCTAGCAGAATCGAGTAACAAAGTCATCATTAATTCGATTCGAAAAAGGCTAAAGGAAGCGAAGGGAAGATGGGTCGAAGAATTACCTTCAGTCTTATGGGCAAATCGTACGACTCCAAGAACCTCAACAGGACAAACGCCCTTCTCCCTTGTTTATGGATGTGAAGCAGTACTACCGATCGAATCTCAACTTCCGATAGCAAGGCATCGTACGATGGACCAAAACGTAATAAATCTATATTATGATTTAGACGCATTGGAAGAACTCAGAGAAAAGGCATTTCAAAAAATGGCATTACAAAAAGCTATGGTCGAACGACACTTCAACAAGAAAGTTAAAGCAAAAATTTTCCAAGTAGGTGATTATGTCCTACGACAGGTATTTCAGAATACTCAAGAGCTAAAAGCAGGAAAACTTTCCATCAAATGGGAAGGACCTTATATAATCTCCAAGATTATCGGAAATGGTGCATACAAGCTTACAAACATCGAAGGAAAAGAAATTCCACGAAGTTGGAATGCAACACATCTTAAGAGGTATTACTTCTAAACCTTTTCATTTCTATTACTATTTTATTACGAACGATTACTGACTTGGGCGTCGGAGCGCCGTTGGTCAAACCAACGGCCACCCCTTAGCCGTTCTTTTCTTATCGCAGGTATCGCACGATAATCGCATGTATCGCATGAATGTCGCAAGTATCGCATGAATAAAGCTTATAACGCACGATCACAATACGCACGCGCGCAAGATAAAACGCCAGTCGCACGATACAAAATAAAGAAACGATTCTTAAAACACAAGTTAAACATGTATGATAAACTAAAATCATTCATTCCAAAAAAGTACTTAAACAAAATCAAAAGTACTTAACAAAAAGAAATCGTGCGATTACAAAATGAAACTAAGTACTAACAGGGACATCAGATCCCACAACTCCGGCATCATCGCCCGATCCTTCAACGACGTCTGAAGATCCTACGATCTTAGGAGGAGCCTCTTCAGTAGTCAAGATTGCTGGAGTGGATCCAGAGACCATTTCATCTCGAGTCTCCTCCCCAACGGTAGCAACCTCGACAGGCTTCTCTCCAACCTCCTCGTCCAAGTCTTTAAGATCGTCAGCATCCAAAAGATCTTCAGATCCCATAAGCTCGCGGAATGCCTCCACCTCTTCCTTGGCAATCCCGACGGTGAGGGTTCCGGCTATCACACGACGCATAAGGGCCGCACGAGCTACAACCCTTATTAACGCTGCCTCGTCCTTCAGATCCTGGATTTCAGACGATAAGGCCTCCTCCCGCGTTGCCTTCTCGAGTTGAATAGCCTTCAGCTCTCCCTCCAGCTTGGACGCACGATCAAGAACGATCTTCATCCGGGATCTTTGCTCTTCCCTCATGCGTTCAGACTCTTCGAGCTTCAACTCCAGATCATCGATCTTAACCTTTTTGCCTCCAGGTCAGACGCAAGCTTAAAAACCTTCTCCTTAGCTTTGTCAGCTTCTTTTACAGCAGCCCTCTCGCTGGCCATCTTGGCTTTCATATCGTTCTTTATGGTCTCCATCCGAGAATGAAGACCGAGGCTGGCTTGAAAGCCCTGGAAAACGAAGTAAATTAATACGATATCCAAAAGATTATGCGATAAAAGAAAGACTTACCAAGAAAGAGAGGCCCACAGCAGCAGCGTCAATTTCTTCGAACCTCAATTTAGAAAATTGCTCCTTTTGCGAGGGAAGGAGAAACTGCTCGATGGCTGGGAAGATGTCTTCTTTCCTCACGACATCTCCTTCCAGAAAACCCTTGGGCAGAGTTATGTTCATCGAGGATGAACCAGCATCGAACGACGTCTTCTTTGGCGCCTTCGCTGGAGTCTTGGTTGCTTTGATTCCCTTCGACTGATCCTCAGGAGGAGCAGATCTAATAGGAGAAACATTAATCGCATCATCCGCCTTTTGCTTAGCTTCATGCGATGAATAATCGCATCTCCTTCTTCTTTAAAGCTGCCCTCCTAGCAGCTTCCAACTGCTCAGCCCTCCTCGACGGTTTCTTCGATGATCCTATAAAAACAAGATATATGAGAAACAAATAATAAAGTATTATCGTACGACACAAATCAAACGTACGATTTACCTTCCATCTCTTCTTCCGAAATCACTTGAACTTCGGGATCAACCTGAGTAGTTTCTTCTTCACACTCTACCACGACCTCTTTAGCCTTCTGGGTGGAGTAAAAGCGTTCACTAATGCTGTACGATAAGAATCGTTCGACTGCGGCTTTTGACTCTTCAGTAGGCTCGAACGTGAAATCGATCTCTGCAAAAGGTAATCCAACAATTAGATAAGCAAATTAAAACAATTTGTAAAAAAGGCATCATCCAAAGAAACACCTATACCTAACGAATTCCACTCCGGTGCGACCCATCCACCCTCCTCCAAGACTGAGGATGATCGTACAAAAACATATCGGGACTTCCACCCACGATCGTGTACCTGAGTGCCGTGTACTAACATAGAATCCCCTCTACCCTTTGGAAACAAGCCATACCGATCATAATCCGTTGATTTCACGGTATACGCTGTAAGAAGGTCATCGACAGAGAATGCAGGACGACCCCAATCCTTCGTCACACGTTCAATGACATTAATAACCCTCCAGAATTGGGGCATTAGTTGACCAGGAGAAAGATCGAAGCGACTCATGAAGGCACGCGAAAGAGGACTGTAAGGCCATCTAAAACCTATCTTGAACGGGTATTCAAACAAAGCAAAAAACCCCGCTGGTGCATCCGCTGGTCTAATCTCATCTGCTACCTTCAGAATCGCACTATCAGGCAATCCTGCTAAACTCCTAAGGGCCGCAACCTCTAAAGAATCTTTGATACTACTCTTAACTTCCATCGACTCAATAACCTCTAACCTATTCAAACTATTCCTAAGACGATTGAAACGAAGCAAGTCGAAATTCTTAGGGTTCTTTTCGGCTATAGATTTTAAACGCATGAAAAAGCAAGAGGAAGAGGGTACCTTATAAATAATCGTCGCTCAAATCCTTGCCGAAAATAAAGGACTGATTTTGGGAAACGATTGCTTTAACGAATTAAGAGATATGTATCTAATTTGAATTGAAATTATCTATTATATGGAAACTAAATTTCTCCCCAAGTATTGCAGGTCCAATCGCACAACGACACGCATTCAATTACAACCGTTGAGACGACAGCTGTCGTAAACGCGTCATCACGACGACGTCACTAAAATCGCTTCATATTCGATTTGATTTAAATTAAATTCAATTACTTACAATTGATTATTCTTCAAGTATAACTAACGATCAGCTTTCGCAGATAAGAGATTCAGAAATATTCAGAACGAAATTTTTCTAAATCTCGGGGGCAAACTGTTTAGGTGAAAAATCGCACGACGCACGACGACCGACTTAAAATCTTAAGATATCTTTCAGGATGATAATCCTGTATTAAGATAAGGTCCTGAGATAAGACAAATATACCCTCGAACGATAATAATCAATCATCGAACGATCTCTATACTATATCGTACGACAAAACATACAATATCGCACGATATGATACTAGCAGTTAATTATATCTTGAGATTAATCATTTGTAACAGGTAAACAACAAACATTGAAGAACAAATGACCGTTAACGACCAAGATACGCTCCTCATAAAGCTCCAGCCGTTACGAACGAGAATCTAGCTACCGTTATAGCCGTTACATTAAATGCACAATTAAGGACGACTGTTACACTCTGATCAGCTATAAAAGGAGTTCGAGAACATCATTTGAAGACATCTGATTACATTGAAGCTAGCGAACACTCTCTACGATATTGATATTGTTCTTTGTAATTGATATTTTGTTTCATTGTAATCGCACGATCTATACTGTAACTCTCGAGGATATCACCCCTTATTGGTGATACTTAGTGCAACGTCGACTATCCCCTTTTAGTCGGCCGCAGGTTTTTTCCTCGACCTCGAGGTTTTTCCTGCGTCATCAATTATCTTGTCATTTACTTTATCGCACGTTTTATCGAACCAAATTTCTTTCTCTCGACGGATTCGTCTCACAACATCTTACGATATTAAATTGTGTAATTTTTTACCAAAACACCTATGCAAGCAACTTAGTCCCAAAAACAACCTCAGATTTCGAAAAAAATTGGGGTCAAATCTCAAAGCTTTCAAAAATTTGAAAAACGACACACCATAAGCAAAAAGTGAACCCATTTAAACAGATAAGTCTACATAACCCCCTCCCCACACTTAAAATTTGCAGTGTCCTCAATGCAACAATTAACACAATTAAGGAGTAATTGGAAAAAGTGAAACTTCCCGGGTTATGTGACGAAATCTGTTCTCATCTGAGAGTGGTCCAAAAAATCATGCTCGATCATAGATCATAGGTCGCTGTATCTACCAAAAAAGAAAAAGAAAAAGTAAAAACGAACTATCAAAAATAAACCAAACCAAACTATTAATAACTACTTAAAATCCTAAACAAACCAAACAAATAAAATTGTTCAAACCAAACCAAACCAACCAAACAAAAAATAAAATTGTCTCAAACAACCATATCGAATAATGGAGATAAAAGAGAGAAAGATCAATAAGGGCCACGAGGTTGGTTTTGCCAATCCTCGTAAGTCGGGTAACCGGGCGGAGCATCCTCGGAGTATGGCCAAAAAGGTGATGGAGCAAACGCGGTATTCGGTTGAATACCGAAATGAGAGGCCATCTGGTTCATAACTCCACTTTGCCAGTTGGCTTGGTGAAGAGCCTCCACGGTGTTGTACTCCACATGTTGATGATGACGGCCATAAGACAATGACATCTCCGAGAGTCGGTTACTCAAGTCTTGGTAACCCGAATATGCTGTCCATTCCGCCGGTTGCTCTCCCGCACTCGTCCCACTCGTTTCACCAATCTCACGCGTGCTCCTTTCTTGACTCCTTGCTTGACTCCTCGTCCCATAAGCTTGAGGATTATGGATCCATGCATTGTAATCCCTTCCAACCATGTGCTCAACCCTTGTTACCCCCATGCCACGGAGTTGGTCCATGTCAATCAATCCCATCTCCCCAAGGTTCGTCATCGAGGCAATGGAACCCGCGGTTAAGATACCGAAGTGCTTGGCCAAGAGTGTCACGTACTGGCAACCAACTATTCGACTACCCTCTCGATAACCACTAGCCTTGGCGAGTTGAACGGCGATGAGATACGGAGCATTCGGATATTTGTCATCCGTGGTGAGTTGCTCAAGAAGCCATAGATCATAAACCGAAACTTTCTCCTCACTTGAAGAACGAGCATTCACCGCTTGAATGAGCATGCGGTGTAGAAGTCTATCCGAAGAAGCAAGAAAACCTTTCACTTTGAGATTACCACCATAGTGACCTTCACCTAGAATTGCCCAAGCCAATTCAGGATCAAAACCATCTGGCCTCTTTGCGGTCGCCCACATGTACTCCGCGAATCCGGGAGCATCAACCTCCTCTTGGGTATATATCCCCAAAGCAACGGCAAACTCTACCAAAGATAGGGATCTCCAAACTTCACCAAGTCGAAACGTCATGCATGATTGATGAAACTCCTCAAGGGCCTTGATGGCCTCGAAACGGAATGTGGCCACGAACTCAACAATAAGCTCGCGTAAAGGGTCTCGGCAATGTCAAAGACTCGCTCCCATGCATGGCAAATATAATACTCGGTGCTATCCTCGTCGTAGGCATGCTTCTCGAGTATCGCCTTGATGTTGTTTTCGACACTCATCGATCGAAGAAGGTCCCAGTCAACTCTCCTCGGAATTAGCACTTGACGGGCAAGAAGTCGGTTAACGGTGTCCCGATACTCCTCCCGTTTTGGAGCATTCAAAGTTGGGTCATTCATGAAGTAGGTAAACACGTGACTACCATCCGGTGCACGGAAATTGGTTGTGGTGGAAGTTGACGATCGGGTCCTTTGTCTCTACAAAATCCAAATACCAATGTCTTAGATGATTTTTTATCCAATAAATGCAAGACAAGGTTTATTCATGTCAAAACCAAACGAGACAAACACTTCCACGACTAACAAGTTCAAGTATCGAAATCATATACGAAAAATCAAACATAAAGGTCAAAGAACAAAGGGGATGTGGAACATCCCCACACTTGAACTTTTAGTCCAACCTCAATTACAACTAATCTAGCTATCAAGAAAGAATGGGGGATTTTGATGATCTCAAAATCCCCACACTTATCATTTCACCACAATCACTAGATTAAACAATCAAATAGCATGCTAGAACAAGATTTCAATCATAATATATGGCATGCATCAATCTATAAGCTCTAAACAATCAATGGTGTATCAAGAACAATGGCAAATCCATATTAGCACAAACCATTGATGCCCAAAACAAGATCTAAATCTCCCAAATCAAGCTATCCTCATGAAATTAAAGTTAGGAAACGTACCTTGTTCATGTTGAATGTTGAAATTGAAGCTCAAGAAGGTCGGATTTCGCAAGGACGTGAGAGGATTTCGCGGCGCCGAAGTAAACTTAGGGTTGTGGTGAAGTGAAAAAGTGAGAAAAGAGGGTTTAAAAACCCGTCTGCACTGTTTTCGCGTCGCCAAACCCAGGGTTTCGCGTCGCGAAACAGGTAGTTTCTGAAATATACCCTAATTTTCTTAAGCTTCGCGTCGCGAAACGGCCCTCCTCGCGTCGCGAAATTCGAAATTTTTACCTGTTACCATGACTTACCAACTTCGCGTCACCAGACTTGGAATCTGGCGATCGCGACTTTGCTTCTGTTTCCAACTTTTCAAAAACTCTATCTCGCTTCGGATTCGCTCGATTTTTGCGTCTATCTCCTCCGTATGGTTACCTAAGCAATATCAAACAAAAAGATTAACAAAAACACACACGAAAAACCTAAAAATGCAAAAAGAAAGAAAATGCTCGGGTTGCCTCCCGAGAAGCGCTTGTTTTTGTCATGAGTCTCGAGCCTGACTTCGGGTTTAAGCACTCCCGTTTGAAACGAAACATCCTTCACTTGCAATCAAGCAAGGGTGAAAGTAGTGGTACATACCTGGGCTTAATACGTTACCTTTGCATGATTCACCCGGTGGAGTTACGCACCACTTACCATTCCGGTTCTTACCTTGTCGGATTGCAGACTGAGTTTCGGATTCGCGTGAGTTTGGCCTCGTTGGAACTAGATCCTTTAAGTACTTCATTATATGCGTTGGTCCATCCAATTGCCTTTGACAACTGGCTTCCCAAAAAGGATCTTGTACCATCACTCTCTCGTACCGATCAGTATGTGGATTATCCTGACACAACAAAGACTCATTGTTAGATTTTTCACAATCAGAAGTTGGAAGATTTACCTTTTGTTGAATAGGAGATTGATCTTCTTTTGGAGCTTCTTCCTCATGTCCCTCTTGCAACACACGCTCAAAATCTTCCCAGAAATCATCATCTGATAGTTCAACCATTGTTTCATCCTGTAAAATTAAAGAACTGTTAGAATCTTCGGATTTAACATATGGATGATTTACCTTTTGTTGTAGAGATGATTGATTCGCCACGGGCTTTTCAAAGAATTCTTTTAGCATTGACCTATGTTGGAGATTCCTAAGTATCCACATCGGTACATCATCATCGGGATGCTTTTCTTCTTTCCTTCCCCAAAAACCTCCGGAGTAGTAATCCACCATATCTGCAACACAATTAAAGAAAGAATACCCGGAGTAGCACAAAAATATAAAAGAGAACAACTAAACTAGAAAGCAAATAACTTAATCGGGAATAAATTCCCAACCAAGGATCGATTAATCAAACTAATAAAGATAAAAAATCTAACAACTACCGTTCCCCGGCAACGGCGCCAAAAACTTGATGCGGTAATTATCGTATATAAAAAGCATAACAAGTTTTAACCTCTAATGCCTAGCCACTGTCTTACCACATATACAGGCAAGCATACCTGATCGTGAGTAATATAGTGTAGGAAAGTCCAGGTATCGTATCTACCACTGGGAACGGTAAAGTTATCGTAGATTAAAGTCTAGATCAGTTTAATTAACCTAAAGCTTTTGGGGGGTTTTTATGAAAAAGGTTTTAACACTAAAAAGACAACTAATTTAACTAATAACTAAGAAAGCGATTAAAGAGATTAATTAAGAACTTATATGAAAGAAAACAGCATCACTTATCATGGTATAGTGAATCCCCAAGTGGATGATTTAAATAGGCCAAATGTTTGGTTGTTTTGACTATTGTAGGAATTTAAGTCTGGGACACCCTAACATGTAGTAATTATGGTTTTTAACTAGGTTTTGGTCCTCCTAGTCCAATACTTAGGTCGTTTGTCAGGCAACCTCGCACCGGAAATCCAATTCTAATTCTATTGTATGATTTTCTATCTCCAGGTCACTCTCGGTCCAAGTAACCACTTAACACAACTCTCTTGGTCAAGGGTAGGTTAAGGCAGGTTGATTATCCTATCGGAGTCTATCTACTTTAGTTAAACAGATACACCCAACCAAAGGAGTTCAAATAACCAAACAATAATAATCAGAACGGAACCATAACACACATTCAATTAATCAAAAACAAACCAATAATCATTAAGTATCAAATCATCATCCACAATGGTTCATCAACTATGACAAGTACCACTATTAAAAACTACTCACTAAGCATAACGAAAACATAAACAAAAGTAGACATCGACATGATACCGACAGTACAACGACGGATGATCGAAGATCGACTCCCGCAGCGTATCGGCACCTTTCGTACTCTCACTCTCGTTCCTCCTTGTATCTCGTACCAAAAAATCATGCTTTGAACTGAAGGGGAAGGCTGGTATTTAAAAGAAAACGTCCAGGGGCCATCTGGCGATCGCCAGACTGCAGGTTTGGCGACGCCAGACACTTAGGTCAAGCTCCGGTCTTCATCTTTATCGAACTTGGCGATGCTAGGTTGAGGATTTCGCGATCGCCAAGTGCCTACTGTGTTGGACTTGTGCATTTTTCACGTTTTCTCGCCTTTTTTCGTACTTTTCCGTTCCACGGCCTCCAAATCCTTCATAAACAATAATAAGCTCATTTGGTGAGTGAAATGATCAGAAATGGGGTAAAGTCATGCAATTAAGTTCAACCAAAACATGTATAATTTTGGTGTTATCAGGTACATTCCCTCACTAGTTAGAGAATCTTCAATATCTGCAGGTTCTAGTTCTCAAATCAAACATGTTGCATGGTCCCATGGAGACCTCTTCAATCATTGAACGCCCATTTTCTAGTCTGAAAGTGCTTGACTTGTCCTATAACAACTTTGTAGGCCACCTCCCTAGGAAATATTTTCAGAATTTTGATGCGATGAAGAACGTGGTAAATAAGGGTGCAAAACCAGAATATTTGGATATCGGAAAGTTATACTCCATCACCATTGCGGTAAAAGGTTTGGAACTCCCATTTCCAAAAATTTCAGTTGACTATACAATTGTTGATTTATCTAGTAACATATTTGAAGGAGAGATTCCAAATGTTATTGGTAACCTTAACTATTTGATAGTGCTAAACTTATCCCACAACCACCTCAATGGTCAAATCCCAAAATCTATAGGAAATCTCACAGAGATTGAGTCGTTAGACCTATCTTGTAACAGGCTAACAGAAGAGATCCCGGAAAGTCTTGCCGTTATCAAGACTCTTGAAGTCTTAAATCTCTCGCAAAACCATCTTGTAGGTCGCATTCCTGATGGAACACAATTCAGGACATTTGAAGTAGCCTCATTCGAGGGAAATCCAGGACTATGTAGATTTCCGCTGCCCAATCTGTGTGAACCTATGAGTGCCCCACAACATGAAGTCGATGGAGACGAGGATAATGGGTTTACATGGAAAGTGGTGATGTTGGGATACGGATGCGGAACCCTACTTGGATTGATCATGGGATATATGATGTTGTCAATGGGAAAACCAAAGTGGTTCAATGCATTTGCTGATGACCTAGATTATATTATCTAGAAGAGGCGAAAGAAGAGAAGATATGTTTTACATCGGAAAATGAGATTAATTCCTTAAAAATGTGGGTTTTTTGCATTAATTTTTATATTTTCATCAAATTGTACATACACTTATCTTTGTTTTGTTTGAAATTTTGTGATGTAGGTGGAAATGAAGTTTGGAATGTTTTGAATTATATAGAGGATGATTTAAAATATGATGGAGCCATGGTCTTAGAGTTGTGTTATTTCCCTTATTGTTTTCAACATCTTCAACTTTTTCCAACTTTGTTTGTAGACTTATTTTTTGTTTCAGTTCCTAATTTAAGTTTTCATTTGGTTATTGATTTCTTTTAGTGACATTGATTGGTAGCAATAGTTTGATTCCTATATTGGGTAACGTATTTTGTAAAATCTTTGTTTTGATACTTGAGATGTAGCATTTGAATCACTGAGGTAGCTGGTTCACCTAGTACGGACAAAGCATAATAGAGTTTTAGAAATCCCAGATATGCACCACCTTTGAACGAAGCATATGGTGAATGAGGTGATGATATTGCTAATGCACGTCGAAGCTTACTGTTGTGCATAACACAACAACAAGTCCATTCGAGTTTCTCTTAGAAAATTTGGTACTTTGGAGATCCTAATGAGTGGGATTTATTGGGGAAATTGATGTTATAATGTTTGGTTATTGTTAGGAAATGTTTAGAACATCGATTACCTCAATTTGGAGGCTTAAAATCGATTTAGGTAAGTTAGGGATTTAAAAATGATGGGATTTTTTGGTTGAAAATATGTACAGGGCTGAAACAATGCTTTGCGTTGGTTTTAGCGAGGGTTTGGGTCTTGGCGAGGGTTTAGTCATGCTAAACACAGTGGTTGTTTTCTCCGTTTTGTTTTGCCTATTGTTTGGGGTTAGGATTAAGGTATTAATTAAGGGTGGTTTTAGGGTCTTACGGAGTGTTTTTGGGGTCGTTCAAGTGCTTTAGTACCCATATGTGTCATGTGATTAGGCGTTCGGCTTGGACACTCATAGCTCGAGGGGTATGACTTAAGTATGGACAACAAGTGAGTTCCCTCGATCCTTTGCTTACAAAATTGGAATCGTTTATACATATTTTCCAAACTATGATTATGGTGTTACAATTAGAATTCGTTTGCATATTGTATGCCATGTTCTATAAAAAGATAAATTTTTTTAATTCAAAAATTCTATGATTTTAGCATGGGTTATATACTTGGAAACATTGGACACACGATCATCTAAAATTGGTTATCCTCACACAATTTCTACTTAAGTTTAATTAATTTTGTGATATTATGATCGGTTTTGGTTTTGGTTTCGGTTCTAGGTTGCATAGTGGAATTAGGGTACCTTAGGATAATGAAACCCCTCAAGAGTTATATTCTTCTATGTGCCTTGAATTTGTTTCTTGGACATACTGGATTGAAGTTTACTGGGGGTATGGGAATCTACTGGCCCCCATTGTGGACATCACGGTTAGGGTATGGTAACGCGATGGGTACCCCTTTACCCACCCTTGACCCCACTTTTTGGTACACGGCCCCGATGCCGTCCTTGTATAGAGATCCCAACCCCGTCCCTAGTTCCTTATCCGGTCAAACCCTGGTCAATCACTCGGTCCCGTCCCAATTTCAGACCCTATCTTGGTCTCATTTTAAACCCGGCTCAATGTTAGTTTTTTTCAAAATTTAGCCATCAACTTGTATCGTGCAATCTACTTTTCTCGGGAACTAAACCTAAAGTGCCAACTAATTTATATTGCTTCTTAAACTCAAAGACATAAAAATTGACTTCAAATAGTTAGTCATTCATCCTGGATTACACATTAGCAATACAATATGAGATTATGAGCAAATGAAGGTCATCTCTCTCCTCTTGTTAATAATCCGAATAAAATGATCCATCACTTATAGAAGTTGTGATCCTCTTTAGAGCAGCAGACTACAAAGTATAGATATTACACACTATGCACCACCATTTCTATTAGAAAATAGAATTTTTATTATATAAATTTTTTAATATATATAGAGGAACCATCAAATACACACCACCCTATTGTTGCACACCTTTAGAACCCATCTTAGCCATTAAATAATTAATCACACGGTCATAATGAGAGGGACTAATGTGCAAATAAATAAAACTTGAAAAGTCAATTTAAAACACCCAGTATTTATGTGAGGGTAAAAACGTCAAGAAAAAAAATTTAGTGAAAACGAAAAAATGTATAATTTCCTTATTTGTTGCCTAATCCATAAATCCATTCCAATCACCTCCTAACTAGCATTTTACCCGTCCGTTGGTCGGGTATATAACATGATTTTAATCTAGATCCAGTTTCTTAATCTTAAATTGTTTAAATGTATGGACCATATTTAATCTTTATTAGTTTAAACGGGCCAAATGAAATCTTATAATTATAAACGGTTAATGGCTCACTTGAAGCATTATTATATATAATGTAAGGTAAATATAGAAAGCATGACAAAATGCAATTTTAGTCGACCCATCGTATTCTATCAATGAAGTTTACACGAGAGTCGTTTTTGAAATTACTCACTTAGACGACAAAGTGGGTTCTTCAACACAAAAATACAATGAAGGGATTGACCAAGAAGTTTGTTGGATTATTATATGATATACCATTTGAACTCTCATCTCAATAGTGTCACAAGAAGTTTATATGACGTGTTTAAATGTTGTAATAGGTCTTTCTAGAACATCTTAAAATAAAGGGTCATTAATTATTTTAGGGTTAATCACATGGGTATGTATCGAACTTGTCACGTTTTATCATTGTATGTACTCGATCAATTTATAAACTTGCCATTGTATGTATCGAACTTTCTAAAATTGTCATTGTATGTATCCAACTTTATCAAAACCTCAAGTTCGATACACTTTCGTGACAAATAGAATATATTCAATGATAGGTTTTGATAAAGTTGGATACATACAATGGCAAGTTTAACAAGTTCGATACATACAATGATAAGTTTATAAGTTGAGTACATACAATAATAAAACGTGACAAGTTCGATACATACCCATGTAATTAACCCATTATTTTAAATACCATTTTTGAAAAGTGTCTTGTAAACCCTTCTTTTTATGGCATGTTGCCAACTTGGATTTCATAGTGTATTTGAAATTGCTTTAACATGTAACATAATTAAAAAATTAAGTTATTTTAAATAAGTTAATAAGTTATAATGGAATGATATTTTCAAAAATCCTTATTCCTTTTTGGCAAAGTTACTACAATCAGTTTTTTCCCCATCCAAACACTACGAAAGTTTGTCTACTTTTTTACAACGGAATAAGTCAATAAACACATTAGATAAGCAATCCCAAATGCTTACGCAGATAAACACATGATAAATCAAGAACATAAAAGGATAAAACGATGTTAAGGAAACTTATCCAAGAGTTGTTTACCAAATGCTAACTCAGGTAAGCATGTACCAAGTCTTACTATACTTGATTGTTAAGTAAGTAATAATATTGAATTTTACCAGTACACGCTTTCCCAATAAAATATTTGATAAACAACCCTTTAGTTTCTAATAAACAAAATAAATAAATAAAATAAAATCATAACTCTATATATAAAGGCTGGTTCTCCCCAGAAGCGGGCAGGACATTTTGCAGAGACAAGCAGAGTGCGGACCGTATCAAGAATATGCCTATGTTTGCGTTCAGCGCGACCATTTTGTGGGGAAGTGCCAGGACAGGAGTACTGGGAAATTGTTCCCTGAGATCTGAGGAAGGCAAGGAGAGAGGATTCTTTGTACTCCATGGCATTATCGGCACGAAGAATCTTTATGGGTTTCGAGAATTGTGTTTGAATCATGCGAGTAAAAGTAATGTAGAGCTGAGGTAGCTCTGACTGATGCTTCATAAGGTAAATCCAGGTGAAGCGAGTATGATCATCGATAAAGATAACAAAATACCGAGCACCACCCATAGATGGGTGTGGTGCTGGTCCCCACACGTCAGAGTGAATTAAATCGAAAGGACAAAAGGATTTAGATTCATTAGTGTCAAAAGGAAGGACATGATGTTTGCCAAGTTTACAGGGTAGACAAGAAATGTCGGAAGAAGTAACATGACCTAAGGATCCTGAACTAGCTAGCATTTTTATTCTACTTGAAGATAAATGACCCAGACGAGCATGCCATAGATCAAGGGAAGACGAAGGAGATACTGAAGCAACGACTCTTGGAGACGAAAGAGGAATCCGAATGTAGACGACTTCGAGAACCCGTCCAACTCTACGGCCTACACCAAGGGTCTGCTTGGTCTTCGGATCCTGTATAACACAACCAAAAAAATCAAAGAACATTAGTAAGCCCATTTCTTGGAGTTGCGTAAGGGATATAAGACCTATTGCTATGTCTGAAACATGTAAGACTTCAGGTAACTGAATATTGTCTGTAGAGACATCTCCTTCGAATAGAACCGGCTTAGGAGAAAGGTCCGCCAATCCCACAGTAGGATGAGGGGAACGTCGCTTGGAAACAAAGTCAGTGGGATAAGGAGACATGTGGTTGAAGCACCCAGAGTCAAAAATCCACAGAGTACCTGAGGGACCTGAAGGAGTTGAGTGAGGAGGGTTCATCCCCATGGACCCGGTCATGAGTTGCGCCATAAGTTCTTGATTCCGGCGCATAAGATCTATCAGATATGGTGATGAGGATGCAGATGCAGCGATAGGCATTCCAGTAGGCTCATGTGGAGCAACGAATCTGGCTGCCGACTAATTGTGTGAGCTATAGGGCTCATGTGGAGCAGTAAACCTGGCAGGAGACTGCTGTTTCTTCGGGTTTTGAGGGCATTCAGAGAGGAGGTGGCGAGGATGTTGAATGCGACAGTGTTTGCATCTTCTGATTGGGCAATCAATCAGGAAGTGAGAAGGTGAGTGACAGAATGCGCACTCATTGGTTGACGGTTTTCCCTGAGGTTTGCTGTAAGAATTCTGGAAGCCTTTTCCCTTTGGCTTGGAGCTGGAAGGGGTATAGAACACTGATTCAGATGGAGTCAGGGCGGGAGTTCGGAGTTGAAGACGTGTTTCTTCACTCAGTAGTTCCGTGATGGCATCGTCAAGCGAGGGAAGAGGATGCCTATGTAGAAGGGAGGCTCGTACATTCTCGAACTTGTCTTGAAGACCCATGAGGATGGTGATCAGGTGTAACTGATTGAAGTAAGCCTGATAGAGAGTCGCGGTGTTATCATGGACTTGAGGAGCACCCATGTTCAAGTGATCGCGAATGGCTTGCATCTCAGAGATGTAGGAGCTGACTGGTTGATCTGGAAGTTGCCGTTTGGTTTGAAAAGTTACCCATAGCTGATACTGGTGTGCAAGGACAGTAGCTGAGTAGCGCTTTGTCAGAAAATCCCAAAGGCTTTTGGCAGTCGTATAGCCAAGGAATTGTTGATTGATCTCTGCAGTTGTTGAGGCATTAATGAACCCAAGGATTTTAGCATTGTTAATGTCCCACTCATTAACACGCTTGGCATAGTCTGCAGCGGATTCGTTTGCGGTCCTTGTAGGGGCTACGGTTGTCCCGGTAGCGTACGAGTAAAGACCATGAGATTTCAAGAGGATGGTCATATGATGATTCCAGATAATGTAGTTGTTCCCATTGAGAACAACAGATATGGGATTTGAATGACTGAGATTCGAAGTCATTGTAGAAGGTTTGCTGAAATCCCGATTCGGGAAGGAGAGAAACCCGATTCGGGTTTTGGGAAATCCCCATTCGGGAAAAGAGAGAAACCCTACTCGGGAAAGACAGAGTTTCGACTAGGGAAAGCGGATCCCGATTCGGAATCAAAAAGATTTCCAACTCGGAAGCCGATTCGGCAGAGTTTTGACTAGGGAAAACGGATCCCGAATTTGGAATCAAAAAGATTTCCAATTCGGAAGCCGATTCGGGAAAGAGAAACAAGAGAGAATCCCAACTTGGGATTTTTTTTTTTTGGATTCGGGTAAGTGTGTTTCCCAACTCGGGTTTTGGATTTGGGATTGAAGAATCCCAACTCGGGTTTGAAGAATCCCAACTCGGGAAAGAAGAAAACCCAACTCGGGAAAGAAGAAAACCCAACTCGGGTTTGAAGAATCCCAACTCGGGATTGATGAAAAAGATTAAGGAGCCTAAAGCTCTGATACCATGTTAGAAATGGAAAGGGTTTAAGAGGATGATTGTATTGATAATGAAAAGTATACAAAAGAGGTAAAGAAGCTAGCTATTTATATACAAAGGAAAGGGAAAACAATGGGCCTTGGCCCATGGGCCTATTTACACTAACACCCCCCTCAAACTTAATCTGGGGAGGAACGAGACAGGTTGAGTTTGTTAACAAGCTCCCGAAAACGTCCGGGCAAATGAGCTTTAGTGAAGATATCGGCGGGCTGATCCAATGTAGAGATCGGATGAAGTTGAATGGTGTTGCGCACAACATGTTGACGAGTGAAATGACAGTCAATTTCAATGTGCTTGGTGCGTTCATGGAAGACATCATTGTGAGCGATCTGGATGGCGCTATTGTTGTCGCACCATATAGGAGTGGGAGACAGTTGAGGCGCTCCCATGTTAGAAAGTAACCAACGAAGCCAGATAAGCTCTTGAGAGGTGTCGGCGAGAGCGCGATATTCAGCCTCAGTACTGGAGCGAGCAGTGAGAGATTGTTTCTTGCTGCGCCAAGAAATAAGGGAATCACCGAGGAAGAAACAATACCCGGTGGTGGAGCGACGATCGGTCATGTCGCTATCCCAGTCAGCATCTGAAAAACCCCGCAGAAGTAAGGAGGACTTGGAGGAGAAGTGCAACCCATGAAACATGGTGCCTTTAAGATAGCGAAGAATTCGTAGGACCGCAGCATAATGATCTGAGCAGGGGCAGCCATGAATTGACTCACTGTGTGAACGACATATGCAATGTCTGGCCGAGTCACAGTGAGGTATACAAGAGACCCTACGAGTTAACGATACCGAGTGGGGTCCTGTAGCGGGGTGCCAGCATTAGGTGCCAAGTGGAGATTGTGTTCCAACGGTGTGGAGGCAACTTTGTTATCCGAAAGACCGGCCTTTGAGAGAAGGTCGGAAACATACTTGGCTTGACAAAGATAAATCCCGGATGCATCAGATAGAACCTCGAGTCCAAGGAAGTAGTGAAGGTCGCCAAGATCCTTCATCTCAAAACTGGAGGAGAGGGACTGCTTGAGGGAAGCGATACCGTTAGAATCATCCCTAGTAATGATCATGTCATCAACATATAGAAGAAGGAGAATGCTTCCAGAGTCAGTAGTGCGGGTAAAAAGACCAGAGTCATAGTTGCTTGCAGAGAACCCCAATGAGAGCATGGTTTTGCTGAATTTCTCAAACCAAGCGCGAGGAGCCTGTTTGAGGCCATACAGGGCTTTGCGGAGGCGACAGACATGACCGGTAGGCAGGGAGACACCCGGAGGGGGAGTCATATAGACTTCCTCAGAGAGATCGCCATTCAGGAAGGCATTTTTGACATCCATCTGGAAGAGAGGCCAATGCTTGGTGGCTGCGATAGCGAGAAGGCTGCGAACAGATGTGATGCGTGCAACAGGGGCAAAAGTCTCCTCATAGTCAATCCCATATTCTTGGTTGAAGCCCTTGGCGACAAGACGGGCTTTGTATCGATCAACAGAACCATCAGATCTGGTTTTGATCTTGAAGACCCACTTCGAACCAATGGGTCGCTTGCCAGATGGAAGCATAACAGAATCCCATGTGTGGGCCTTGGCGAGAGCACGAAGTTCCTCCTGCATAGCTGCTTGCCATTGTGAACAAGAGGCAGCTTCCTTATAGGAAGTTGGTTCATGATTGGATAATAAAGTGGCATAGCAGTGATAATCACGTAGATGAGCAGGAACTTGTCTTACCCGATCAAAGCGGCGAACAGGTTCTGACGTGGATGGTCCAGGATCCGGAGATTCAGCAGATACCTCAGGTGTAGGCAGCGGAGTTGGTGCAGGATCAGAGGGCTGACCCAGAAAGTCAGAAACAGGAGGAGGAGTTGGAGGGATAGGTGGAGCAGACTCAGGAAATAGAGAGATGGGTGGAGACTCAGTGTCAGGCAGGGAATAATAGAGAACATGTTCCCAAAAGGTAACGTTTTTTGGATATACGTAAGCGTTTGGATACAGGATCCCAGCAGCGATACCCTTTGTGCTCAATGCCGTATCCGAGAAAGAGGCATAGGCGGGCACGAGGTTCAAGTTTGTTGTGTTCATGGGGTTGAAGTTGAATGAAACACGCACATCCCCAGACTTTGAGAAGATCATAAGCAGGGAGAACTCCATGTAAGACTTCATAGGGAGATTTGTTGTGGAGTATGGGAGTAGGATGTCGATTGATGGTATAGACGGCAGTAAAGGCTGCTTCTCCCCAGAAGCGGGCAGGACATTTTGCAGAGACAAGCAGAGTGCGGACCATATCAAGAATATGCCTATGTTTGCATTCAGCGCGACCATTTTGTGGGGAAGTGCCAGGACAGGAGTACTGGGAAATTGTTCCCTGAGATCTGAGGAAGGCAAGGAGAGAGGATTCTTTGTACTCCATGGCATTATCGGCACGAAGAATCTTTATGGGTTTCGAGAATTGTGTTTAAATCATGCGAGCAAAAGTAATGTAGAGATGAGGTAGCTCTGACCGATGCTTCATAAGGTAAATCCAGGTGAAGCGAGTATGATCATCGATAAAGATAACAAAATACCGAGCACCACCCATAGATGGGTGTGGTGCTGGTCCCCACACGTCAGAGTGAATTAAATCGAAAGGACAAAAGGATTTAGATTCATTAGTGTCAAAAGGAAGGACATGATGTTTGCCAAGTTTACAGGGTAGACAGGAAATGTCGGAAGAAGTAACATGACCTAAGGATCCTGAACTAGCTAGCATTTTTATTCTACTTGAAGATAAATGACCCAGACGAGCATGCCATAGATCAAGGGAAGACGAAGGAGATACTGAAGCAACGACTCTTGGAGACGAAAGAGGAATCCGAATGTAGACGACTTCGAGAACCCGTCCAACTCTACGGCCTACACCAAGGGTCTGCTTGGTCTTCGGATCCTGTATAACACAACCAGAAAAATCAAAGAACATTAGTAAGCCCATTTCTTGGAGTTGCGTAAGGGATACAAGACCTATTGCTATGTCTGAAACATGTAAGACTTCAGGTAACTGAATATTGTCTGTAGAGACATCTCCTTCGAATAGAACCGGCTTAGGAGAAAGGTCCGCCAATCCCACAGTAGGATGAGGGGAACGTTGCTTGGAAACAAAGTCAGTGGGATAAGGAGACATGTGGTTGAAGCACCCAGAGTCAAAAATCCACAGAGTACCTGAGGGACCTGAAGGAGTTGAGTGAGGAGGGTTCATCCCCATGGACCCGGTCATGAGTTGCGCCATAAGTTCTTGATTCCGGTGCATAAGATCTATCAGATCTGGTGATGAGGATGCAGATGCAGCGATAGGCATTCCAGTAGGCTCATGTGGAGCAACGAATCTGGCTGCCGACTGATTGTGTGAGCTATAGGGCTCATGTGGAGCAGTAAACCTGGCAGGAGACTGCTGTTTCTTCGGGTTTTGAGGGCATTCAGAGAGGAGGTGGCGAGGATGTTGAATGCCACAGTGTTTGCATCTTCTGATTGGGCAATCAATCAGGAAGTGAGAAGGTGAGTGACAGAATGCGCACTCATTGGTTGACGGTTTTCCCTGAGGTTTGCTGTAAGAATTCTGGAAGCCTTTTCCCTTTGGCTTGGAGCTGGAAGGGGTATAGAACACTGATTCAGATGGAGTCGGGGCGGGAGTTCGGAGTTGAAGACGTGTTTCTTCACTCAGTAGTTCCGTGATGGCATCGTCAAGCGAGGGAAGAGGATGCCTATGTAGAAGGGAGGCTCGTACATTCTCGAACTTGTCTTGAAGACCCATGAGGATGGTGATCAGGTGTAACTGATTGAAGTAAGCCTGATAGAGAGTCGCGGTGTTATCATGGACTTGAGGAGCACCCATGTTCAAGTGATCGCGAATGGCTTGCATCTCAGAGATGTAGGAGCTGACTGGTTGATCTGGAAGTTGCCGTTTGGTTTGAAAAGTTACCCATAGCTGATACTGGTGTGCAAGGCCAGTAGCTGAGTAGCGCTTTGTCAGAAAATCCCAAAGGCTTTTGGCAGTCGTATAGCCAAGGAATTGTTGATTGATCTCTGCAGTTGTTGAGGCATTAATGAACCCAAGGATTTTAGCATTGTTAATGTCCCACTCATTAACATGCTTGGCATAGTCTGCAGCGGATTCGTTTGCGGTTCTTGTAGAGGCTACGGTTGTCCCGGTAACGTACGAGTAAAGACCATGAGATTTCAAGAGGATGGTCATATGATGATTCCAGATAATGTAGTTGTTCCCATTGAGAACAACAGATATGGGATTTGAATGACTGAGATTCAAAGTCATTGTAGAAGGTTTGCTGAAATCCCGATTCGGGAAGGAGAGAAACCCGATTCGGGTTTTGGGAAATCCCGATTCGGGAAAAGAGAGAGAACCCTACTCGGGAAAGACCAAGTTTCGACTAGGGAAAGCGGATCCCGATTCGGAATCAAAAAGATTTCCAACTCGAAAGCCGATTCGGCAGAGTTTTGACTAGGGAAAACGGATCCCGAATTTGGAATCAAAAAGATTTCCAATTCGGAAGCCGATTCGGGAAAAGAGAAACAAGAGAGAATCCCAACTTGGGATTTTTTTTTTGTTTTTTGGATTCGGGTAAGTGTGTTTCCCAACTCGGGTTTTGGATTCGGGTTTTGGATTCGGGATTGAAGAATCCCAACTCGGGTTTGAAGAATCCCAACTCGGGATTGATGAAAAAGATTAAGGAGCCTAAAGCTCTGATACCATGTTAGAAATGGAAAGGGTTTAAGAGGATGATTGTATTGATAATGAAAAGTATACAAAAGAGGTAAAGAAGCTAGCTATTTATATACAAAGGAAAGGGAAAACAATGGGCCTTGGCCCATGGGCCTATTTACACTAACACACATGAAACAATTATTAATAAATTCAACAACCAAGGTCAACACCAGGGGCGGATCCATAGCATTTGCTATGGGGTCCTGTGACCCCAGTCAAAGTTAAAAAACTAGGATAAGTTTATTATAAATAAAAAAAATTCTCCAAATGAAGAAGGGGATATTGAAGCAGTGACCCCACTAAAATAAACCTAGACCTCACTTGGCTTATAACTTATAAGGAAAAAAAATATGAAGTTTTCTGCAAAGCTACCACCATCATTAATTCATTATTATTCCTTTTATTAGTTGTTTTAGCAGTAACATTGCTATTTATATATTAATAGTATTAAGATTTATAAAAAATTAGATATTTATTAAATTATCAAGTGTTTATATTAGTATTATATATTAATATATTTATTAACATTTAAGTAATTGTGTTATTGTTACTTATATGTTTGTTTTTTATTTTATAATATATTATCAAAGTTTTAAATAGTATGATTTATGACATTATAATGAGGTAAAGCCCCACCTTTTGATCGATAAGGTCATGACGTTTTTTAATCCTTGATTTATCTCAGTAAATATATATCATATATATAGAGGTGGGTTATTCTATTGCAAAAAATTCAATAAAATCAGGTAGATATATCTAGAGAATTGATGAGAATTTATAAACGGACTAAATGAATGATTTATATGAGGGTTGCATGGATTAAAACCTTTTAGTGGGTTGCAAAATAATTGTGACCTCTGTATCTCTCTCTATATATATATATACACACACACACACACACACATATGGGCGAGTTCAAATGAAAACTCATATTTTATTGCGAACATGTGGGTATAGTTGAGAATGCAACATGTGTGTCATTCGGTCTGAATAATACATGATTATATAAACTGAATGTTATACGTTATTTATGGCGAATACTAGAGCATTTAGTATTATTCAGTTTGAGTATACCACGTGGCTCGCTCTCAGTTATCCTCACGTTAGCAATGAAAGATGAGTTCGGAATTGAACTTTTCTCTCTCTCTATATGTATGTGTATATATATACTTAGAATATTGTATATGTAATTAAAGTAGGACCCCAGTCGCAAAAACTTCTGGATCCGCCACTGGTCAACACTACAATCTAGTAGAAAAGAAATCCAAAGGACACTTTCTTGGGGATGGATCTATTAGCAAAAAGAATAGAAGATAAAAAGGAATGAACAAAGAAAGTAACAAAATGGTATGCAACAATTCTAAAACATAACATGCCAATATTAGCAGTAAAAAATGCATACAAATATAGTCTTCCATGATATTGGGAATCCATGGCTACCATCGTACCATGACACCATCCTTGATCTTCGTTGGCATTACCGTTTGTACAGATTTACTCCAAAATTCATCAAAGTGAAACAACAGGGAAAGGTACTTAGAGCATTGATGCATTTACTTGGTTTATATACCAAGGACAATTAAATTGAAGTAAATGAAACTAATATCTGAAGTACATTCCATTACTTTACCCATAGAGTGGGGGCACTTGATTGATTATAGATTTCTGGTCAATTGATACCAAGTTTAACGATTTCAACGTCATTCATCAAAAGAAATTTCTTGTGTTAGGCAAAGGCCGCATTCTTAATAATTAACCAAAAACACTCGTGCATACCACATGATTCACCTAAGATCATAATCTTGTACCGAACATGAAATACAAGTAAAAGAAGTTGAGAAAATACATTTTGGTATGTAATTCTTTCACAAAAATTGAACCAAACAACATTATGATAGAAAACAAAATGAAGATTTGACTCCACACGTCAAGGACAAAAGGATAGATATCAAACGTATGTGAGTATGATGATGTCTGTTCCCATGCAAAGAGAGTAAACCAAATAGTAGTTGATCTAAAACTCCAAAGGTAAAAAAGAAGCAACAAACCAACATAAATATAACAATTAAAGGACCCAAAAAGCAATTAAAATATTGACAAACCAACATGAATATTCATCGTAATACCTTTTACGCCACTATTTCCCAACACGACCGCATTGAGATTTTGCTACGAGAAACCATTTTGTAAGTCCATATCTTTTAACCAACTCATCAATTTTATCATCCTCCTACAGCAAAAAACAGAGACCAAAATAGCATTGTGATCAAATGCTTCAAAGAGTATATTCACAAAAAACTTCAACTCAACATATTTCAAGAACTACATAAATAAAATAATGCTAAACATTGAAAATAGGTAACATGAACCCAAAGTAGAATCATATGTTAACCATCTTTCCAAGAATAGAAAATAAAAAAAATCTCTTGGAATACAAAACATTTACAAATGAAGAATCACTTAAGCAAGAATATAAGTTTGAATTTTTATTGCTCCACATATACGTCAAAGCTTACTGTTCTCAACCCTTTCTTAGGCCTTCGAGTTGTTCTTAATAGGTGAAGGCACAAATTAATTGCTAAAAGAATCCACCAAAATAGAAACCAAAAAAATCAAACCAGATAATATGTGGATCTATAATAAACAACATAGATCTATCAAATAGATAAATAAGTAAAACAAGAAGAGATAGAACCTCCAGGGGCGACAAAATGGAGAGCTGGATTCACAGAGACGTATGTTGGGAGAAGATCTATGATGTTTCACAGAGCGGATCAATCACTCGGAACATACACAAATCTACAGTCAAGTGTTAATTGTTGGTCTGAAAACTTCATGTTAAAAATCTAATGTCTTAATCTTTAAAAATGCAATGTCTTAATATAATGATCAACATATTTTTTCATCTAGCGTGCATAAAAAATCAAGAAGAGTCCCGAATCGAACTCGAGTCGTTCAAGAAGAGTTTAAGCAAATCTACAGTTGTAAGTTGGTAAGTTTTAAAGAGCAAGTTCAAACCGAATAAATAACACACATAAGTGGAACAATCCAAATCGTATATACACATATGGAAGATAACATTACCTTGAATCCATATGGAGCGTGTAGATGTGATATGAGATTACATTTACCAGGCCACAACACCGCATCTCATCATATAATATTGGCTTCTTGGAAAGTATAGTAACTACTTTGAATGGTACAAAAGAAATCCATTTAGCTTCGAATGGTACAAAAGTGACAGGTTTTTCAAAGTTTCTATAGATGAAAGACAAAATTAAAACTTATTTGGGTTTTTCAGTTGATACAAATTTAAACTTCACAGCAAAAGAAATTATATACCGTGATTGTTAGGATGTAAATTAACAATAAAATCGGAACCTGCAAACCTGGATAACCAAAAACCAATCAATTTCTTCCCTGATTGTCAAAGCAATCCTATCAAAAACTATGTGAAGAAATTCAAAACCTTACCCAAATATAAATCAAACCAATCGAAGGGGTTGATCGAGCATTTACCTGGCATCCAATGACTGTAGTCGAGCACGGCGGTAGAGAGAGAGTGAAAGTCAGTATACCATAGGATTTGGGTTTGTGAGGATGCAAATCAGGGGTTTAGGTTTATAAGGGACTATGTGAGGAATTTAGGGAGAAAGTGGGGACTAAGAGAGGGGATCGTGGGGAAGACATAGTGGTTGATCGGAGGAGGAAGAATGAGACTATAGAGACATCGGAGAGAGAGAGAGAGAGAGAGAGAGAGAGAGAGAGAGAGAGAGAGAGTTTGGAGGGATACGTGGGGAGAAGGATGCAAAGTGGAGAGACATCACAGAGTGTGGAGAAGGAGGTGGGGAAGGGATGTGGAGAGGGGGGGGTTAGGGTTAGTTTTTTAACTGTAAAATACCTCAATTTAAACGGCTCAGATTTTTAATTTCAGAATGATCGGACGGTGGAGATTGACTCCTTTTTCTGACTCCTTGGGGTTAGTATTATATAGAATTTGTCGCCTTATCCATTCCATTCACCTCCTTCACGAATTTTAAAATTGATTTATATTAGGTGTATAATTTATTAGTTTTTGAAATTTGTGGATTGCATATATTAAGTTTCATGATCACATGACCACGGTGTGGGTGAACAAATGTTTGAGGATATGTGCAGATAATTTGAGGATTGCATATAATTAATTATAGTTTATGTGCACATAATTATAGTTTGAGGGTGAACAAATGTTTGAGGACTGCATATAATTAATTATAGTTTATGTGCAGATTGCACATATGAGGGTGAACAAATGTTTGAGGATATGTGCATACTGCACGGACGTATGTGCAGATAATTTACTAATGTGAACTATATACAATTAATCGAATGATAATTTTGTCAATTAATCGAATGATAAATTAATTGCTTAAAAGATACTAATAATATGAGAAACAATTCAAATTTTGAATATACTGTTAGAAATCTAGTTAGTTGTGTCAATTTTATAATTACTTAAACTTAGTTTCTTCAATTGTAAATGTGATTAAGGCCTATTGTACAAGGCCCATCACTTTTAAGCCTTTTTAGTCCATTAGAGTTTAGTATAAATAGTGATTGAATTCATCATTTGTACTTTCTCTCTTCTCTCTTACACACCTTGAATGAAAATCTGTTAGACCATGACTGGTTTAGTTGTAAAGAAGTCAGGGGCGTATTTTGAACTTTTGTAATAGTTAGTTTGAACAATACTTTTGTGCGCCTCTTAAAAGAGTCATAGACTCTAGGGGTGCTTTGTGTAACTTCGACTCTATAAATATGGGTCGCTAGTTAACGTTTTCTAATAATCAAGTAACTGACAACTTTTGTTATATGTTTTGTCGTGTTCTTTATCTGTACATTTATTGCTTGATTACTGCTATTTTGAGCATCATTAAAGTCTTGTGATTGCTTGTAGTGGTCCTATTATCGCATCCTTAGAGATTATCGGACTCACAATTGGTATCAGAGCTTCCGTTTTGGTAGATTTGGACAGAAAATTGAAGCAGTTTTTGCTGTATTCATCATCTCCCGAATCGGATCTTCATTCCCCGAATTGGACACTCGTGTCCCGATTCGGAACACTGAACTCCCGATTCGGATCTCATCAGTTCCCGAATCGGAACACATATACTCCCAATTCGGATCTTTTTGCCTCTCCCGATTTGGAAATTTGAACTCCCACATCGGGACTCTTATTTCCCGAATCGGGACTTGGTCTTGACTCCCGTATCGGGACTTGCATTCTCCCGAATCGGGACTTACTGATTTTCCCGCCTTGGCCTTTCTTTTTGAAATTCTCGAATTTCTATAAAGGAAAGTGCTTTAAGCGCGGAAGCTCTGTCCAAACGAAAAACACCATCTACTCAAAACAGATCCTATTTCTGAGGACGCGATGTCAAAAGAAATTATCAGTATCGGTTCTGAAACCCGACCTCCAGTATTAGTCGTCGGCGAATACCAGCAATGGAAACGCCGAATGATTAACTTTCTTGATCTACTGGATGACAAACTGATGGTCTCTATCACTGAGGGACCAATCAGACCGACGGTTACTGTAGCTGAAGTAGCCAGAACCGATGTCACACCCTATCTACCTGCATATGAGGTTGAAAAACCTTACGACATGTTCTCTCATGAACAACGTGCCCGGGCAGCCATTGATAAACGTGCTCTCACGTTACTCACCATGGCACTACCAAACGACATGTTCGCGAGAGTGGACAGCTGTAAAGATGCTAGAGCGATGTGGCTGGGCATTGAACAGCAAATGCAGGGTGGTGACAAGGCACTTGAAGGCCAAAAGGAGAACGCGATGAACGCGTATGAAAGCTTTTGTGCTCGTGAAGGAGAGACTCTGACAGAGACCTATAATCGTTTAAACATCTGTGTGAACGATTTACGAAGACTCGGACTTGAAAATAACAAATACGAGGTTAATGTGAAATTCCTTAAACGACAGAACAAACTCTGGAAGTCTGTCACTATAAGCATTCAAGTAGGCCAGAATCTCGGCCAACTTGGACTTCATGATCTGTATAGCATGATGCTACCTCATGAAAAAAACCTTATTCGGTAAAACTGAAAAGAAAATCGATCCTCCTAATCTGGCTTTGATGTCAAACAGAGGATCGTCCTCTCATGAAAACTACACCGTTGAAGAACCTGTAGTTCTTGATGATGGACTTACCGAAGAAGAGATGTTTCAGCTGGAGAACTCATTCGCCTTGATGGCTAAATTTAGGGGAAATCCCCAACGCTTCAACAGATTCAGACAAGGACCTCAGTGTGACAACCGTCAGTTCTGACCTCCAGGTTAATTTACGCGTTCAGTCACTCTACAGCATTTCCGTAGGTTAGGAGTTAGTTAAATAAGTTTTAAGATGAAAATAGATTAGTTTGCGAGAAAATGTAGGTTAAAATCCTAAGAGTTCCGAAAACTGCCCGAAAAAGCCCGAACCGGCCCGAAATCACCCGATAATCCTAAAATGCCAGAATTAAGATAATTTTTGGAAAAATTAAGTTATAATGTTTAAATTATATGTAAAGTAACTTAGATAACCTAAAACCACTTTCGAAAAGTTAGAATTTGCGAAAAAACGACAAAAACCCGGTACCGCGTCGATTTAACAGTGTCAAATGTACACTGTTTTAAATAAAAAAAAAATATATATATATGGAGAGTGGGTGGGACCCACTAGGGGCCGGCCACCCCACTCCCCAAGGTGACTCTTGCTCATCTTTGGTATAAAAGGCATCATTACTTCATTTTCCAAACAAAATCTCATTATCACTTTTCAAATCTTCTTCGTCTCTCTCTAATTCTCTCTACTCTCTCACTAAACTCAGCCAAGAACACATCTTCAAGTCCAGATTTTTAAAGGTTTAAAAACCTATTTGAGATAAAGATTAGGTGTTCATCAAAGGTAAGCAAAGTTTAGATGATTCTACTTCGATTTTTAACTCCTTTGTGAGTTTTTCTTCTTCTTTTTCAAGGGTTTTAACCCCTTTTTGATTCAAGAAAGAAACTTGTGTTTGGGAAAGAGATTTAACCTTAGAAAATGTTGTATAACCATCTATGAAGGTGAAAATCAATGATTTCCCCATAAGAACACAAGAAATGAATCAAAAAAATCATTTAGATGATGATTTTGACCACCAAACTTGTGCTAAACTTCATCAATAGTTCATGCATGGGTTTGGATGGTATGAAAGCATATTTTAGTTATATTACATTTGAATATTCTGAGTTATGGGTGAAATAGCAAGAAAAACCCCGAAATGGTATGATTTTATGTGTTTTGGTAGCATATTGGGTGTTAGATGTTGGACAGATTCTGTCAAAATGGTTGCATGTACTTTACACGACCCAAAAAGGGTTTTCTTGAACTTATTTCTTCACGAAATTTTTATGGGATGATATTTAAAGTGTTAGGGTTCAAACCCCACTGGATTGGTGCAAAAACACCAAGATTTGAACCCAAACCACCATAAAACATTTTTGTGTGCAACAGTGTTTGGTCAGAAACTTTGGTCAACTTCAAACTAGCATAACTCATTGATTATTTATCTAAAGTACAATTTTCTTGATTCTAAACTCAAGTACTTTGAGTTAGCTTTCTAAAAAGTCCAAGATCATGTCATTTAGAGGAGTTTTGAGACTTCAACCAATGAGTTTGAGTTGGTGGTGTAGGCTGTCCTCTTATGGCAGATTACACATGCACCACTTGAAAAGGTCATATCTCTCTCAAAAACCATCCTTATGACATGAAACTTGTTTCAAAAGTTTGGTATATGTTTTAGCTAGAAAATCTCTTTGGAAATTCGTGATAAAGTGGTGTATAGAATTATTTATGAATAAAACAAGGACTAAAAGGTATTCTGGAAAGTAGGATGATACCACTGATTTTGTAAAAATGTTTAAAAATAGTAAAAATTCTCTAAAAATAATGAAACTTGGTGAAATTGTTCCTAACATTCCCTAAAACAAGGGGTAAAAATTTAAGGACTTGATATTGGAAGGACCTAAGTTCAAAATGGTAATTTTTGCAACCTAAAAACTATGGCAGATTCTGGAAATTGTCTAAGAATCCAAACTTTATAAATTTTAAACCTTCCAAAATGTGAGGAACACACCAAAATGCTATAAGATGAATTTTTATTATTTGGGGCAATGTAAAATAATATAATGGCATTATATGGACATCGATGTGATTATGACTTAGGGACCGTTAAGCTTAGAACTTACGATAAACCTATTGTGTCTTTTAGGGTGAGAATAGTATCGGACCGGGACTTTACCGCACATCATCACTTACCGACCCGCATCAAACGCTCGAGGTGAGTATTCACAGCCCCACTTATACCGTTTTTATACATTTTGGGGTGAAAAGCATGATATGATTGAATGTATTTATGAAAATGTTATGAATTGAACTGATTCGAAATGAGCAAAATGGATTTAAATGAATTGAATTGAAATGAAACGTAAGTGAGTTAAATTTGATATGTTTAAAGCTTGATATAGTGAGATAAAAGGAAAAAAATGAATAAGTCCCCGAAGACTACTATTAACTCATAACAATGGGCCTAAAATACATGTGGATAGCGCTATTTGGATTGACATACCCACCTAGAACTGACGAGTGATAGGTGCACTGTATTGAACAAAACGTTCTACGCAAGTGGGATTTACTTCCACCGCTGGGGTAGATAGGGGCAAAGCATGTCATGAATTGGAAAGGATTGTAGTAACTCACTAATTATCTTGCGATTTACAAATCATCCGGAAAATTTACTCACTGTTGGTAGTGAATGAACGGATTCACTCTAACTGTATACGAAAACTTTAGCGAATGAACGGATTTGCTTTAGTTAAATTTTGAAAGTGTAGTGAATAAAAGATTCACTGAAAATGTCGTTGCCTTTAAAATATTTTGTGCATATGAAAACCTGTGAACTCACCAACTCTTGTAGTTGACACTTGTTTATCATGCTTTTCAGGAAATCCGAAGGTTTGATAAGATCATTAAGGGAACTTTTGTATAACACCAGTCATGTCAATTCATATTTTGTTTAAATTTGTAAACCTGAATGATGGTTGGATTGTAAAAGAGACTTCTTTTATGAAAAAGAATTGTTGTACGGTCAAACTTTCGCAAATCAAAGCTGTCAAATCAATCAGTTGAAAGAGACGGGTGTCTGTCTTAGAAGAAGCTGACTCTTGGGATTCTTGTACCAATAGTTCACCACTCATACCAGAACTTGTATTGGATCCGAATATTGTGTATGATGTGAAGGTATTTTTAGATGCTGATGATCTTCCTTCAGGATATATTCCAAGAAAACCTGTTTTGCCAAAGGCACCTGCTGTAAAGCAAATCAGTTCTCCTAAGCCACTTGCATTAGTGTCTGTGATAAACACTGAAGGTAGAACATGTGCTGGTACTGACAAAGGGAAGTCAGTTAAGCCACACACACCTACAGTAACACAGACACAGAATTCAAAATCTACAGATACAAGTAGCTTGGTGAAACCCATTAAGGGACTAGACTTTCATTCTAGTTCATTTTGATGTGGGTGAGAACTCCAAACCCAAACAACCTTTGAAAATGTTAAAATCCGTTTGTCAAAACGCCGCTAATTTCAAAGGTGGTCAATCCATTCTGGTTAAGCCGTCACCCAACTCACAACTTGATTTTCATGCAGATGCGAGGACAGGTGATGGAACTGCGAATGTGAAGCCACGAAGGAGGAGATATCGGAAGAAGAAGAACTCTTTTAATGCTTTCCCTAAATGGGTGGTCATGATCATACTGGTCTTGGCTACAACCCACCTAGTTGTAATTCAAACGTGAACTCAAAGTTTGTAAACTCTAATCGCTCTGCGAATTCTGATATGCCTGGTAATGCAAATGCTTATCGTAAGTCAGGTAGTCCTCACCGGGAAAGAAAAGAGAAAATGACAAAGCAAAGTGCTTTGCCTCCTGTGAAGTCTCCTAAGCCTAAGGAGAAATCTGAAAAGGACACTTCACCGGCTGCTTTATCTGTTTCTAACGGTAGGACACCCATGTGGCAATGGGTTCCTAAACAAATTTGATCTTGCGTTTTGCAGGGCAGTCACATGTGGTACTTTGATTCAGGAGCCTTCAGGCATGTGACTGGGCAGCGGAACATCCTCTTCGACTACGTCGTTAGAGCTGAAGGCTTTGTCAAACTTGTAGACAAGAGACGTCTACCAATTATAGGATATGGAAGCATGACGAATGGAGAACACGTCATCAAGAATGTGCGGTACGTTGAAGGATTGCCGTTCAACCTACTCAGTTCGAGTCAATTCTGTGATGGAGGATTTCTCGTGAAAACCTTCATCCTTGGGAGCAATGTTGAAGACGAAGATGGAAACGTGATTCTTCGCGCTCGAAGGAACGGTCACCTATATACCACAATGTTCTATGCTGTTCTTCAACAACTGGAATCTGTGGTTTTGCTCGCTAAAGCAACGAAGGAAGAAAGCTGGCTGTGGCATCAGCATTTGTCTCATCAGAACTTCAGAGATATGAACAAGCTCGTATCTAAACACCTTGTCAATCGTCTTCTGGAAACGCGACTATCTAAAGACACCCTGTGCTCTGCTTGTGAGAAAGGGAAAATGAAGAAGAGTTCGCATCCGCCAAAGATGGAGACAAACTGTCACCATCCCCTTGACATGCTGCATATGGATCTCTGTGGACCGATGAGAGTCGAAAGTCTTGCACGCAAGAAATATATGCTTGTACTTGTCGATGAATACTCTCGGTACACATGGGTCGAATTCCTTAGAGCCAAATCTGACGCTGCAGATCTAATCATCGCCTTCATCAAACGTATCCAAATCCTCTTGGGTCGTCAGATGAAGAAGCTGAGAAGCGACAACGGTACAGAGTTTCGGAATGTGAAACTCCAGTCTTTCCTTGAAGAAGTGGGCATCTCTCACAACTTCTCTACTGTACGTACTCCCCAGCAAAACGGAGTCGTAGAAAGGAAGAACCGTACGTTGGTCGAAGCAGCGAGATCCATGATAGCGCATTCTGGTGTACCACCATCTCTTTGGGCTGAAGCTGTATCAACTGCCTGTTACACTCAGAACAGGACCCTAATCGTTAAGCGGACTGGTAAAACCGCGTACGAAATGGTCAACAAGCGTAAGCCGAATATTAAATTCTTTAGAGTTTTCGGTTGTGTATGCTATCTACTGAACAACAGAGATGATCTGGGAAAGTTTGACGCTAAGTCGGATGAGTCTATCTTTATTGGATACTCACATAACTCAGCGACTTACCGTGTATACAACAAACGGACCCGATCTATCTTTGAGAGTCGGTACGTTGATTTCTCTGAGACTGAGATGTATTCCGATGCCAGCCCTAGTACAGCTAGTCCAGTCTTCCCTGAATTGCACACTGTTTCACCACCGAGCACAACTGTTCCTACTGACTCGTTTGGATTTGATTTTATTGACTTAGCAGAATTTGATCTAACGACCCTCGTTGGTCCAATCATTGTTCCTGCTCCATCTGATCATTCCATTCCTTCATCAACATCCATATCCGCAGACGCATTCGTGAATGAGAGCACATCCTGTTCTACCGTTGCAGGAGAAACTTCTTCTGGCACTGTAGAACCGATGTCCGAACCAAACCCTATTGTTGAAACAGAGTCCTCTTCTAACACTGTGAGTGAGGAAACTGTTCTCTCCCCCTCTCAGCTCTCTTCAACACAACCCTCTCCTGAAACTACAGTGGAGACGGTCCGAGAACAGACAGTGTCCACTGTTCTTGCACCAATTCCTGAAGTTGTTCCGCCACCTTCTCCATCCAGAACTTATGCTGAAGTGGTACGGGAACCCTGTCCGGAGACTGTGTTGAATACTGATCAGGATGCTAGTCTTCTCTCCTCCGCCATTCGGGATGAGAATGACTCAAGAAACAACATGGAATACGATCCTATTCCCCATTCCAGAAAGTGGACCAGAAGCCATTCCACTACCAACATCATCGGTAGTCCATCTGCTCCAGTGACAACTCGCTCTTCAAAGAAAGATGAAAACCTAATCCTTTTCGGCGGCTTCCTGAGTCAATTTGAACCAACCAAGACCTAGGACGCTCTTTCAGATCCTGATTGGGTAAGGGCCATGCAGGATGAGCTTGCCGAATTCGAACGAAACAGAGTCTGGCGCCTTGTTGAAAGACCAAGAAAAATAAGAATCATTGACTTGAGGTGGATCTTCCGCAACAAGAAAGATGAAAACGATCTTATTATCCGTAATAAGGCTCGTTTGGTCGCCAAGGGATATCGTCAACAGGAAGGCATCGACTACGACGAGACATTCGCTCCTGTGGCTAGAATCGAGGCCATTAGGATTTTTCTCGCGTATGCAGCTCACAAGAACATGAAGGTCTTCCAGATGAACGTCAAGTGCGCGTTCCTGAATGGAGAACTTCAAGAAGTAGTATATGTTGAGCAACCTGAGGGATTTGTTTATCCCAAGTACCCGGAACACGTTTACGTGCTCGACAAAGCGCTTTACGGCTTGAAGCAAGCACCTCGCACCTGGTATGAAACTCTTACCATTTACTTGCTTGGGTCCGGATATAAAAAGGGTACTGTCGATCCTACCCTGTTTCTTCGAAGGTCAGGTAATCATTTGACTGTAGTGCAGATATACGTGGATAATATCATCTTTGCATCTACAAACCCTGAGTCTTGCACTGAGTTTGAGCAGATAATGAAGTCCAAATTTCAAATGAGTATGATGGGCGAACTTACGTTTTTTCTAGGACTTCAAGTCCGTCAAACCCCGCAAGGGATTTTTATAAATCAGTCCAAATATACTCTTGACATTTTAAAACGTTTTGACTTTACTGGACCTAAATCTGCCTCAACACCAATGTCCACGTCATTTCAACTGGATGCAGATACGTCTGGTAATCCGGTTGACCAAAAGGTGTATCGTGCGATCATTGGATCTTTGCTTTATCTCACGGCAAGTAGACCCGACATTATGTTTGCCACATGTGTCTGTGCTCGTTTTCAGTGCGACCCTCGAGAATCACATCTCGGGGCTGTCAAGAGAATCCTTAAGTACCTGAAGGGCACCCCAAATTTTGGCCTTTGGTACCCTAAGGATTCTGGTTTTGAACTAACAGCTTTTACAGATTCAGATCATGCAGACTGTAAGTTAAACAGGAAGAGCACGTCAGGAGCCTGCCAGTTTCTAGGGGACAAGTTAGTAAGTTGGTCCTCGAGAAAACAGAACTGTGTTTCCCTTTCAACAGCTGAGGCAGAATATGTCGCCGCGGCGTGTTGTTGTTCACAGGTTCTATGGATGAAAATTCAACTGGCGGACTATGGCTATACCATGCATCGGATTCCGATTTACTGTGATTCTAGAAGTGCCATACAGATTGCGGCAAATCCAGTTCAACACTCTCGGACGAAACATATCGATATCCGATATCACTTCATCAAAGATCACGTCGAGAAAGGTAATGTTGAACTGTTCTTCGTTGAAAGTGAACGTCAGATAGCTGACCTGTTTACAAAAGCTTTTGACGAGAAGCGCCATTACTATTTACTTAGTAAACTGGGCATGTTAGATCCCCCGGCAGATTTCTAGGGGGAGCCAGTCATCAATTATAGGCATGTGTGTAGGGGAGCTCCTGTGTCGCATATATCTAGGGGGAGCGTTTGTATATATGTTGTTTAAATCTAACTCTTTCGGATCCAATCTGCAACGGATACCAATCCTAAATTTTCTTGCAGGTTGTAGAACCGATGTACGGCTTCTGAATACTTCTGTTCAGGACCCGTTGTTATAACATAAATCTTCTGACAGTTGGTGTCAGAACCGGTGATAAATCCGATCTCGGAAATTTCCAGGTTAGTCGTTTCAATAAACGTCAAGGGGCTGAACTTGTAAAATCTGTGAACTTGTTAAGTTAAGGGGTTGGAAGTGACAGGTTCCAATTCTGACTAGTTCAGGGACCAGTTCTGCCAGTCTCCAAAACTTCAAGTTCAGGGACCGTTTTTGCAAAATTTTCAAAACCACAAGTTTAGGGGAACTTTTGAAATTCTTTCAAACCTTATGTTCGGGGTTCTTTCGGTAATTTCTTGATAGTCGTGATCTGAGAGAGTGGTTATCAGATAAAATTTTTAAAATACCTAATAAGTTATCAGAAAATATAAAAGCGGGAATTGATAACTGAATTCAGTTATCACTTTCAAATTTCAAAAACCACTTATCAGTTTTCTCTCTGACGATCAAGAACACGAAGAACACCCCGTTCGATCCATCGACTTCCCGGCTTCCCCGAGCGTTCGTTATCGATCCGTTCGACGATCCGACTTCATCTTTACGATCCTGGTAAGATTTCTAACGACTTTGCATACTTAGATTCATCTAAACAACGTCGTTTATAGATCAGATTGAAGCCTAAAGTTTTCGGATAAACCCGAAACTCCAAAATCCTTGGATTCGAGTTTCGGGACGTTAGATCGATCCATTCTTGTTCCTAAACTTATTTAAATCGATAATTTACTTCATAGAACTAGTTTTAGGATCATTAGAAGTTGTTTTTGATCGATTTGGAGTCCGAAAAGACGAACAGTCGCGTCTGCTTCGTCGAGTCCCGAATCAGGACTCTTCGTGTTCTTGATGCGGGACTCCATGATTATGCATGATGCGGGGGTTTTTTTTTCTTGTATCGGGGATTTTGATTTCCCGATTCGGGGATTGAAATCTCCCGATACGGGACTTTGGTCCTTTGAGTTTGTACCCCCGATTCGGGACATTGTTCCTACAACTCGTTTGAATTGTTGCACTCCCGATTCGGGACTTATATGATGGTATGTTATGATCAACCCCCGATTCGGGGTTTTGAGTTAGTTGGTATATGTCCCGATTCGGGACTTCAGTATTGTACATATGTGTTGTTGACAAACCCCCGATTCGGGACTAGTACCCCCAATTCGGGACTTGGCTTTTCGCGAGAATCGTTCTTAACAAATCACCTTACGGGATTTGTCCATAGACCGATTCGCGTTTTAAGCCAGTCCTGGATCTGTGGTTTCAAATCCAGTTTCGGGTCGTTTTTATCTTGACATGAGTTTCGCGGGAAAACCGTTTTACAAAGTTCGACTCAGTTTTAAAAGATTCCCTCGGGAATCTTCGATAAACTGACTCGCGCCTAGCCGAAACTCTGCCGGATTTTCGTCAGAACACATGTTAGAGTTAAGAAGGGACTAACTGTTAAAATTTTACCTGTCTATGTCAGAAATGGCAAACCAGAGACAACGCCCTTCTTCTCCGATCGGTCCAGAGGCTGACCGAGCTCTGATTGATCCCACGGACATCGTTCCCATACTCCAGAACAACGAGTATGTGAACCTATCTTCTGTTCGGGTGCAGCACACTATCGTGAGGGAGATCCTACGAGCTCATCCTATTTCTTACGCCTTGACGGCCACTGCCGAAGTACCGGGGATCTACCTGCAGCAGTTCTGGAAATCAGCCGTTCTGGACAACCGGTTCGGAGTCTTCTCGATCATTGGTCGGGTGGACCAAACCGAACTGGTCATCTCTATGGAGGACGTCCGCCGCATCCTTCGCCTCCCTGCCGCTACTGATGGCGGCCACCAGGAGTTTGACGAACTGGTCTCGGGCCCCATTCTATTGAGCGAAATCCTAGCTCTTGGGGTTACCGAAGTTGTGAACGGCGTGTCGCAGATCACTACAAGCCACCTACCACCGATCTGGGCACAACTGTTCAACCTAATGAACAGGTGCCTATCCTCGAAGACGAAAGGAATCGACAGGGCGACAACCTCCTTCTGGCACATCTACCACTCCGTCGCATACGGATGCTGCATCGACATCGCTTCCCAGCTGTGGCTAGACATCACCAAGGACTTGACGACTTGGGAACGCACCAGACATCACTCTATCCCTTGGTTGCGATTCTATGGTCTCATCATCCGTGACCATATGGAACGCAATCTAGAAATCCGACGCCGTTCCGGTCATCCTGTCATCGAGCCGAAGAAGATCAGCTGGGTGGCCAAGCGAGACTACACCGACGGCCAGTATGAGATGCCGATTCCTCCACATGTCCTCGACGCACTAGACCATCGGTCACCGAGTGTGGTAAGATATAGGATTCGCTTAGGTCTAGGAGCCGCACCTATGGATCGTCCAGAATCGGAAGGTCCTGCCCAAGGTGCGCAACCCGTCCCTTCTAGTCCTCGGGCCTTATGTCCGAGGCGCCGGGGTCCCACTGGGGGGCCTCTGGCTCGGGTGGAGTGATGAGTGTGGACGTAAGGGAGAACGTGGGTAGTATAGTCCACAGATCCGCCACCGCTCACGCTGCTTCTACATCTTCCGACCTTCCGAGGACTCGTGAAGAGAGATTGAGCCGTCTTCGCCAACGCATGCATGATGATCCACAGTTGCCCACTCCAAGGGTCAAGGAGTATATTCCTCACCGACGAACCGCTCCTCGTTTTCCGACGATCGAGGAGGTTCCGAAACCATCCACTTCTACGGACGCCTCGGGATCTACACCTTCTGGCTCAGCTAAAGATGTCACGGCTGCCTCGCCAGAAGAACCAGCCCGTACTTCACCGCCTCCTCAGGCCATCACATCTAGACTCCCGACGGATCCATCTGGTGATCCTGATAGCAGCTCGTCCGATACGACGCCACCAGATTCGGATCCGCAGGAGGGCCCGGGAGAAGGCAAGGGCAAAGGAAAGGGAAAAGGAAAAGGCAAGGGAAAAGGGAAGGCATTTGATGATGACGTCTCCACTTCCTCCTTCAACGAAAGCGACTCCGTACAACTCCTTGACTACTCAGGAACGGAAGAGCGAACGTTGAACACCGAGGTCGCTGAAAAAGCTGAGAGCGAGTCTTGGATGCAGATTGGAGCAGGTAGTGAAGGGTTCGAGGGCGAGAGTCAGGGTCCGGTGCTACAAGAGGCCGAAGACGAAGAGGCCCGCCAGGAAGAAGCGGAGATAGAAGCCCCAAAAGAGGCCAAAGTAGAAGTGGCCCAACCTAGGCAACTAGAAACCGGAACCCAACCATCCAAGAGTCTATCCTCCACAGAGGCATCCCACACAGATGCTACTCGGCCAATGCCGAGTAGTCAAGTCGTTGGCAGCAACCAAAGCAATTGCACACCCAAGCCATCCACTCGACCACTTCACAACAGGCGGTCGTTTCATCAGAACACGGGGCTTTACCACCTATTCCATCGTTCACTCGTTTGGAGTCGATCGGTGTTGAAACCAGAGTTGCTCATCCCCAGCACTCGCCTTCTTTCATGACGCACGGAGTCTTAGAGCCCCTAGGTACACATCTGGCGACTTCCACCCGAAGCCCCGCTGCACTTGACGCTGCACCAGTCGTCAGCGCGGGACAGGGAAGCACCTTTACGGGGCTATCCCTATCAACCGGTTTCGCAAATGAACCGTTGTTGACCCTTTCGGGACTGGAACCCAGGGATTCGGACGGCATCCTTAAAGCTGTCCAAAGCAGGTTATAAGCTATCGAGAAGGCTGACGCGGCAAAGAACAAGAGACTTGAGGCCATTGAGAAGGCCTTAGCAGTCAAAGAACAAGAAGACAGAGCCCGCCAAGCCGAGATCGAGGAGCTTCGGAAAGCTGACGAGGACCGACAAAAGGAGCTGGATGAAGATAGACGCCTTATTAAGGGCAAATTCCAGGAAGGGGAGCGCCCGTCTTTTGGCGACTCGAGCCGCTCTCCTACTCCCGTCCTCCGTCTACAACCACCACCACTCGCTGAAACCGTCCCCGGCTATGTCTCGGAAGCCGAGCACCAGATGGTCATCACTTCGCTCACCACTCAGATAGATGCTCTACAGAGCGAAGTGAACCAGTACAAGCAGCTCGTGGCCACCAGGGACCTTCAGCTGGAGATTGCGTTGCGGAGGGTCCGCGAGCTTGAGGAAACTTGCAGGACTCAGGCTCAGCCCTCCAAGAGACGCCATGACGATCCGGACGATGCCGCAGATCCTCATGAGGGGGAGGTACCGTCGAAGAGGCTTCGCCTTGACCTTCCCTCCGGCTCCGGACCGCCGTCGATGATACACCGGCCGACACGGCCCCTCCAGCAGATCAGCCGGCAGATCAGCCCGCAGACCCAAAAGATCGTCCCACAGATGTTTGGGACTCTGATTCTGACGATGACGACCTTCCGGCCGATGCAGCGAACTGGAAGTATGAGGCTATCCCAAAGGATGTGGCCGTCCAGTTTCCTCACGAGAAGGTGACTCCCGCTATAGACTTGATCGATCCAAACACCGCGCCGACAGATCCTTCCGAGCTTCACATCTCTGACGAGGCAAGGAAGATCCTGAACCAGCTTGCCCAAAGCCTTCGGTTTTGGAAACGATCGGACAACATCGTATCTAGCGCGGAGTACGACACCTTTCTCCCTACCATACAGACGCATGAGGCATTTACAGCTCAGCAGCCGATCAGACTAAGTTGGAACCACACGGTCATTTTTAGGACCTTCCTGGAGGAATCCTTCACTCGGATTTTTCAACAGGAACGTCTCTTCACGTGGTCCAAGAAGGTCTTTTTCGGGCTATCTCATATCAAGAAGCGTCGCCGTCGAACCGCGTACATCTACCAGAGGAAGCTCAGTTGGAACGAGCATGGGCAGATCAGAAAGAAGCACCGGTTCACCAAGGTAACTGATGTCCGACCTTACAAATTCGGACACCAGCTATTCCTTGAGTTCCACGTGCGTATGTACAACCCTGGCAAGCCCGACGGGAACCTCCGAGACTTCATGTTCACGGAAGCTGATCTGGACAGCATTGATCTCGACGATCTCCTCATACTCATTAGACATCTTGAGGGCCCGATTCTGAAACCAGACTAATTCAGAGACGGTCTAGAGGTCCTCAAGAGGTACGTACGGCACTCGATCAACCTCGCGCATCTCACTGACTATCAGATGGCGATTGAAAGCAGACAGCAGAAGGTAAATCTGCTTCGTCCCAACCTGGAGGCCAATCTACTTGACCAATACCAGCCCTACTTTCCGACGAGAGTTCCAGAGCATGGTGTTGTGTACCTCACCTTCAGGAAGAATCAGCGAAGGTTTATGCGTTTCAGTGAGCTATCCAGCTTCTGCAACGGCACCCTTCTGTACGTATACAACGGGATGAAGCGTCGTCTGCTAGAGAACAACATGCCTGCGTACAAGGGCACTCAGTGGAAGAGCAAGCTGATCGAGGCCTTGGATCTGATAGAGAACAAGCTGAAGGAGAGATTGATGCTGAGAAGAGTAGAGACTGCGATGGAGCTCCGTACGAGATCGATCCGTGAATGGGATGAGTACTTGCAGCTCTCGCAGTGGGAACCAGTTCTGAAGTATCCGCCGCCTTTCTGACTTCTTCCCAAAGGGGGAGATTGTTAGACCATGACTGGTTTAGTTGTAAAGAAGTCAGGGGCGTATTTTGAACTTTTGTAATAGTTAGTTTGAACAATACTTTTGTGCGCCTCTTAAAAGAGTCTTAGACTCTAGGGGTGCTTTGTGTAACTTCGACTCTATAAATATGGGTCGCTAGTTAACGTTTTCTAATAATCAAGTAACTGACAACTTTTGTTATATGTTTTGTCGTGTTCTTTATCTGTACATTTATTGCTTGATTACTGCTATTTGAGCATCATTAAAGTCTTGTGATTGCTTGTAGTGGTCCTATTATCGCATCCTTAGAGATTATCGGACTCACAAAATCTATCTTGTACCTAGCATTACATCATGGATATCTAAGTGTTCTTGATTGATTGATTGATTTGGAACCTACAATTAATTGTTAGAAATCTAGTTAGTTGTGTCAATTTTATAATTACTTAAACTTAGTTTCTTTTATTGAAAATTTGATTAAGGCCCATTGTACAAGACCCATCACTTTTAAGCCTTTTTAGTCCATTAGAGTTTAGTATAAATAGTGATTGAATTCATCATTTGTACTTTCTCTCTTCTCTCTTACACACCTTGAATGAAAATCTATCTTGTACCTAGCATTACATCATGGAGATCTAAGTGTTCTTGATTGATTGATTTGGAACCTACAATTGGTATCAGAGCCTGCCACTTGCTCTTGACCCGTTGTGTTCTGGTTCTGGTGAAATCTCTGTTCCAGACCAAAAGCTTTGGGTACCGGGTCTCCGCTCCAGACTTGAGTTTCATATTTCTCTAAGTCAATTCAATACCAATACCCATCACTACACTTAACCTTCAGAACTGAATCCAGCCTCCAGATCTGGATCCAACCCTCAGAACTGAATCCAACCTCCAGATTAGGATCCAACCTTCAGAACTGAATCATTTCCAAGAATTTTACATGTCTTGAGATTTTTCACCAACCAAATCACCAGATCATTCTAAGTGGTTTAAGATCGGCAATCAATCATAAATCATGAACACAAGAGAAGCCTTAGCAATCGGGTCCAATACCCGACCACCGGTTCTCTATGTACATGAAGAGGAATCTGATGAAGAGATGAATGCCATAAAGAAGGCCTTGGCATTGATCACCAGGTCCATGTCCAAGAGATTTGCAAGAAAACCCACGTCTTCTAACAACCAACTGAGGAGAGTTGAACATAGTGGTATGAGTGTGCATCTGTCAAGGGGGAACGTTTCCTACGTATTCATGTTCCAAGGGGAACGTTGTTTACCTCTGACTGTTCCGAGGGTGAATAGGGCGATCATTGTCTGTCTTTACATGTTCCGAGGGGAAAAGCTGCTAGGTATGACACCCGATACTTAGTCACATGGTAAGTGTACCAGACCTCCGGCCTTCGCCTTTCCGGACCTCTGGCCTTCGACCTTCAGGTAAGCACCTCAGGTAAGTTTTATACTTCTTATATATATATACACTAGTATTTTTATTTTATTTTGTTTTGATTTGATTTAAAAAAAATTAATAATAATAGTAATAATAATACTAAATCAGTTAAAAAAAACATTTAGATTTTTAATAAAAAAAATCGGTTTTTTAAAAGAAAAGAAAAAAAAAATTAGTTTAAAAAAAATTCGTAGTATTGTAAAAGAAATTAAAAAAAAAATTGCATCAAATCTGTTTGTTTCTAAAGTTAAAAAAAAACAAAAAAAAATCAGACTTTTTATAAAGTTTTTTTTTTAAAATTAAATAAATAAATAAAATTGGGTTTTTGTCTTTTGCTTATATTCTTTCTCATTTGTCAATGTTGCATTCTTGGTAATGAATTGATCCAAATCAACCATTTTTTTTCTCTCTCTCTCTCTCTCCCCCACGCTGCAAGTTGCTGTTGCTCTCCCTTTTTGCTTTCTTCTACCCTTTCACCAGAAGCATCTTAAGCAATCATGTTGGTCTATCAGGACTTGTTTACTGGTGATGAGCTTCTCTCGGACTCATTTCCTTACAATGAGATCTTGAACGGAATCGTGACCGGATTTGAAGAACACCATGACCAAATCCTTGCATTCGAAATCTTTCACCCAAATCGATTCTTCTGTTTGACCGGATGTCTTCTGACCGGACCGGACCTCGCCGGCGACCGAACCCACCGTCGACCGGAACGGATCCACCCCTCATCGGAATTTCAATTCGGACCCGAACTCCTGACCGGAGCTGCTACCGGCGTCCAGACCGAAGATGTGGTCTGAATTTTTGTAATCGGACCGAAACCCAATCCAAAACCGGAACCATAACCGGCGCCGGTGACCGGATGAGGGTGCGAACGGAACGGACACCCGCTGGCGACCGGATGTGAGTGTGACCGGAGGTGTGTCCATCGACCAAAGCTGTTCTCTTTCTGACCGGAGAAGCATCTGAATCGTCCCCACCATCGATCAATCCGTAGACCTGATCCCCCTTCTTCCTTCGACCGGATCGTGAATCAACCTTGACCGAAACTCACAAGTGTGAGATCTAACCGGATTCCGTCGACCGGATCTCTCTCTGGTGTAGACCAGATCCTCGCTGGACCGAATCGGAAACTAGACCGGATCGTCGCCGGCGACCGGAGTTGTTCACCATGACTAGATCTGATGTCGGAAGACCACGACCGGACCGGAGCTGTTGCCGGCGACCGGACCGCAAGTGTAGACCGATGGCCGGATTTGAAACCAGAGACAAACCCATCCTCCTTCTAGTGACCGGATCTGCTCTCTCGACCGGACCTCCGCCGGCGACCGGATCCCGACTGGACCGGATCTCTTTCGCCGACGTATCTCCCAACCAAACTCATCTCTCGACCAGATATAAGGTCGAACGTGGCCGGAGACCGAGTTTTGGTGACCGAAGTTTGTGTGTGTATGTAACCGTGACCGGAGACCGGAACTCTATCGTCGGTGACCGGAGATCGGTAACCGAGCCGGTGACTGGAGTGTGACCGGAGTTTTCTTTGGAGATCGGTGACCGGAGTTTTCTTATGTGACCGAAAACTACACGTGTGTGCGTTTAAAAGAAAAAAAAAGAAAAAAAACATTAAATGTGTTTGAACCTGCAACCAAACCTTTTTTTTACGTATATGTTTTCTTGTTGACCAATTCCCAAGAACTTTCTATTTTTATGTTGTTTTTTAATTTTTTAATCCATTTGACCAAACCTTCAACCATTCCATCTGACCATATTTTTTTAAATTTTTTTTGTTTATTGTTTCAAGATTTGGTTCCTATCTTCTTAATTTGTTATCTAATTTTTTTATTTGTTTTATTTTGTTTAGTTAGAATGTAGTTCAAATTTCTTTGGTTGTTTTTCTAAATCTTTTTGTTTGGTTTCAATAGTTATTTTTAACGTTTTTATTTTCTTTTTCTCCCTACACTGTTTTCTTAATTTTCTTTATGTTTATAGGTTAGTTTCTTAATTTTTGTTTGTCCTTTTTTTTGATTGTTTTCGTAATTTTTTTTACTGTACGGTTATCTTGCTTAGCAATCAAAATTTTGTCACAAATGCTCTATTTTGTACAGTTGTTTTAGACTTACCCTTACATGTGTGTGGATTACTTGTTGCCTATGAGTGGTGTGTGTATTTGGACTTGTGTACATGCTTCAGAAGTTAGGGTTATCTGATTGGATGTATGAGCTTGTGTTTGAACTGATGAGTGCTTGAGTGTTATTTTCTTGAATATGATTAAGATACACAAATCCCGCACTATTTGAAGCATCTGCTGTGTAGAATCTTTAGTGATTATACCGGGTATTTTTCAAGCACCATCATATGCTCGGTTGGTAAGATCCATTAGGTTCTACATTCTCCAGACTTGAGAATAATTTACACTCAATGTGTTGTTCTATTCTTTACCAAATCTCTAGATTTAGTAAACAATAACACATCTCAATGTTGTGTGTCTTATCTCTCACTTATGCCTTTACCTCAATACTAACATCCTACATTTTCAGGTACAATGGTGAACCCGAATTTCTCAAATCCTCATCATTCTGATGATGATCACACCACCACTTCCTCCCAATCACAACCGGAGGACATATCAGACGAAAAAAATAGAAATTCAGTATTTGGGTTGGGAATAAGATTTGGAATGGTATCCAAGCCTTTCTTAATGGCATCCAGGCTCTATCTGAAGGCATCCAACACCTGTCTTTGGCATCTAACACTTTTCTTTGATACCAACACTTATCATGGATACCATCACCACACCTCTTTTGGATACGAGCTCTTCATATGCCATACCCAAATCATCCCTATGCCTTACCCATCATTCCATATGCCATACCCCAAACTCCTTATGGTAAACCCTAAAGATTCATGATGTACAGATGGCAATACCACTTACATCACTTGATGTTGTCGATCATCATTCACCGACTATGAGAGCATACTTAGGTTTATCACCTCTACTAGCATCTATAGAACCGGAGACTAGCACCCCGGAGGTATCCTCTAGGAGAGTGAGTGAGGGTCTTAAGCGTGGTCATTCACCTGGGGGTGGTGACCAAGGGCTTGAGGATGAGGAGTCGGGGGAGATGACGAGGGTAACTTAGGCGGTGACGATGATCAGACCGGAGCAGGCTCTTCTCGCCCTTGTCTACCTGTACTGGCTAACAAAACACCTTTTGCTTTGGTGGATTATTATTCTGAGTCTGAATACTCTGGTGAGGTTGAAATAATGTTTGAGGGAGACAAAACAGTCGAAGATAGTTATGATAGTGAGCTGAGCGAGGGAAGTGAAAGAAATGATTAGTGGGAGTCTGGACCAAAGGTTTTAACCAGTCCTCGTCTATCCTTAGGTAGACGTTGGGCAGCCACATCTGCTACCCGTACACATGTGTTGAGTACGGATATTGAAGAAGACACCTCCCACCTAGAGGTGCAATTGCACGCCCCACCTAGCCACTCATCCATCTCTCAAAAGGTGGGTGTTTCATTCCACGGGGATAAAGCACAACGGCTATCAAGCCCTCACATGGAGGGTGATGATATTGAAACAGGAGGATCCCTGCCCCGATCCTCACCTTTCCTTCATGTGCACCAGAGTCTAGTGCCCGATACACATTTAGGTACACATACTGCAAGTCTATGTGACGCAATCTCTACTCCACCTATCACAAGTCTTGGTGACGTGATCGGAACCCCGAGAGTGGTGTCAACGACGGGCATTTCACGAGGACCGGAGGGAAGACCTACCACGGCTATCACCACGCCAACCGTGAACGTAGGCCACACCGTTGACTCAGCGGTTGTGCAAACGGGTACTCTATGTGAGCCCGGTGTTACTTACCCGGCATTTGTTGTCAGGGAGATGATGGACATCGCCCTAAATGCTGTCCGTGAGGAGTTTGATGCAAAGGTTGCGGCACTTGAGGCCCGGTTAAAGGGCAAATAGAAGGTGACTAAGCCAGAGCGAGATCCAACACCACCTCCCCGTTCACCATCCCCACCTCCGAGATCCACTGCTCCCGTTTCCTCTACCGATGACTTACGGGACCTTCTTATGGCATCCTTACTGTCCCGGAGTGATCTCAATGAACATGAGGTCAATCTTCTGGGGTACTTGAAGCGTTTCACTGATCCATCACTTCCCGCGAACCGTCCCGAGCCGGCTACCTCCTCTTCTCAAGAGGTAGTCTTATCTATCCAGAGGCTCGAAGGGAAGCTTGATGCCCTGAAGACGGAGGATTTAGCTGAGATCAAGGGCTCTATTTTAGACATGCAGACTCAGATCCGAGCCTTTGAGACTACTTGCCGTGCGACAGCCGAGCCACCAAAGCGCAGACACGACGACCAAGATGACCCCGATCGCCGTGAGGGGGAAATCCATAAGAAGGCTCGGCTTGGCTCCTCAGTTCTGACAGGCACATCTTCCGGCGCTGCTCCTTCCGGTACTCATATGGGGACCGGTGCCGATGTATCTCATTCTCAGCCTGGTCAGAACCCGACGGCAGATTCAGCGGAGGGTTGAGAGATTGTCATTTTTGTCAACCCGGAAATCTCTCACCCTGACCGCATAGCCGCTTCAGATGATGTTCCTTCAGATGATTATGAGTCATGCATGGAGAGCTATAGTTCTGACTCTCCGCTTCTGGTACCACTTCAGTCACTTCCGGGTATGGAGATGTACATTTCTGATTCTTCACCCCTATGTCTCCACATCATTCGCCTACATATGCCATGCCTTAACCACATCGGTCTCCTCTTCCTCTTATGTCGTCTCCTACATATAGAGGTTCTCAGCCAAGGGTACCGTCTCGTACTTCTTCTCTGTTCTGAATGTATTTTGTTCTCGCACGCCGTCTCCACATCCAGAGCTCCGAGCATGTCTTCCAGAGTCAGAGCTTCGGTCAACCTTGTTACTCATGGCCCCCAGTGACCGATCCATGGTCAATGGGTTCAACTGCCAGTCTCACCTCCGAAGGTGATCTTTGAGAAGGACAAGGGTGTACCATCTAATCGTTGAAAGTATGTGGAGCCACGGAAGCCAGTCATGTGGGATAGAGAAAGGAGGTATGGCAGATACCTTGAGAAGACCAACCGAGAAGCGTCAAGAGAGACCGCCACCGCCACCGCCACCATCATCACGGAGAAGTGAAGGAAAGTCAAAGAAACCCAAAGAGACTGATGCTTCAGAGAAGAAGTCATCAAGCCATCATCAGAAGCGGTGAAATTGACACAAAGGGGAAATTGTTAGAAATCTAGTTAGTTGTGTCAATTTTATAATTACTTAAACTTAGTTTCTTTTATTGTAAATGTGATTAAGGCCCATTGTACAAGGCCCATCACTTTTAAGCATTTTTAGTCCATTAGAGTTTAGTATAAATAGTGATTGAATTCATCATTTGTACTTTCTCTCTTCTCTCTTACACACCTTGAATGAAAATCTATCTTGTACCTAGCATTACATCATGGAGATCTAAGTGTTCTTGATTGATTGATTTGGAACCTACATATACGTCAATGTTATCCTTAATACGATGCATAAAATTAGGAAAGTATTTGAATAATTAGATTAAACATTATTTCAAATAAATTAACAATTTACTTTTGGGAATACTTCTTCAAAATGTATTAAACTATCCCCAATATACTATTGTGTGTATCAACCTATAAAAATTCCTTTTGTGTGTATCAAACTTTATTTTTGAGTCTATTATGTGTATTTTTGAGTCTATTATGTGTATCCAACTATCCCCCAATATACTATTGTGTGTATCAAAAATACACATAATAGACTCAAAAATAAAGTTTGATATATACAAAAGCAATTTTTATAGGTTGATACACACAATAATATATTGGGGATAGTTTGATACATTTTAAAGAAGTATTCCCTTTACTTTTATAACCTTACAACTAAATATGTAATAAAAAAATCTAATTTGAAATGAAGGGTTAAGATGGGCTCTTAAGGTGTGCAACAATAGGGAGGTGTGTATTTGATTTTCCCTCCATATATATATATATATATATATATATATATATATAATAAAAGAGTAACTGGCTGACACGTGTCGCGCTCTGGTGAGCCGAATTTCTATTTTTCCCGCCAAAACATGAATCGAGACACTTTTTTAGTCTAGATTCATCTTGCTTACTTGTCACTATTTGTCACATCATATGTATATGTGTCATGTGTCATATGTTGAATATTTAAAAATTATTAAACTTTATCTTATTAAATAGGGGATAGTTCTCTGAAATGTATTAAACTATCCCCAAAAATCTATTGTGTGTATCCAACTACCAAAAACGCTTTTTAATGTATCAAACTTTTTTTTAAAGTATCAAACTTTATTTTTTCTTCTATTGTGTGTATCAGTTTACCAAAATTACAAGTCATTTTGTAACACAATAGCAAAAAAAATAAACTTTGATATACACAATAGCATTTTTGGTAGTTGGATACACACAATAGATTTTTGGGGATAGTTTAATACATTTCGGAGAACTAACCCCTATTAAATATTAACTGATTCAAAACTTAAAATTATTAAACTTTATCAAAATTTAAAATTACTAAACTTTAATCTATTAAATATTAAACTCCAACCTATTAATTCAACTATTTTATTTTAGGGTTTACTTCATGGGAGTGTATCCAACTTGTCACGAAAAGTTATTGTCTGTATTGTACTTTCATTTTTACCATTTGGCATATCAGAGTTTAAAAAATGGTTATTGTATGTATCCAACTTTATCAAAACTTACCACAAAAGTGTATCCAACTTGTCACAAAAATGTATCCAACTTGTAACAAAATACATTAAATGGTAGGTTTTTGTGGGTTCCAAATCAATCTAACAATCAAGAACACTTAGATTTTGTATGATATATATGCTAAGTACAAATGATCAAGAGAGATAGCATTCCATTCAAATGATGTAAGAACCAAGAAGTACAAATGAGGAAAAGACTTCCTATTTATACTAAGAAAATGGGCTAGGCTTTTAACAAATAAATGGGCCTAAACAATTGGGCCTTTAAATGAAAATTACATAAAAGATAACTAAGTATAGGAAATTACAAAATTGACACAACTAACAAATATTTCTAACAATTTCCCCCTTTGTGTCAATTTCGTCGCTTCTGATGACTTGATGATTTCTTCTTCGATCCTTCAGTCTCCTTGTGACTCTTTGCTGATCCGTCTCTTCTTCGTGATGATGTTGGCGGCGGTCTCTCCTCAACTCTTTTGACTGGTCCCTCTATCTTCCGAAGACCACAGTACGATTCGAAGCGTCGTAGAATGATGCGATGTTCTAGTCGATGCTCGATGATCTGGAAAACCTCGTCGATCAGAATAGAGGGATTTATCCAGTGCTTGGTCTTCAACACCTCAAGCTCAAGCCTCTTCTTCTCAGTAGCCAACCCCTTGTTGATGATGTGGAGCGTCCCGTCACTGTACTTGTGAGTCTCATCGCATCGCATGAACTTCTTCTCTTCCTTCTGGTTCCGGTACACTACCCCAAGAGTTGGTTTCTCGAGGACTTGGTAAAGAGAATAGCGATCGATGTTCGGGAGGTCTTGGTTTGGCGGGGTGAGGTTGATCGTGCTCTGATGACTCTCTAGCCCAATCTGAAAGTCATGAACCTCTGAGTGCTTCCGGTTCCTCTCGATAAAACGCTTAACAGCTTCCAGTCCCTTGAATGTCTCCTTAGGTCGGGTTGTAAGCGTCTTCAAGTTAGTGTACAATGTGTCAATGTCATCAAGATGCACATTGTCGAAATCAGCTTCGGTGAACGTGAACTCCCCGTTTTTCTTTCGAATGACAGAGAAGACTGAGAACCATAAGCTCTGGAAGCATACGGATGAAACATCACTGACTCGGATGATCGGGTTGTCATAGAAGAACACGGTTGCTTTGGGTTTGGCTTGAGTATCCATCCAGTAGAGATACTTGTTCTGCTTTTCAGATGGCAGATCGGTGATGTCGTAGTACTTCTCCAAAGGCACGTTCTCCACCTTGTCAGTGAAGATAGATCTATGAGTGTCCTCAAGATAACTGCCACGCCTTTTTTCTCTATCCCACTTGACTGATTTGAGCGGCTCCACGTACTTTCTGCGATTTGAGAGTGCACCCTTCTCCCTGGTATAGATCACTTTGGGAGGTGATACTGATGGCTGCCTCCATTGACCATGAATCGGTCGCTGAGGGCCATGTGTCATGGGGTTGTTCGGACCACGACGAGGAGCTTTGACTGGCGGAGAGGGAGTGCGAGAAGGTGAATCATCCTGAACTGGAGATGGAGGGTGAGGAAGTACCCTTAGTTGAGGACCTCTGTAAGTTGGAGACGGCGTCAGAGGAAGAGGAGACCGGCGTGGTGAAGGTGTACCATATGAAGAATGTGGAGACATAGGTGGTGAAGAAGAGTCAGAACTATACATCTCCATGCCAGGAAGCGACTGATGTGGAGGCGACTGACATGGTACCAGAAGAGGAGAGTCAGAACTGTAGCTCTCCATGCATGACTCATAATCATCAGAAAGAACATCATCTGAAGCGGGTACGCGGACAGGGTGAGAGATTTCCGGGTTGACACAAAAAACAATCTCTCGACCCTCCGCTGAATCTGCCGTCGGGTTCTGACCAGGCTGAGAATGAGATACATCGGCACCGATCCCCATATGAGTACCAGAAGGAGCGGCGCCGGAAGAAGTGCCTGTCAGAACAGAAGAGCCAAGCCGAGCCTTCTTAGGTATTTCCCCCTCACGGCGATCGGGGTCATCTCGGTCGTCGTGTCTGCGCTTAGGTGGCTCGGCTGATGCACGGCACGAAGTCTCAAGGGCTCGGATCTGATTCTGCATGTCTGAAATGGAGCCCTTGATCTCAGCTAATTCCTCCTTCTTCAGGGCATCAAGCTTCCCTTCGAGCCTCTGGATAGATAAGACTACCTCTTGAGAAGAGGAGGTAGCCGGCTCGGGACGGCTTGCGGGAAGTGATGGATCAGAGAACCGCTTCAAGTATCCCAGAAGATTGACCTCATGGTCAGAGAGATCACTTCTGGATAGTAACGATGCCATAAGAAGGTCCCGTAGCTCATCAGAAGAGGAAACGGGAGCGGTGGATCTCGGAGGTGGTGTTGGTGATCGGGGAGGTGGTGTTGGATCGCGTACAGGCTCAGTCACCTTCCCTTTGCCCTTTATCCGGGCTTCAAGTGCCGCAAATTTCGCATCAAACTCCTCATGGACAGCCTTTAGGGCGCTGTCCATCATGTCCCTGACAACAAATGCCGGGTAAGTAACACCGGGCTCACATAGAGTACTCGTTTGCACAACCGCTGAATCAACGGTGTGGCCTACTTTCACGGTTGGCGTGATGATAGCCGTGGTAGGTCTTCCCTCCGGTCCTCGTGAAATGCCCTTCGTGGACACCACTCTCGGGGTTCCGGTCACGTCACTTAGAATCGCGACAGGTGGACCTGAGACTGCGTCACACAGACTGGCAGTATGTGTACCTAGATGTGTATCGGGCACTAGACTCTGGTGCACATGAAGTGAAGGTGGGGATCGGGGCAGGGATCCTCCTGTTTCAATATCATCACCCTCCAAGTGAGGGCTTGATAGCCGTTGTGCTTTGTCCCCGTGGAATGAAACACCCACCTTTTGAGAGATGGATGAGTGGATAGGTGGGGCGTGCAATTGCACCTCTGGGTGGGAGGTGTCTTCTTCAATACCCGTACTCAACACATGTGTACGGGTAGCAGATGTGGCTGCCCGGCGTCTACCTATGGATAGGCGAGGACCGGTTAAAACCTTTGGTCCAGACTCCCACTCATCATTTCTTTCACTTCCCTCGCTCAGCTCACTATCATAACTATCTTCGACTGTTTTGTCTCCCTCAAACCTTATTTCAACCTCACCGGAGTATTCAGACTCAGAATAATATTCCACCAAAGAGAAAGGTGTTCTGTTGGCCAGTACAGGTAGAGAAAAGCGAGAAGGGCCTGCTCCGGTCTGATCATCGTCACCGCCTAAGTTACCCCCGTCATCTCCCCCCGACTCCTCATCCTCACGCCCTTGGTCATCACCCCCAGATGAATGACCACTCTCAGAACCCTCACTTTCTTGACTAAGGGATTCCTCCGGGGTGCCAGCCTCCGGCTCTGGAGGTCCTGGTAGAGGAAGTGAATCTAAGTAAGCTCTCACAATCGGTGAACGATGATCAAGTGCATCAAGTAATTCTTGGGGAATCTGCATAGGAACAATCTGTTGATGATCAGTGTTATCAACCAGTTTCGACATAGGCCATGTAGGAAATAATGGAAGCCCCTTCCGTGCAATACTACAGTTCTTGTCGATGATGTAAGAGATGATAAGTTCCAAGAACCGGGGATACGGAACGAAATTTCTGGCCTTGGTTCCTATCTTGTCTTTGATCACGGATGAAAACTCCTCCCAAAGAAAATACTGATAGTCGGTGTCGGGGTTGTTGGTGGCACAACCAAGAAAGACTTGCTTTAACTCTTTGCCGCATTGATCTGTTCCTCTGGTGCGAGAGGAAAGACACTTGTTGAGGATGGCAAAGAGGGTGGACCAGGCACCGGCGATATATTTGCGTTTGAACGCTCCAAGAGTAGGAAGGTCGTCCTCATATCCGAGAGCATAGATGTTCTGGAACATTTCATCGTCAGACAAGTGCGTTGCCTCAGGGGTTTTAACAGGTACTTGGAGGATGCGACAGAATCGGTCTCGGGTGAGCTTGTACTTAAGGCCGTTAACCTTGCATCTGAAGTGTTCAGGTTGGGAAGAGGTACGCGGAATAAATTGCATAGAGTCATAGAATTGTTGTACGTAGACTTCCGGGATCTCAACACGACGGGTGAGAAGTGGGGTAAGAGGGTGGTTTCGAAGGATTTCTATGATGATTGGGTGTGAGGTTTGAAAGTGATCAAGGTCAAGGTAGTGGTTGTTTTGGGCGATAGGAAGAAATTTGCCATAAGGGAAGAGGCTATCAGAGATTTTCTGAAGTTGCGGTGAAAGAGTATCGTAGGTAATGGGTTGGGGTTGGGAGACACGAGTCTGTCGGTGAGCTGAAGAGCTCGGATTCACCATTGTACCTGAAAACGAAGAGGTTAGTAATGAGGTAAAGGCAAGGTTTGAGATATAAGGCACACATCATTGAGATGTGTTATTGTGTACTAAATCAGAAGATTTGGTACAGAATAACACAACACATTGAGTGTGAAATTTTTCTCAAGTCTGGAGGATGCACAATTCAACAGATCTTACCAACCCGAGACATGATGGTGAACACTTAGGATAATTCGGATGAGGTGGTAACATGACAAGGTGAGACAAGTACATGACATGTATTCATTTAAGCAAAATTAACACACATATGCAAGTAATCATGTAGGCAAGTAAACCTGAATCTCACAAACATCCTTGAGAGCAGTGGTGCACACAAAAAAATAGTCGTTACGAGAAATAAGTCATAAGGTGTACACATGCTCAAGATTCGAAAAGTGAATTGGTTACCAACTAGATGTGCACAAGAAATAATTCACCATTCTACTTAAGAAAAAAAATTAAAAATAAAAATTAAAAATTAAGAAGAATTAAGAAAAAAAAAACATAACAAACATACAAGAGAAAAAAATAACTAAGAGAGAAAAAAAATAAAAAGAATTAAACCAAAGAAAAGCTTAAGAGAAAAACATACAAAAAAAATCTAGGTAAAAAAATGAAAGAAAGAAAAAGAAAAAGAAAAAAATGGGTAAAAAAAACGAGTAAAAAAAACGGCAAAAAAAAAGGAAAAAAAAACTAGGTCAAAGGTCAAACTCTTGGTCAACAAAGGAAAGGGGTGGGCCAGCGAATTCCACGTGGTGCTGACGCGGAGGCCACGTGGTACCGACGTGTCACTGACGTGTGGTATGTGAGAGAGAGGCGTGTGGGGTGCATGAGGTGTGCGTGTGTAACGTGTGTGTAGCGTGTGTGATATGTGTGTGTGGAGTGTGTGTGTTTGCGTGTGTCTTTGTGTGGTGAGAGAGTCAAACGTGTGTGTGAGTAATTAATAAGAAAAAAGGACAGCTGGAACACGGTCTCCAAAACCGTGTGAGTGAGTCTTGACAAACAAGAGGAAGACAGCTGGCGAGAAAAGGACAAGGAGATCAGATCGCGTCAGGCGCGTACGGCGCGTGGAGCGCGTCAGCGGGCGTGTAGGGCGTGTGGGAGGCGCGGAAACCGAAGCTAGCTGTTGGAATGCTTGAAAAAACGTGTGGAGAGGAGGTGATTGACTCTCAAGTCACCATCATCAGTCCTTTCTTTTATTAAATTAATATACTTTATGTTATTTAATATTTTTCTCTTATTTTTATTTTCTTCTTGAGTAAGATAACAGATCTGAGACGCAAACCACAAAGAAGAACTCAACACAACCCACACCCAAACCGATAGAGGAGAAGTCATGAGATCTAACTCCGCCGGTCCGGTCGCCGGCCAATGTCGCCGGTCCGGTCACCGTCGTTTCAGCGTCAACACCTTCGTTTTCTGGCCACGATTCGGTTGTTGGGGGTAAAACAAACACACACAACCATGGCGTCTGGTTCGGTGGAGATTTACAGAGGAAGAACGCCGGCGGAGGTTCGGTTCCGACGAAGATGACAGATTCGGTTCCGGCGAGTTTGGCAAACACCAGATCCGTGCACAAGGAAGTTTCTCAAGGAAGGAGCTTCGGTCGCCGGAAAAACATCCGGTTCCGGCGACGTCCGGTTCCGACCACGTCCGGTTCCGGTCTCAACACTTCATCTCCTTTTAATTTTAAGATTCGGACAGGAGTGGTTGTGAGTCCGGTGACATCCGGTTCCGGCCACGTCCGGTTCCGGCGACGTCCGGTTCCGACGACACTCTTCTTCTCATTTTCTTTCTAAAAATTCGAACAAGGCATTTTCCGGTCCGGTTCCGGCGACATCCGGTTCCGGCGAGTTCCGGCGAGGTCTCTGGTCCGGTTCCGGAAAGAAAGAGACTTGGGTGGAATTTAGGTTTGACTCCCGGTCCGGCTCCGGCGACATCCGGTTCCGGCGAGGTCCGGTTCCGGCGAGGTCCGGTCGCCGGAAAAAAACATCCGGTCCGGGACGGAAGACTTAGGATTTTATCAACACATTGGATGAACTTCTTGAAAGATTCGGTTCCGGTGACATCTCCGGTCCGGTTCCGGCGAGATCCGGTCGCCGGATTCTTCTCTGGTCAGGACATGTATTCTTGGAGACATGGTAACAAAGAGATGGATGAAAGACACACAAAAATAAAATAAAATAAGAAATAAAATAAAAAAATAAAGTTGAAATAAAATCAGATAAAAGGTAAAAATTAAAAGGTAAAAGTAAAAAAAATGGAGTTACCACCTTCCAAATACTGATTTCATAAACACCATTCTACACTCAAAAATTGTTTTTAAAGATCAAAAAGTGCATTTGCATTGGGTTTTTTTATGATACCTCCAAGAACAATAACAATGGTGGAAACATCTCACACCTCAAAACCTCAACAAATCACATAAAGTATATATGAACAGAAAGCTCGTGATGCGATTTACACTTTTAATGAATACATTTAGCACAAACAATCAACCCAAATTTCTCAAAATCCAAAAATTTTGAGATTGGGGTTTTGATAAACCCTTGAAAATTTTTCAAAGAGAAGAAGGGTTTTCAACAAACACAAGGTAAGATTAGATACAAAGATACATTTAAACAATAATGAAGAATGAAAATGATGCATCTTTACTGAATCACAATAATAAAGAAAATGGTGAGGAATTTTGAAATAAGGGTTTTGGAGAGGTTTGTAAAGATGAATGAGGATGAAGATGAATGAGGGAAAAAGACAAAAATATAGTGTAAGAAGAAATCTTTTTTTTTTTTTTAAAGATTAAAAGAAAGGAAAATTAAAACCTAAAAAAAAAACCTATTATATGTATATATAAAGAGAATAGAAAACTTACCTGGAGTGCTTACCTGTTCCCCTTCTGATCAGGCGGAGGCAGACAACGTTCCCCCTCGGAACAGGCATGGGGAGGGAACGTTCCCCCTTGACTGATGCACACTTAAGGAAAAAATAGTAAAACTCACAAGACCATGAAAAGCAGATACAGAAGAAATTAAAAGAAAAAACACCTAATCTATCAAGAACTTAGTCCAAGACAACGATGACACAGTGGTCAACCATTGGTCTGAACACTGGGTCATGGTTCTGAAGGACTGAGTGTTTGATAGATGATCACTCTTGAGGATGAAACATGCCAAGCTTGGAGATTAGGAAATTAAACCGTTTCTCATCCAAAGGCTTGGTGAAGAGATCCGCAAGTTGATACTCGGTATTGACAAAGTAAAGTTCAATCGTACCTCTCTCCACATGGTCTTTGATGAAGTGATACCTTATATCAATATGCTTAGTGCGAGTGTGTTGGACTGGATTGCATGTGATAGCAATGGCACTCTTGGAGTCGCAGTAGATGGGTATGTGATTGAAGTTGTAGCCATAGTCTTGGAGCTGGGTCCGCATCCACAACACTTGGGAGCAGCAGCTGGCAGCAACGACATACTCCGCCTCAGCCGTAGATGTCGAAACACAGTGTTGTTTCTTTGAACCCCAGCTGACTAGCTTATCACCCAGGAACTGGACATGGCCTGAAGTGCTTTTCCGGTCCAGTTGACAACCTCCATGGTCCGCATCCGAAAATGCGACGAGCTCAAATCCAGACTCCTTTGGGTACCACAACCCACGGTTGGGTGTGCCTTTCAGGTACCGGAGGATGCATTTGACTGCCATCATGTGTGATTCCTTTGGGTTTGCCTGAAAACGAGCACAAAAACAAGTAGCAAACATAATATCCGGCCTACTAGCAGTCAGATATAACAAAGAACCAATGATGGCTCTATAAGTCTTTTGATCTACAGGCTTCCCTTTTGGGTCAGCACCGATCAAAGTGCCCGAGGCCATAGGAGTTTTAGCAACTGAAGAAGTGGCCATGTGAAAACGTTTTAAGAGATCACCGATGTATTTCGATTGATTAATCAAAATGCCATCAGGTTTTTGTATTACTTGAAGTCCCAAAAAGAAGGACAACTCCCGGAGCATACTCATCTCAAACCTGGTGGTCATGAGATCACTGAACCAAGTGCACATATTTGAGTTAGTAGAACCAAATATGATATCATCGACGTAAATTTGAACTAACAAGATATCATCACCTTCGGTCTTGATGAAAAGAGTAGGATCGATTTTACCTTTGTAGAAACCATTATCCAGTAGCGCATTGGAGAGATGATCATACCAGGCACGGGGAGCTTGCTTCAACCCGTAAAGAGCCTTGTCTAGGATGTAGACATGATTAGGCTTGGTACGATCAACAAAACCTTCAGGTTGAGTGACATAAACTTCTTCTTTCAGTTCGCCGTTGAGAAAGGCGGTTTTCACGTCCATCTGGTAGACAGTGAAGTTCTTATGAGCGGCGTAGGCTAAGAAGATCCGAATGGCTTCAATTCTGGCCACCGGTGCGAATGTCTTATCATAATCAATTCCCGCTTGTTGCTTGAATCCCTTGGCTACTAGACGAGCTTTGTTTCTGGTTACAATCCCATCTTCATCCTTCTTGTTCTTGAAGATCCACTTCAGATCGATAATTGTCTTGTTCTTTGGTCTCGGTACAAGTCTCCAGACACCCAGGCGTTCAAACTGATTCAGCTCCTTTTGCATGGCGGTCACCCAGTCAGAGATATCGAGGGCTTCCGTCACGTTCGAGGGTTCATGTCTTGACAAGAAAGCTGCAAATAGGCACTCATTTTGAGTTGCAGACCTTGTCTTGACTGGTGCAGACTTGCTGCCAATTACTTGTTGGAGTGGATGAGCTCGCGTCCACTTGGTTGTATGGGGTAAGGTTGGAGGGGGTAAAGGTTCTATCCTTAGATCGATATAGAACTCAGGTTCACGTCTGGTCGTTGCTAGAGTGGTAACAGTAAGTGGCACTTGAGATTGTACCACACTGGGACCAGGAGCTGCTGGTGTGTCTAAAGAGGCAAGTGAAGGGCCAGCAGCTTGTGGAGCAGGTTGAGCGCTTGAACTGGGACCTGCCACTTGTGGAGCAGGGTGAGTAGTGGTACTGGGACCTGCCACTTGTGGAGCAGGTGGAGTAGTGGTACTGGGACCTGCCACTTGTGGAGCAGGTGGAGTAGTGGTACTGGGACCTGCCACTTGTGGAGCAGGTTGAGTAGAGCTTGTACTGGGACCTGCCACTTGTGGAGCAGGTGGAGTGGTGCTTGTATTGGGACCTGCCACTTGTGAAGCAGGTGAAGGAATGCCTTGTTGTTAACTTGTAGTAGGCATTGTCGAGGAAGCACCACTCTAAGGACTTGGAACATTCACCACCGGGGCCTGCTGGAAGGTGTGAAAAGGTTCCCCCTCAACAGTTGCAGCAGATACTCTGGAACTTGGTGATGCTGAAGCAGACGATGATGAAGAAGTGCCTTGGAGGTTGGAAGATGAAATGTCAGTGGTAGAGACCATGACATGAGGTGCTGGTTGTACAACTGCAGGAACAGGAAGAGCAATATTCGCAGGTGCAGGCAATTCTTTATAAAAGAATTCAAACAATTCATCCAAATCACAAGTATTAGAGTTAGAAGAAGAAGATGGTTTGTTCGCCGGTGAAGAAGAAGTCATGGGATTTCCATGAAGTTGATCAGACGTCAGGACACCAGAGATTCCTGGTGTAACTGGAGTTGGTGTAGAGTCTTCTTCAATGCCTTCTTCAAAATCCACATTTGTGCTCTCAACCACACGTCTTGTTTTCTTGTTGAACACGCGGTAGGACGGAGAGTCCATTGCATATCCAATGAAAACACCTTCATCACCCTTTGGACTGAACTTGTCAAGATTATCTTTATCATTTTTCACGTAGCATTCACAACCAAAAACTCTGAAGAATTTGATGCTGGGAGGTCGATTGTACACCAATTCATACGGAGTCTTCATGAACCTTTTGGTGATAAGAGATCGGTTTTGGGTGAAACAGGCAGACGCAACGGCTTCAGCCCAGAAGTGTAGCGGAAGCTTGGAGAATGTCAACATGGTGTGGGCAGCTTCCACTAGGGTACGGTTTTTTCTCTCAACAACCCCATTTTGTTGAGGTGTTCTGGCAGCCGAAAAGGTGTGAGTGATGCCGACAGAATCAAGAAACGAGTCAAGCTTGCGATTCTTGAATTCAGTGCCGTTGTCGGTGCGAATCACTTGAACAGGAAGTTGTAGTCTGACCTGCACATTTCTGATGAAGGAAATGATGATGTCTGAAACACCATCCTTACTTCTGAGAAAGTTCACCCATGTATATCTTGAACAGTCATCCACAATTACCAGTACATACTTCCTCCCGTTGATGCTCTGTACACGCATTGGTCCGCACAAGTCCATATGGAGGAGCTGAAGTGGTTTAGAGGTGTTGTGTTCCACTTTCAGCTTGTGCGAAGATTTCTTGATCTTCCCCATCTCACATGCTGAATACAATTGTTCCTTGGTGAACCTCAAGGAGGGGAGACCAGTCACCAATCCTGTCTTAGCTAGTTGATTAATTGTAGCATAATTCAGGTGTGATAGTCTCCGGTGCCACAACACGTTCTGATTGAAGGTTGCTTTTGAGAGGAGACATACTTCTGTGAATGGTCGTTGTTTCCGGAAATTGACGGTATAAAGATTCGACCTGCGAGTACCCTCAATGAGTTCCTGTCCATCATATGTCCTGACACAGCATCTTGTTTCCCGAAAGTTAACCTCAAGTTTCTTGTCACAAAACTTTCCAATGCTGAGTAGGTTGTGACTCAGGCCTTCCACATAGGCTACTTTATTGATGGTGATTTTATGATGAAGGATATCACCATATCCCATTATTGGTGCTGAAAGCTTATTCCCAAACCGAACATTCCCGCCATATTTTTGTTTGAAGTTAGCGAGAAGTTCCTTCCTTCCGGTCATGTGCTTGGAACACCCTGAATCCATGTACCACACATGACCGTCCTGCAAAATCACGGAGAAACATTTTTAGGTACCCATTTGAGAATGGGTCCTGTCTGATTAGGATTAGCAGGTTTGGATACTTGTTCCTGTTTGCCCTTAGGTGAATATTTTTGTTTGGGTTTTGGATTAGGTCTCTTGTTATGAGTATGATGATAACCATGATTGTAGAATCCATAATAGTTAGGAACAAAGTAATCATTCACGAAAGCATTTGCACAGTACCCAAATCTAAATTGATTTTGACAACGAAAATTGCTATTACATCCATAAACTATGTGTTCACATTCATAACATTGAAATGGAGTTCGTGGTACATGCCTATTAGTTCTATGATGTACAAAATTGGAAAAATTGTTTTTCATATAACTAGGCTTATGTGCAAATGGCTTCGGACGACTGCCTTCTTTGGATCCACTCTCATTGTTCTTACTCCTACCATTTCTCATATTTTGATCTGTCACATTTGGAGAACGATGGTTAGTACCTTTGACATTTGGAGAATGAGTATGTGAGGGTTTTTTCTTCGGAGTGAAGTTGTGTGAGTGTTCCTTTGGTTTGGTAGCATTCTTTCGTTTTCGAAAACGTCTGTATTTCTTAGGAACATTCACATTGGTACGAGATGAACTCGCAACTTCAGACTCAGGGATGACCAATTTGTCCTTCCCTTTGTCTTTCCGGGATAGTTTAGGAGGAGCCTTGTTTCCTGGTTTAGATTGGTCTGATGATCTACCATTCTCACCAACCCTATTGGTACTATCATCCGATACAATTTCAGAAATTTGTACCGTTGATTTAGGTGCCATATAAGTTAAGTCTTCCATATATGAAATGGTGGTGCAGATTGGAGTCCTTAGTACCATGGATTTAGAGTTTGTAGAAGAGGTACTTGAAGGTCTAAAATCTAATGCATTCACATTCCATCTATGGTGATGATGACGTGAGTTATCACGAGTTCCAAAGGTGGATTGACTTGCTGATGGTGTGCTTTTGGATTTGAGGGTTTTCTCCAATTCATTGATTTTACTCAAGAATAGGTCCTTTTCCCTAAGGCTCATGCGCCTCTCATCCTCTAGCTCAGCCTCCAGTTTAGCAATCCTTTTTTCATAAAAGGTTTGGTTATCTTTGTAAACTTTTTCAAGGATTGGAACTTCCTGATTCATCTCATCCTCAGTATAGCTAGGCGTGTAGTCCTTAGACAAAGGAATCTCACGCGTTGCATAACTGGCATTCAGAGATGAATAGTTAAAGGGAAATGATTGTTTGGTTTTTCTAGCCTTTTCTTTCTTCTCAATTTCCTTCAACTGTTCAGGGTCATCAGACTCTTTCATGAAAATAATTTTGTATCCAAGACTCATGTACCTCAGATCATACAAGGTAGGGGTCTTGGATATGGCACGCTTCAGGTAGCATGGACTTTTATATCCAATGCCTTCCTTTGGATTGTAATAATTGAACTCTTTGGGTTGATTCATGTGAATGGTTTGATCAGTCTGGCCTCTCTTTAAAAATTTGTCCTCCATGTCTTTTATTTTAGCAAAAAGGTTTGTTCTTTGAGCAAAAATCACTTCATATTTTTGTAAACTTTCTCTACTCAAAACTTCAGCCTCATGAAGCTTCTTTTGCAGGTCTGAGATGTTATCATTCAGACTGGCAACTTTATCTTCTAAGGTTTTGTTTGCAAGAGTAAGAGTGGTTACCTTTTCTTTGGAATGAGCTAGCTCAGTAGAGAATTTTACAACTAAGGCATGCTCACTAGCTAATTTGGATTCAACAATTGTGGTTCGTTTGTTAGCTTGTTTGATCTTATTTTCATACTCAGATACCTTTTGTGCGAGACTTTTTACTTGATTTTCAAGTTCAATATAAGGATCAGGAAGTACCTCAGAAGATGAATCGGAATGATCTGAGTCAACATCATTGTAATCCCTATCACTGTCTTCTGAATACTGTTCCTCTACATCAGCCATCAAGCACAGTTGATCTTCCTTTCCTTCATCACTATCCACATTCCACGCGTCATCTTGAGCAAGCATGCAGACAAGTCCTCTTTCCTCATCATCACCGGACATCTGCAACCAGGCTTCATCTTCAGCTAACAAGGCATGTCCCTCGTCTTGTCTTTTAGCCAGGTTCATCTTGTTTTTGTAGTAGTCATACTTTGAAACATGATTGGTACAATTCTTAGCAAAATGACCAGGCTTTCCACACTTAAAGCAGGTTGGTCCTCCATCAGCTTTCTTCACCTCTTTGCCCTTGTCTTCTGGTTTAGCAGCTTCCTCAGGCTTCTGGTAGTCAGTTCTACCACCTTGTTCATATCTCCTTGGCTCATACCTCTTTGGTTCTTCAAATCTTCTATCTCTGGGAACCTCATACCTCCTTTCTTCATATCTTCTCTCCCTCGGCTCTTCATACCTCCGCTCTCTAGAATCTTCATACCTCCTGTTATCTGTCTCAGTTGCCCTCTCATACCTTCGAGCATCATTCTTTGGTTCATACCTGTCCCGAGCTTCATACCTTCTGCCACTGGAATACCTATGATTGTTGGAAGACAAAGGTTTCCTCGAAGTTCTTTTGGCCATTGTTCTGGTGATCAATGCCAATGCTTTCTTCATATCACTCATCTCTTCATCAGATTCACTTCCTCTTTCACCGATGTCGGAAGGAATATCATAGTCTTCTTCATATCTTGATGATCTCCCAGATGAGTATTGTTTTCTGTCAACGACTAAGGCAAGTGGATCGGAATACTTTTCTGGTTTCTTCTCGGTACCAAGTATTTCAAGTACCTCATCTTGGTTATGGTTTAGCAATTCAAACAACTCATGAATGTGAAGATCTTCCAAGTTGCGATTCTGTTGAAGATTGGAAGCAAATCTCCTCCATTCAGACCTGAGTGAGTTGATAAACTGGATATTGATATCCAACTGAGACTTCTTGAGGTTGTTCTTCCGGAGCTCATTGATCATGGTACAGAACCTATGATAGGTATCTTCTAGCAATTCTCCCTCTCGACCTTTGAAGGTAGCAAACTTAGTTAGAAGATTAGTTCTTTTCATCTGTATGCCTTTCTCAGTCCCATGCATTAGGCTAGTGATCTCATCCCACATAGCCTTTCCGGTGTCATTGCAGTCAATGTTAGCATATATCTCATTAGGCAGGCTCTGAATGAGATAGGACTTGGCAAGAATGTCACCCCTGACTCGGTTGGCTTCTTCAGGAGTGAAGTTTGTTTCATCCTTTTCCACTATGTCTCCGACAATTGGTGGATTACCATCAGGGACTGCTGGAATTTCAGTGTAGTACTTCACGGGTCCATTCTTGAGGGACTCCATGATTTGCTTGTGAAGAGGTTACTTTGCCACGAAGTCTAGGAATCGTGACTTCCATTGCGAAAAATCTCCACGGAACAGTACCGGAGGACGGGTGTCGGACCCGATCGCTAATGCATCACGTGTGTTCATGATTAAAGATTAATTGTGGATCTTAAACCACCTAGTATGATCAGGTGAATTGGTTGGTGAAAGGTTTCAAGACTTGTGAAAATCTTGAAAATGATTCAGTTCTGGAGGTCAGGGTCTGATCAGGAGGTCAGGGTCTGATCAGGAGGTCAGGGTCTGATCTGGAGGTCAGGGTCTGATCTGAAGGTTAGATGTAGTGACGAGTATTGGGTGTCAGGTGATGAAGGAAGACTTAGAGAAATTCATAAATCCAAGTCTGAAGAAAACACTTGACGCTCAAAAATCCAAGTCTGAAGAGTAGACCCGGTACCCGATGCTTGAGGTCTGAAGAATCGATTTCACCAGAACCAGAACACAACAGATCAAGAGCAAGTGGCAGGCTCTGATACCAATTGTGGGTGCCAAATCAATCTAACAATCAAGAACACTTAGATTTTGTATGATATATATGCTAAGTACAAATGATCAAGAGAGATAGCATTCCATTCAAATGATGTAAGAACCAAGAAGTACAAATGAGGAAAAGACTTCCTATTTATACTAAGAAAATGGGCTAGGCTTTTAACAAATAAATGGGCCTAAACAATTGGGCGTTTAAATGAAAATTACATAAAAGATAACTAAGTTTAGGAAATTACAAAATTGACACAACTAACAAATATTTCTAACAGTTTTTATAAGTTTGATACATACAATAGAAAAAATGAAAGTCCAATACATACAATAACTTTTCGTAACAAGTTGGATACACTCCCATGAAGTAAACCCTTTATTTTAAAATTAATAAACTTTAACTGGCTAACACGTGTCGCGCTCTAGTGAGCCGAATTTCTATTTTTTCCCGCCAAAACATGAATCTAGACATTTTTTTAGTCTAGATTCGTCTTGCTTACTTGTCACTATTTGCCACATCATATGTATATGTGTCATGTGTCATGAGTCATATGTTGACACATGACACTGATTTAAATTTTAAAATTATTAAACTTTATTCTATTAAATATTAACTTATTCAAAATTTAAAATTATTAAACTTTATCCTATTAATCCAACCTATTAATTCAACTATTTTATTTTAAAATTATTAAACATTATTCTATTAAATATTAACTCATTCAAAATTTAAAATTATTAAAGTTTATCAAAATTTAAAATTATTAAACTTTATCCTATTAAATATTAAACTCCAACAATTCAACTATTTTAGATTCAAAATTTATTAAATATTAAACTTCATCCTATTAATTCACATATATATAATAAAAAATAATAAATGATAATTTTATATCACATAATAATATATATAACATCAATAGATATGCAAATAATTTTACTCTTTTCAATTATGCAATTTGTAAATGGACAATGTTTTTATATAAAAAATATCATAAACATCCCTTTTTTGAAATTGAAAATATATGTTATAAGTTATATGGAGAAAATAATTCAAATTTTAAAAATATTAAACTATTCTATCTCTATTAATTAAAATATTAAACTATTTTATCTCCATCTCCCTTTACTATAAGAATCTCTAACGACCAGTTGAGAAATCTGACATTCCCCTCATATTTTTAATTTGCCAATGGTGCATTGTTTCTCAAATGTTGGGTTGATTATGTGTTCATTGTTTACTTTGTTTCTCAAATGTTAGGTTGATTATGTGTTCATTGTTTACTCCATAAATGTTGATTATTTTTGTTCACTTTTTTCAGATTAGATTTTTTGAGGCTTTGGAATAAGTGATTAAGTTTGTTCATTTATTTTGAAAATGTATGATTTGGATGATTCTTTCAATTTGTTACTTTCTTTGTTTTTTTTATAAAGCATAGTTTATTTTTCTGAATTGTTGATGTTAAGCTATAGTTTGTTTTTAACATGTCTGAAGTCTGAAGTCTTATTTCACCTATGATGAAGTCTGAATCTAAATTTGCAATATAAGTTTTCTGACAAAAAAATGACCCTGTGTATTACACGGGTTAAAACCTAGTATATAATAAATAAGTAATTGGGCTGCCACATGTCTCCGTCTGGTGAACCGGTTCCAGCTCTCCTAAGACCTGATGAAATGATAATGATCCTGTTATTTTACTTAGTGAATAGGTCTTTGCTTATAGTTATAGCTTGAGCAATTATCACTGAGATTGTTCAGTGTTATTCCGTGTTAAAAATGTTGTAACTTGTTATGATAATCATCAGGATCAGGATCAGGAGATAAACGAGTCTGTTCTGAAGTCTACTGATCCTGACCATCAAAGTGAAGACCTCCTGAAGACATTAAGATCATACTCAAGAACCATCAGCGAAGTCGAAGAAATAGCTGATGACAGGAACAGCATGCTCGTGATCTGAAGACGGAACTCAGTGATAGCAGACTGCTCAATTTCGTATGACATCCTGAAGACTCATCAGGATACAGTGACCTCTGATCAACATCAGTATCAGGGCATTCCTCACTGATCAGTATCCTGATCCTGAAGGATTAGTATAATGTCTTAATCTAATGCACAAAAGGATTATTCGCCTTTACTGACACAAAAAGTACACAAGGACAGTCTCTTTTCTGTTCCCTCCGTACTTATCAGACCTCGAGGCAACTGTTTATATAAGCCCTCTTTTGTACACCATGCAAAAGACATTTGTTTATAGTAAATAGTACTTAGGACCACTTGTAGTGTGACACGTACACAAAAGTGAGTATGCATGCATTTAATGCATTGGGTATAAATACGACTTGAAGAGAGGTTCTCCAAACCTCTTTTTCACCTATCTTATAACCCAAATCCTTTCTTTCTTTATCCTTCTATTTCTTATCTTTTCTAGTCTTCTCACTCTAGTGCATAGTGAAAGAAAATTAGATTGTTTAGTTTAGACTTTAGTCTTTTCTATTTCCGCAACAATCTGTAAATTCAAAGTGTTAATACTGTTAGTAATTATGTGCAGAAGTTGACAAACCAGTGATTACACATCCAATGTTATAAGACACTTGAGGGTCACACCTGTGAGGACCTATAAATCGAACAAGTTAAATAAAACCCAGAAATGGAGAGATAGGGTTTATAATAGTTAATTATTAATTAGTTGGGTATTTTCAGTCAGAAATCCCAAAGTATGAGGGTTATTAATTAATTAGGTAAATTATTTATTTATTAGTGAAAAATAAATAAATAATAGAGATATCTAATTAAAGGTAATTATCTAGAAGATTCTTTCTTAAAGAAAAAGAAAGAATCAGATAATTATGGAAACTGAATCAGTTAAGAATTCCTTTCTTCTAAATAAGGCTTAAGGGTTAAGGAAATTGATTGATCTAATCCCTAATCAGTTTCCACCTAAATTCTCTCTCTCTCTCTCTCTCTCTCTCCACTTGGCGCCAATTTCCATACCTCAAACCAGTTCGGTTTTCGGTTTTTGCTCGGGTTTTTGAGTTCTACTAGAGGAACGTTCGTGTGGTCGATCACCGGTGGATTATTTCTCAAGCAATCCAGGTAAAAATCACTTCTTGTTAATGTTTAAATAAATTAAAACGAACGATCGTGGTTTTGGGTTTTTTATCCAAAATCGCTTCCGCTCCTTTAGTGTTCTTCGGATCAGTTTGATTCGGGGATCACAGAAAAACCCAACAGTGGTATCAGAGCCACAGTTTTTCGTTTTAATTTATCGTTTAAACTTCTATAGATCCGTTTAAAATTGTTTCATACAAGCTTTATTTGATATTCGTTTTAAAGGTTCAATTTTATCAGGTTTAAATTAAAAATCTGAACTTTATTTGTTTTTGAAAGCTTTCTAACGATTATCCATGTTTAGTTTAATCATACGAAAAACCCGGTGAAACCAAAGCCCCACCATCGGACTGGTAGTGGCTGAGGTGGTCGCACCACCGCTGCGCCACCAACGTGGTGGTAGAAGCAGGCCACCCGTAGCATACGATGGTGGCGGCAGCGGCGTTGTTCTTGTTGCTGTCGCTGCCGGCCGTTAACATCGGTGGCGGTGGTTGAATGGCACGGTGGTGGCGGCGATTAACAAAATCACAACCGCAACCACCAGCATGGTGGTGGCGGCGTTCTGAGATGATAACGGCTGCACCACCAGTGTGGTGGTGGCAACGTTCCATGGTTGTTCGTGGTTGATCGACCGGTTACCACCCGATGGTGGTGGCCATGGTCCCGAACCACCAAACCGTGCCATCGGATTTGTGATGGCGGTAGGCGATGGCCGACGATCTCAATAAAAACCAGCAGCGATCAATCGCCACCAGGATGGTGGTGATCGACGGCGGCGATTATCGGTGGTCGTGGCCCGATCGCACCCGGAAGACGAACCCATGTCCGGCTTTGGCCGGATTGCGGACGTATCACAAGCGACACCACCAGCTCAGTGGTGATCGCCGGGCTACGGTGGTAATCGGCCAAGACCGATAGCCTCCAATCATATCAAAAGGCGGTGGTGGGTGGTGTCGATGCGATCAGTCGGCCATACGGCGACGGTGGCCGATTACCATTGTCTCCGAGAGAGTGGCGATGATGATGGTGTTTGACAGCGATGGCGAAAGACGAAGGCGGTGGCGACTGATCGTCGTTACCGCTGCCGAACGCAGCGAGATGGCGGTGGTGGCGCTCACGCGTCGTCGCCAGTCTCTAAACCGATAGGGTGACGGCGATATAGGCGGCCGATTGCTGCTGGTGTCGCCAATCACCGGTCGAGACGACGATCGCCGATAACGGCTGCTCGTGGCGCAAACACTATCTTCGCAGCGCGAGCGTCGCCTTCGCGGCGCAAGCCGAACTGCAGATCCATCTAGGGTTTTTCCGTCGTTTTGGGCCAGTTTTTGTTTACAAGTCAAAAGCTCAGTTTTTGGGCTTAGACTGAGGCCCAAAAGGGTTTTAAGTTTTATCCAAGTTATTTTATAAAATAACTTTATATGATTAGTTTTCTTATAAAAAAAATTAATTTTAAGGGATTAATTATCCTTAATTATAATCATATCAAACCAAACATTTGACTCATCACGTCAGATGTACTTTGTGTCATGTTTTTGACCAGTTGGTCAAACCGCGACACAGTTTACGGTTCAATATTTTTATCGCCGACCAGTTTGTTCGGAAGACCCGGTTTGATGTCGTTTTTGGATAAAAGACAAATAGATTTCCGCTTTATAAAATAATTGTTTGTAAATTTTATAAGAAAATCTTTTTTTTCCTAAATATTTGTAGATTTATAAAACAATTTATTTTATAAATCAGTTGAAACCAGATCTTTCGAAAGGAGATTGAAACAAGATATTTTAACGGATCTAGAGTTATTTATCGCTTTATTATATTGTTTAATATATAAATGCGTGGTTGCTTGAGTATATACATGCTTTTGTATATGTCTATTATAGTGTTTGCCAACTTAGACCTTTTGGATTATATAAGGGGAGGCCTGCGTGTCATTTACAACCCCCTTTGTAATAATGACCATAGGATAGATTTTTCTTTTTGGAGTTCCATCGAGAATGCCGAAGGCCAGTGGGAGCTACGCAAGAAAACCCCAATTTTTCTTTTCTGGAGTCCTAACGAAGATGCCGGAGCCAGTGGGAGCTACACGAGGTGTTAGAAATCCTTTAGAAAAATAGGTCATTATTGGTCATTAGGAATAAAGGTTGGCAAACCTATAATTAGTTAGTTTTAAATCTACGTGGTTGTTATAATTATCTGTGTGTTTATAATTACTAACTGCGTGGTTGAATTTTAAATCGTGATAGTATGTTTATCAAATATGTTTTAAAAATAGGAGAGAGTTTTTAAAACTAGATTAAATCACGAGGTCAAGTAGGTTTTAAAATCAAAGTCACCAGCTTTTTCCAAAACCTTTTACGGTAGATTTTATTTGAAACCTATAAAATTGTAAATAGATTGTTTAAAGGCAAATTGATAAGACAGTTAGTTTTGGTCAACTACCATGCTATCAAAACAGCTAGTTTTGATTGGCAAGTGTGCTTTTAAAACATTTAGTTTTAATTAGCAAGAGCCTTTTAAAACAGTTAGTTTTAAAACAGCGTGTGTTTGAAACAATTAGTTTAAACACCAGTTTCTTTTCTGTTCAAACAATCAATTTTCCAAAACTACATTTTTTCTAAATAACTGGACATTAAAAGGTTTTTCAAGAAATTAATCAAAAACCCCGAAAATCACAGATCGGTAGTGCAACCCATCTAGGGGCACCTCTGGCGTAAGGTACGCGGGCGTTGTAAGTGAGCACACCTTGAACGTCCGCATTCAAACCGAAGCTGGAGGGGATTAACAAGACTCTGCGAATTATCTCCGGGTGGTACCGGCCAGAGTAAAGTGTCCAAGTCCCGAAATGGTGAGATATGTTTTGGTTCTGTTAAGTTCACCGGGTGGTACCGGGCCAAAAAGCACTTAGAGGGATTGAAACATGTACGGATGATTACCGTTGTCCCGAAAAGATCTAGGAGTCATGTCAGTTAGATATGATTGGTAAAAGTCCTTACCTACCTAAATAATACGTGGGCCTGGTGGAGCAAGAACATTACGCACATCAGGGCGTATGAAATAAGGATCCTAGTCCAATAAAATGATCATTTAAGGGTTTATTGATTTTTATTGGAAATTAGTCTATTCACAGTTGCTAAAAACCAAAGTTTTTTAAATGTGTAGATTGCAAACACAGTTACCAACACAAACAATCTTTCCCTCCGCTCCATCCTTGAGAAGGATAAACTCACCGGCTCTAATTTCCTTGACTAGGAGCGCAATCTGATGATTGTGCTCAGACACGAAAGGAAATGGTATGTCCTTGAAGAGCCTCTAGGGGAGGCCCCTCCAGCAAATGCCCCGGCTGCTACCAGAAATGCTCACAAGAAGCATTCAGATGATTTGCTGGATGTCGGTTGTCTCATGCTTGCAACTATGAGCCCAGATTTGCAAACAGGGCTCATAAACACAAATGCTTATGACATGATCCGCTAGTTGAGGGACATGTTCCAAACGCAAGCTCACACAGAACGTTAAGATGCCACGAAGGCATTTAACGAGTGCAAGATGATCAAGGGGACCTCAGTGAGTGACCATGTCATGAAGATGAAACGGCACATGGATCACCTGGAGAGACTCGGTCACCCAGTTCCGTTGCAGCTAGCAACGGATACTATACTCAACTCACTGTCAGATGATTACAAGCCTTTTTTAATCAACTACAACATGAACAACATGGAGAAGACAATAGCCGAATTGCACTCCATGCTTAAGACTGCTGAGTTGAATATGGGGGCCAAGAACAAAACAAAGGATGTGCTGATGGTGAGGGACGGAGGAGTAAAGAAGAAGCATGGGCATGGAGGCACCAGCAAAGGAAAGGGTCCAGTTCAGGTTTCCAGAGTGCACCCAAGGTTCGTGAAAACATCAAGGGCAAGGGCAAGGGCAAAAAGGTTAAGCCTAACAAGTCAGGACCGAAAATCGTTGCTTCACATGCAATGAAGTCGGTCACTGGAGGCAAAACTGCCCAAGGCGTCATGAAGCAGGTATGTAAACCTCAGATATTTATGACTGCTTAGTTTGTCACTTTTTACTTGTGTGATGTACAAGTATACTGATACCTAGTGCAAATACTTATTGCAGGTGGTCAGATGTGAATGCCCAAGAATGCAAGGATCTGAAACACAAAGATAGTTTATCTAGATTATTTTTCAAGACATTTCTTTTCAATTTTAAAACAGTTACATATTTCTTATGGTTACGTATTTTTTGGGAATTTTTAAATTTAATGGTTTTAAAGTTTTGAAGTCTCAAAATTATTGTCTTGAAATATCTGTTGTGCTATCTGATAAAGTCAAGCTTTGACTTGATTCAAGTTTAGATCCTAGGTATTGATGATTACACTACCACTTTGATGATGAAAACTGTCAAAAACACACGTAGTACTATAGTTATAAAAATGTGTTTTTGAATAAAACGATCATGAGTGAAAGATTATAAAAGTTTTTTATGATCTAAGATTAGCCACTCATGTGTTTTAAAGAATTTAAGATATTATCTCACAGATCGTTGATAATATCAGTATATATATAAAACTAGGAAATAATTCCAAGTTTTGGAATTAGGATTTAATCGAAAGATCCAGTTAAGTTTTATATATAAGCGCTAAAATTCTGATTACTTAAAATAGAATTGACTAAGTAGTCAAGTTTTGACTAAGGAAATAGTTAATTTTGAGTAATAGTCAGTTTTCATAAAAGTCAGTGGGAGCCCGATTTATTCTATATCCAGATTTGTGATAAAGAATAAAAGATATGTATGCTAAATTATTGATTAAGTAGATTTAGAAATTATAGTCCAGATAGGATATGAATTCATGAGATCTAAGATCTACCTTTTAGTTAAAAGGAGATAGGATATAGTTTCATATCTTTGAAAAAGTATAAAGTAATAATTAACTTAATCAATAATTGTGTTGGAGAAATTAATAAAAATATTAATTAGCTTTTAGTGTTATAAAACGCTAAAATAGAATTTCTAGGAATTTACCAATGTGGTAAATAGAAATCTGTTTTCAGATAGAAAACAATCATCTATACTGCAACTAGGGAAAGTTAATTAATATGGTAAAGTGAAGTCTAATTTTGTTTTATAGTGTTTGCAAAACAAAATTAGCTGAAACGAGTATAAAATATCAGTAGGTATTAAACTTGTAATATTTTTGGTTATAACTTTGATTAAATTGGTAAACATTAATCAAAGGGTTTAAACTGAAGTTAGGTGATACTTCATTTAGACCAGTATTTAACACGCGTTGGGTAGACACAGTAAAAGGTAATTAAGAGATGCTATTAATTTTAGTATTATTACAGAGTGTAATATGGACTATACAAAAATTAGTCTCTTAAATTCGCTTTTATAATTTGCATGTTTTGTAAATCCAGGAATGAGACTAGTTCCCAGTCTTTCATTCGAAAATTGTCCGTGACAACTTATTGTGGTGGGAACCCAATAGGGTATTAAAGTCATTGTGAGTTTTTGGGTAGTTATGATCAGTGGTTGAGTAACAGCTACAAGCGTTGTAGACCAAAAACTGCACAGATATTCGATAGAGTAGCGAATATCGGACGTGATCCGCGGTTGAGACTACTTCTTGGATTTTGTCATAAGTAGAATCTCACAGTGGTTGTCCCTAGCACCTGAGGTATCTGGTTTGATATCATGAGGATTGCTGGATACTTAGTGCGTTCAACCGCTACGCCGTAACAGGGTGGCTATAAAGGGCGCAACTAGATTCAGCGGAAGCCGTGGTGTTAAATGCGGATATGCAAGATGGGATTTGCACCTCTTCTCCGAAGAGAGATATTTATGGGCCCCTTGACTGAATGAATATACTGATGAAGTGCATGGCCATGCCCAAACGAACTGATTAGTTCTTTGTCGTTTACCTATCAGTAGAGGTCGGATAGTCGAGAAACAGAATCATGAGTATTTAGAGTTGACTTAATCCAGGCTCATACTCATAGATGAAATATCGTGTTGCAAAAGGAAAAGCCAACATATACCCAAATTTATGAACAGATGTTTCGTAAATGTTATTTCCTTACGGAAAAGTTTAAATCACCTATCTGGGTATAAGAGTTCTTGTAACCTGGTTAGCCTAAGTGCCTGTCTAGGGGCCTCCTTAGGTCTGTGTAAACAAGACGGTATTGCCAACTTGCACAAGTGGGAGTCTGTTAGTAATTATGTGCAGAAGTTGACAAACCAGTGATTACACATCCAATGTTATAAGACACTTGAGGGTCACACCTGTGAGGACCTATAAATCGAACAAGTTAAATAAAACCCAGAAATGGAGAGATTGGGTTTATAATAGTTAATTATTAATCAGTTGGGTATTTTCAGTCAGAAATCCCAAAGTATGAGGGTTATTAATTAATTAGGTAAATTATTTATTTATTAGTGAAAAATAAATAAATAATAGAGATATCTAATTAAAGGTAATTATCTAGAAGATTCTTTCTTAAAGAAAAAGAAAGAATCAGATAATTATGGAAACTGAATCAGTTAAGAATTCCTTTCTTTTAAATAAGGCTTAAGGGTTAAGAAAATTGATTGATCTAATCCCTAATCAGTTTCCACCTAAATTCTCTCTCTCTCTCTCCACTTGGCGCCGATTTCCATACCTCAAACCAGTTCGGTTTTCGGTTTTTGCTCGGGTTTTTGAGTTCTAGTAGAGGAACGTTCGTGTGGTCGATCACCGGTGGATTATTTCTCAAGCAATCCAAGTAAAAATCACTTCTTGTTAATGTTTAAATAAATTAAAACGAACGATCGTGGTTTCGGGTTTTTTATCCAAAATCGCTTCCGCTCCTTTAGTGTTCTTCAGATCTGTTTGATTCGGGGATCACAGAAAAACCCAACAAATACAACATAGAATTTAAAAGTGAAAATTTGGTGTGATTATATTTAACCCCCCCCCCCCTTCTAGAATCTCATACACTATCATTACTTGAAGGTCACCCCCTTGGGACCAACAAGTGGTATCAGAGCAGATTCAAGCTCTCTTCTTTTCAAGAAAAATCTTATGATTCTCTTTCTCTCTAATCCATGGCTCTTCAAGCTAAGGATAACTACTTTGATACCGGCTCTTCTGGAAAACCTCGAAGGTTTAACAAAGACAACTTTGCTCTTTGGAAAACCAGGATGAAACTCTTTCTATCCGGTTCTGATCCCAAAATTCCATACTTCTTGGAAAATGGACCACATGTGCCTACACAAACTGTCCATGCTGTCCCTGCTACCAATGACCAACCAGGTATACCCGCAAGGGAACTGGTTAAGCCAGTGACTGATTGGAATGATGAAGACAGACGCCTTGTCAACATTGACACCAAGGCTAGGTCTCTCATCGCCATGTCACTCCCTGATGACATCTTCCACTCTGTCTGTCATCTTCGTTCTGCCAAAGAAATTTGGAACACTCTTTGTGTTCAATACGAAGGTACAGCAATTCTCATGGAATCAAGAAAGATCTTCTTGGTTCGCCAGTATGAAAGCTTCATTCATCAGAAGGATGAAACTCTCTCCCAGATACATCAGAGATTCAACTGTCTCCTGATCGACCTGAAGACTATCGGTACTGTCTACTCTAACTCTGAGGTGGTTATCAAGTTCATGGAAGCTCTTCCTGAACAGTGGGAAACTTACACCACCTGCTTAACTATGTCCAAAGACATAAAGACACTCACACTAAGTGAGTTGTACGGTATTCTTCTGAACAGTGAGCAACAGAAGAAACTGAAAAAGAATCTCATAAGAGATACTAAAGATTCCAAGAGCACTTCTCTCGCCTTGGTCTCTGACTCAGTTCCTCCTGTCGCTACTCCTTCTTCATTGACTATTACTGCTATCTGCTACAACTGTCAGGGCAAAGGACACTTTGCTAATGATTGCAGGTACATAAAAAGTCAGTTTACTCCTTCTACCAAATCTTCCTCCAAAAATCCCAAATACCAACGGCTGAAAGAAAAGTACAAGAAAATGAAAACTCAGCGTAAAGGTAAAGGTCTTATCGCAGAAGACTGCGATTGGGACGATGTCTCCTCTGATGATTCATCTGACGAGGAAGACACTTAAGTGGCACTGATGGCCATTATTGAGGAACCTAACTTAGCTCTCATGGCTAAGATAGAAGAGGTCCCTGAAGAGGCTCCTACTCAAGCTCCTGAAGCTTCAACCTCTGCGACTGAATCTCCCAGTTAGGTACCTACTCCTGTTGTCCCTCTTGAAAGTTTAACTCAACTGCACTTAGTAACCCTTGATCTTTACAAAGCCCTGAATGGTAAGACCTCTGCTGAAAAAATGAACATTGATCTTCGTGATCAACTTAAAGAGTGTCAAGAAAAGATAAAACAACTTACCATTCTGGAAGAAAACTATAAGGATCAGGTCTCTGTAAATCAAACTCTCTGTATTGAAAGAGAAAAGGCTCTTGCTGCTAAAGAAAGAGCCTTGGCTGAACTTGATGCTGAAAAAGTCACCATCAAAGGATGGAGTGACGCCTCTGAAAAAGTTGATGAAATATTAGCTTCAGGGAGAAATGTCAAAAACAAAAAGGGTCTTGGATTCACTCGTGGATGTCCTAGGCCTGATCGTTCCATGCTCAAATTTGGAATGTTTGTTTCTTCTATCCCTGATCCTAATGCCCCTGAAAACATCCTTTCCTCTTCCTCTAACGCACACATTGAAGGTGCTCCTAAGAGCAAAAAGAAAATAGTTAAGGAAAACTCCAAAACTGGGTCACCTTCAAAGACCAAGAATCCTAAGCCTAAGAATAATAAAGTTCTAGGTGGTGGACCTTCAGTCTCAGGAACAAAATCCTTTTCTCAAAATCCCACTCCTAGACTGAAGATTGACCTAAAGCAAAAGACTATGGAGAAGAAACCTATTCCTCCTTTGTCTAATGCTAAAGGTGTACTTGGTACTGGTCCTGCTCATCTGATGTTCAAAGACTTCTTAGACCCCACAAAACGCTTTCTTTATCGCAAATGTTATCACTGTGGATTAAATGACCATATTGCGAGTAAGTGTCCTGATGCTACCAAAGCTGAAAAATCAGCTAAGGTAAAGAAAAATCCTAAGACTAGTAAAACAGTCAAAGGAAAGAAGGTTGTCAAGACTGCTTCTTAAGTCAAGACTCCAGCCTCAAATACTGACAACTCAGTTAAGGCTGTCACTGACTCCACCATACCTACTGATAACTCTGGATCCATAGTCCTATGGGTACCAAGAAAAACTTAAACTCTAAATTTTACAGGATAAGGGCATCTGGTACCTGGACAGTGGATGCTCACGACATATGACTGGTTCAAAATCTGTCCTCTCTGACTATCGTGACGAAAGAGGTCCTTCAGTGACCTTTGGTGGAAACGGTAGAGGCCAAACCCGAGGGTATGGCACCCTGACCAACGGAGTACCTACGTTCAAAAGAGTTGCTTATGTTGAAGGCCTGATGCACAATCTTCTTAGCATCAGTCAACTATGTGATAAGAATCACAAAGTCTCCTTTTCGAAGAAAAAGTGTAAAGTCAAGAACAGACGCAAAGAAGTTATTCTTACTGGTGTTAGACAAGCTGATATCTACATCATTAACATGAATACTTCGACTGACAACTTCTGTTTTGTATCACGTGCTTCTACTGATACAAATTGGCTCTCGCACAAGCGTCTCTCTCATCTCAACTTCAAGACGCTGAATCAACTGTGCATCAACAATCTTGTTATTGGTCTTCCTGACTTTTGCTATACAAAGGTATCTCTTTGTTCAGTATGTGAAAAAGGAAAACAGACCAGGGCTAGCTTTAAGTCCAAGCAGATTTCCTCCATCAGTTCTCCTCTTCAACTTCTCCACATGGATCTTTTTGGACCTGTTAACGTCCAATCCATTGCTGGAAAGAAATACACTCTGGTAATTGTTGATGAATATTCCAGATATACATGGGTATTCTTTCTTCGATCCAAGAGTGATGCTCCTGAAGAAATCATCCTGTTCGTCAGAAAGATGGAAAAGCTCAACAACCTTTCTGTTCGATCTATCAGAAGTGACCATGGTACTTAGTTCAAAAACAGTACCCATGGTACTTTCGTAACAGAAAACCTTCAATCGAACATCTCCATATATTTGGTTGTGTCTGCTACATCCTGAACAACAAAGATAACCTTGGAAAGTTCGATTCCAAGTCCGATGATGGAATCTTTCTTGGATACTCCTCTATCTCCAAAACATACCGTGTGTTCAACAAACGAAGACAAACAATAGAGGAAACGATTCATGTTCGATTTGATGAATCGGGTCCTACCTTCCCTCACCCTCAAGACAATTCTGAAATAAATCAGTGGGCTGACTCTTTCTTTCAAGTCTCTGATATTCCCATTGTTGATCCATCTCCTCAAGACCTTCCTGACGGTTTTGAAGAAAATCCTTTTCCACCCTCTCAAATAACCATACCTCAAGTAATAAACGTCACTCCTATTACCCAAGTCACACCTGAACCTGATCAACCCACTAGCAGTGAAGACTTATCTCAAACCACTGTTAGTGAACCTGCTCCTGCTACTACAAATCTTCTTTCTGATCCATCATTAAATGAAGATCCCACTTCAGGACATGTGTATCAACCACCTGCTCTTCGATGGACCAAGGATCATCCAATTGATCAGGTCCTCGGAAATCCTTCATCTAGTATTAAAACTCGACGTCAATCTGGTAACATCTGTCTTTATGTAAATTTCATCTCTGAAAATGAACCTACAGAAATAGATGATGCCTTGCGTGATCCTGCCTTGGTCTCAGCCATGCAGGAAGAGCTATCAGAGTTCATCAGAAACAATGTCTGGCTTCTCGTCCCTAGGCCTCGAAAACGTACCATCATTGGATCCAAATGGATCTTTAGGAATAAACTTGATGAAGTTGGTACTATTATTCAAAACAAGGCTCGTCTTGTTGCTCAGGGATGCAGGCAGGAAGAGGGCATTGATTACGATGAAACTTTTGCTCCTGTGGCTAGGCTCGAAGCAATTCGACTATTCCTGGACTTTGCAGCACTTATGAACTTCAAAGTTTTTCAAATGGACATTAAAAATGCCTTTCTGAATGAAAAACTAAATGAAGAAGTCTATGTGGCTCAGCCTCCTGGTTTTGTTGACCCTAAGTTCCCTGATCATGTTTATAAGTTAAACAAGGCTCTCTATGGGTTAAAACAGGCTCCTCGTGCTTGGTATGATACCCTGTCAACCTTTCTTCTCTCTAAAGGTTTCGAACGTGGTAAGATCGATAGCACTCTATTTCTTAAGAAATTCCCTAAGCATATCCTTCTTGTCCAGATATATGTCGATGACATTATCTTTGGATCAACCAATCCCAAACTCTGCGAAAAGTTTGAGTTGCTCATGAAAACCGAATATAAAATGTCTATGATGGGTGAGCTAACATATTTTTTAGGACTTCAGATCAAGCAATCAGAAAAGGGAATCTTTATCAACCAAGGTAAATATGTACTTGATATGCTGAAGAAATTTGATCTCACATCTTGTACACCGATGAAGACTCCAATGGCACATCCTCTATCACTTGACAAGGATTCCAAAGGGAAACCTGTTGATGTGACTCTTTATAGAGGAATGATCGGCTCACTGCTGTATCTTACAGCGAGTCGTCCTGATATCATGTATTCTACACGTCTATGTGCTCGTTATCAGGCTGAACCCAAAGAATCCCATCTGACTGCTATAAAGCGGATTTTCAGATATCTGAAGGGAACTCCTAATTTGGGTCTTTGGTACTCCAAAGACTCAGGGTTCGATGTTACGGTTTATTCTGATAGTGACTTTGCAAGATGTAAGATTGACAGGAAAAGCACCAGTGGTGGGTGTCACCTACTAGGTGGAAAGTTGGTGAGTTGGACTAGCAAGAAACAGAATTCTGTGTCCACATCAACTGCTGAAGCTGAATATGTTGCAGCTGGAATTTGTTGTGCTCAGGTCCTGTGGCTGAGAAATCAACTTCAGGACTATGACATACAACTTTCCAAAATTCCCATATTCTATGACAACACTTCAGCAATCGCCATTGCGAGTAATCCTGTGTTACACTCCAAGACAAAGCATATTGAAGTGAGATATCACTTCATCAGGGATCACGTGATGAATGGTGATATTGAACTCCATTTTGTTCCTACTGAATATCAGCTTGCTAATCTTTTTACCAAACCACTGGATGTAACACGCTCTAATATGCTCATCAGTGAACTGGGGATGTTAAATCCTGACGAATTAATTTTATCAGGAAATAAAGTTGTTAGATCCTATAGAATAAGTTCTCAGGACAAATATCTAACAACTCCTGACGAATACGTTTATCAGGAGATAACTCTATTCAGTACTTACAAAATCTATGTTCAAAATCCGAATACTGATGATTCTCCTCAGGTAAGTATTTCTGTCTCTGAAACCTTATTGCATTAAATGTGATAAGAGGATTTCCTAAAACAGTACTTATCTGATAAGTACTCTAATTCCAAGAAATTTCATCTTTCACCAAATTGGAATTATCCCCTGAAAAGGTGGTTTTTAGAATAAAACAAACTTTTCATCTTGTCGGACACGTAATGGGACGTTTCCTGTACCCCACTACGTGTGTCAGGCGCATGAACGCGCGTAGAACCTCTTTTTCATCATTACGTTTGAAATTAGCCGCTCTTTTCCCTCTCATCCATTTTCTCTCTCTACCCGCGAGGTATAAAAACCTCACTCGTACTCTTTTCACTCTTTACGCTCTCTAAATATCCAAAAGAATTTACAAGCAAGAAAAGCTCTCTCTCATCTGTTTCACCAAGAACACACACTACATTCTTCACCAAGAATCATCGTAAGTGTTTAACTTTATGTTCTTTCTATTAGTAATTATGTGCAGAAGTTGACAAACCAGAGATTACACATCCAATGTTATAAGACACTTGAGGGTCACACTTGTGAGGACCTGTAAAACGAACATGTAAAATAACTCCAGTTTAGAGAGGTTAGATTTATAATAGTCAATTATAAATCTATTGGGTGTTTTCTGTAAGAAACTCCAAAGTTAAAGGTTTCTATTATTAATTAAAAGGGATTATATATATTTATTAGTTAAATAAACATATAACTGGTTTAATTAATTAATTTATATATATTTCTTAAATAAATATATATAAATAGTAATTATCCTGACTAATATATATTAGTTAATATATGGAATAAATCTTTCTTGGTGAAAAGAAAGGATTTTATTTATGGATAATTATTGAAAAAGGAAACTGAATATGATACAGATTCTGTTTATTCGGTTATATATATTCAGTTATGGTTAATCCTTTTTCAATTCATTCATTATTTTACAACCAATAGAAACCAAAGTTCTCTCTCTCTCACTCTCTCCCAAAACCGGCGACCTCAACTACACCGAAGAAAGTTCGGGTTTTCGTTCGGGAGCTTGGAGTTCGGAGTTTTGACCGGCTAGAAGATCCGTGCGTAGGGTTCATCACGGGTGGATCTATCTCAAGCGATTCAGGTAACTTTCTAACTTCCTAGTTATGTATAATCTAGATAAACGATAACGATTGTGTGCTTTCGGGTTTTTACACGTTTATGCTTCCGCTGATCAAACCAGTTTGGTTTGACGTTTGGATTAACAGTTTGTTTTTCTGAACCGTGACTCGAACCAGTTTGGTCTGAGGTCTCACAAAAACCCAATAGTGGTATCAGAGCCATTGATTTGTGTATTGTTTATCGTTTTCAAATGATAGATTCGTTAAAACTGAATTTTATCTGTTCGTATAAAATTGCTTTATCTGATAATTGATTAGATCCGTTAAAATTGTTTTCTTGTTTGTATAAAATTGAATTTTTAGGTAAAAATTCGATCTTTATCAGATTCGAATAAGGATTGGAGTTTTATCAGTTTAGATAAAAATTAGTTTTTTTATCAGATTTGTTTATCAGTTTACTAGCTTATCGTATTATTGGATTTTTGTTATAAAACCACGAATCGCAACCAAATCTCGATTGCCGGATATCAGAACCGCGGCCAAACCACCAGTCCGGTGGTGGCCACGGTGATCGACGATGGCGGTTTTACCGCAATCGATGGTCGACCGCCGCTCGCTGCCTCACGGTCGCGCCTAGCGACGGTGGTGGTCGTTTTTCTGATTGAAGCCGAAACCACCAGAGGCCACCAGATGGTGGCAGCGGCGGTGGTTCGCGAAAGCCACCGTGGTAATCGTCCCCGGCAACCGCCAGCCGCTTTGGGCAAACCTTAGGCGGCGGCGGCGGTTTATTTGTTTTACCAACCGACAACAGCGGCTACCGCGGCGCTCGTGCGTTGTTGTCGCACCGCAACCACCAGAAGCCGCGGTAGCGGCGGTGGTCAACGGTAGTAGGTCTAGGGCCGACGAGAGCGCCACCAACAACGGCGACGACGGCCGATAAGGCCGAAGCCCCCTCTCGCCTGATGGCGACTGCAGCGGTGGTGGGCGGTGATGGTTTGTTGACTGATCGATCGCCGGCGACGCACACCATGCGGTGGCTTTTTGCCGTGGTCGAGACCACCTATAAGGATGGTGATGGTGTTGTAGTTGTGTTCAATCGCCGGCTAGAGCACGGCTGTCACAGCAGTGGCGCTTGTGATCCGGCGACCGCCGGCCGCCTTGGGCAAACCCTAGGTGGCGGCGGCGGCGGTTTGTTCGTATTAATCGTCGGCCAACGATGATTATAGTGGCGGTAGTGGTCAGACTGTTGGATGCCGCACACCGCGGCGACGATGGCAGCCGCTTGTTGCCGTTGTCGCGTCGGCAGTAGCGGTGATGGTGTTTGCGACAAACGCCGGTCTCGACGGCGTCGGCCGTGGTGGTTTGTTGTTTTATTCGACCGACAGCCGCGGCGATGATGGGGGTTGATTGCTGCTAATCACGTTAGCGGTGGTAGTATGGTTCGATTAGTCGCAACAACAATGGTGGTGATTGATGGTCTAGCGGCGGTGGCGATGGCGGCACTTTGGTGTTGCCAATCGTCGCCAGATCTGCGGTGGCCAAACCCACACCTTGCGATGGGTCGATTGATGATCCAACTCGTTTTACAAAAGGTCCAATACGTTTTTCTGAATTTTGCGAATCCAAATTAGGCCTATAGTTGTCAGTTTGATGACGGGCCCAAACCATGTAGCTTTTGGGCCACTGATGCGGTAATTATCATACATAAAAAGCGTAACAAGTTTTAACCTCTAATGCCTAGCCACCGTCTTACCACATATACAGGCAAGCGTACCTGATCGTGAGTAATATAGTGTAGGAAAGTCCAGGTATCGTATCTACCACTGGGAACGGTCAAGTTATCGTAGATTATTAGTCTAGATTGGTTTAGTTAACCTAAAGGGGGGGGTTTTGTATGAAAAAGGTTTGAATATCTAAAAAGACAATTAACTGAGTAAAAACTAAGAAAGCAATTAAAAGATTGATTTAAGATTATATTAAGGAAAAACAGCAGTACTTATCATGGTGAAGTGAATCCCCAAAATGTGACATGAATAGGTCGAAGGTTTGGTTGTTTTGACTATTGTAGGATTTTAAGTCGGGGACACCCTAACATGCGAGGATTATGGTTAATGACAAGGACACGATCCTCCTAAACCCAATCCTAAATCGTTTGGTCCACAATCTAAAATCGGTAAACCCTTCCTAATCAATATTGCAATGGCTCTTTTACTATCCGGTCACTCTTGGTCCAAGTAACCCCTTAACACAACTTCTTGGTCCAAAGTCAGGCTAAGGTAGGTTGATTATCCTTTCGGAGTCTATCTGTTTTGGTCTAACAAATACACCCAACCAATTGAATTCAAATTGCCAAAACACTATTAATCAGAAAAGAACCATAACACACATTCAATTAATCAAAACAAACCAGTAAACATTAATCACAAAGTATCATCCATAAAGGTTCATCGACCATGACAAGCACTACTAATAAAAACTGCTCACTACGCATAATGAAAAAGAAAACAAAAGTAGACATCGACATGGTACCGACAGTACAACGACAGATGATCGGAGATCGACTCCCGCAGCGTATCGGCACCTTTCGTACTCTCACTCTCGTTCCTCCTCGTATCCCGTACTTCTCTCGTGTATCGAACATGTCTTGAACTGAAGGAGGAGGCTGATATTTAAAGGAAAACGTCCAGGGGCCATCTGGCGATCGCCAAACTGCTAGTTTGGCGACGCCAGACACTTAATTCAACCCTAGTCTTCAATTCAGTCGAATCTGGCGGCGCCAGATTAGGAATCTCGCGAACGCCAAGTGTCTCCTATGTTGACTTTGTGCATTTTTCACGTTTTCTCGCCTTTTTTCGTACTTTTCCGTTCCACGACCTCCAAATCCTTCACAAACAATAATAAGGTCATTTAGTGCATGAAATGATCATAAATTGGTGAGAAATGGGGTAAAGTCATGCAATTACGTTCGACCAAAACATGTATAATTTTGGTGTTATCAAAATCCCCACACTTAAGCTTTGATTGTCCTCAATCAAAAGACTGAAAAATAAGAAAGATAACTCCAAAATTATCTCCACCCAAGATCATCAAAAAGAACAAAGCATACTCACATAATCGAACACACAGACAAGACTCATCAAGTAATCGGATACCAAGGCCAACCTTTTACCCTTACATGATATGAATAACAATATAAAGTGTATCTCTCGGGGGTAAAAGTGTATATGTAAGTGATCACACCAATACTCGACTAATTCCCGCATGCATAAGCTTGTCACCAAATCTAATCTCCACCACTGAGAAGTTGTCAACCGTCAAGAGGACTTTAAGGCTGTAATGTTAGGGTAAGGGTTAAGGGTAGGATAAAGGATATATAAGTGACTAAGGGTATTGCAACAAAAATTTGAAAACTCAATCAGTAATGATCCAAACAGTGAAACAGTCTGACTTTCAAACAGTGAAACTTCTGGGATGAGCATTCTCTTTCTTTTAGAATTGGCCTAAGCCTATGGCTTATTTGGGGCACAAATTCTTTTACAATCTTTTCAGCTCTCATTCTTTTCTTTTTGTATTCTCGACTCTTTTGATATTTCTTTTCTTTTTGAGTCTCAAATATTTTCTTTTCTCTCTCTTTTTTTTCAGAGCAGCAACTATGTTGCTTTTGGGCTCTTTTAATCTCAATCCCATAAAAACTGTCAGATATGAAAAACTGGATCAAAACATCTCAAGATTCAAATTTAAGTCACGGCCAAAAGATAGATAAAACAATTAGGCCCATGAATAAAGTGTATAGTGGGTAACAAATGAAAAGGCTAAGGCTCAAAATGGTTTCAAGGGATAAAGTGTTAAAGGTAAACACTTTTCAATTAAAGGCTAGGCAAATCAAATAACCTTAAGATGAGGTTATCTGACGAAGGCTAAAAGGGTTAGAAACGAAGGCCTCTATCAGTGCAATGGTGATAAATACTTCTCTTATGTGGTCTCGACAATCATTCAAATGACAAGTTCTACCTTGGGTCAAAGTCGGTATTCCTCACGAAATAAATAACAATTAAGGCTTAATCTCTCAATGGAATTGGGTAAGGCACTCATGGTAATCAGTATTCCAAGGCATCCTTTTCCTCAACTAATCCTATTCAGTGTTCTCCTATGCAAGCAACTCAGTCTCAAAAACAATCTCAGATTTCGAAAAAAATTGGGGTCAAATCTCAAAGCTTTCAAAATTTTGAAAAACGACAATCCATAAGCAAAAAGTGAACCCATTTAAACAGATAAGTCTACATAACCCCCTCCTCACACTTAAAATTTGTAGTGTCCTCAATGCAACAATTAACACAATTAAGGAGTAATTGGGAAAAAGAGAAACTTCCTGGGTTATGTGACGAAATCTGTTCTGATCTGAGAGAGTGGTCCAAAAATTCGTGCTCGATCATAGATCAAAGACCGCAGTGTCTACCAAAAAGAAAAAGAAAAAGTAAAAACAAACTAGCAAAAATAAAACCAAACCAAACTATTAATTGCTACTTAAAAATCCTAAACAAACCAAACAAAAAGAAAAATTGTTCAACCAAACCAAACCACAACCACGCAGTTAAAGATCAAAGTAGAGTACAACCCAATCGAATCAAACAAAACCGCTTAGTTACGGTTTTCAAAAGCCCATTCATCGTAGGTGGAATAACCAGCAGGACCGTCATCACTATCACGCCACACGGGATGAGGTTCGAGAGGAGCCGAGGGAGCATGTCCCACGCTCTCAAAGTACTCGCTCATCGATGCAGCGACCCAAGACAACTCCCGCCGAACACCATACATGTCATATGAGACCCAGTCCAATCGTTCCATCATCTCGTGATGCTCTGCTCCCATCTGTTCCGATAGTCCTTGAATAGCTTCATGAAGAGATCCCGATCCTTGTTGGTTTGCCGGTGGAGGGTTGCTCGATTGCTCCGGGAAGGTGGGTTGAGGTGGTGAAGTAGCCATTCCAACCGGCTCTTCATTGGGGGTAACATCCCCAATCCACACAAAAATACCCCGCCGAGGTCCCGGTGCAAGCAACTTCATAGAACGAAAAAGAGCCTTATCGAGAAAACCCATAGGAGACAACTTGGTGAGAGTTCCACATGTTAGGAATTATGTGCAGAGTTGACAAACCAAGTGATTACACATCCAATGTTACAAGACACTTGAGGGTCACACCTGTGAGGACCTATAAGTCGAACAAGTTAGATGAATCCCAGAAATGGAGAGTTAGGAGTTATAATAGTGTATTATAAATCAATTGGGTAATTACAGTCAGAATTACCAAAGTTGGAGGGTTATTAATTAATTAGGATATTATATATTTATTAGATAAATAAATATATAATAGTTAATTAATAAGTTTTTATATATATTAGATAAATATATATAATTATAATTATCATATGCAAATTCTTTTCCAGTTATTTAAAAAGGAAAAAGGATTAGAGATAATTATAAAAGGAAACTGAATCTCATACAAACTGTATTTTTCCTCCATATAAATAAGGCTTATGGGTTAAGGAAAAAGCTAAGCTTTTCAGCTAAGAAAATCAGTTTCAGTTTTCCTCCTCCTCTCTCTCTCCAACCGGCGCCGACCCCCCCCCCCCAGCCGGATTTCCGTTTTGGTTGTTCAGGTTTCATACAGTTCAACTAGAAGAACGTTCGTTGGTCGATCACCGGTGGACTATTCTTGAGCAATCCAGGTAAACTGATCTAATCCAAACCATTAGGATTAAAACTAGAAACGATTAAGATCAATAGGCTTTTAAGGGTTTTAGCTTTTATCGCTTCCGCATGATTAGATCGGAACCAGCGTGTTTCTGATCGCGTAGGTTTTATCAGTTTGATTAACCTATGAGACTTATCAAACCAGTAAGGTTCGTTAGATCTGAGTTAATCCTCGAGTCAGTTTGATCCGAGGATACCCACAAAAACCCAACAGTGGTATCAGAGCCATTGTTAAAATCGTTTTAGTTTTTTATCTGTTTACATCTGTTTGTGTGTGATCCGTTAAAATTTTGTTTCTTGAATGTCATGTTTAAAAAAATCTGATTTTTATTATGTTAATGGTTAACATATAAAATTTTTGATTTTTATTAACATTCCAAAAACCGAGCTCGAAACCAACCGCCACCGACGCAAACCACCACCAGATCGGTGGTGGCCGGAGCCCGGAACAGATCACGGCTGCACCACCGATCGTGGCTGCGGCTGAGATTGGTCAAGGCGGCGGTATCGGTGGCAATGGTGGTGTTGTTCATCATCATCGCCGACCGCAACCACCAGTTGGTGGATGGCGGTGCAAACGCCAGCTGCACCGTGCATAACGGTGGCGGTGGCTAATGTTGTTATTCGAGACCACTCACCAAGCACCGCATCAAACCACCAGCCGCACCACCGTAAGTGATGCGGCGTCAGCAGAAACCACCACCGCTCCACCAATTGTGGTGGCGGTGGTGTCGATTAACAATCACGGCCGCCGAATGGCGGCGCCGGTTCGATCGAAAGACAGCCACCACACCACCGTATGTGGTGGTGGTGGCGTCGATGTTTTTTGTCGATCACAGCGGCGGTGGCAGCCCGGAGCTGCTGCAGTCGCCGGTTGATTGAGGCAATGGCGACAGTGGAGCGGCGATGGTGGTGGCTGTGGCTGCTGCTGTCGTCGCATCCACGGTGGTCACAACCGCGCTTAGCGGCGACGGCGGTGGCGACTGATTGTCGTTGCCGCCATGGACCATAGCTAGATGGCGGTGGTGGCACTCATGCGTTGTCACCGGATTAACGATATTCAATTACAAAAACGCCAATCGCCACCTGTGGGTGATGATCGGTGGCGATGGCTACACACCGGTGGCCGTAGGTCACACCACCCGATTGGTGGTGGTGGACGAATCCATATCGAGCCACGGACCGAGCCACCAGTCGGTGGCAGAGGCGCATGGTGGTAACATCGCACAACTGTGGGGTGTGGATGCGGCGTTAGTCGATCACAACCAGATCGGAAGCGATCGACAGCCGCGGCCGATGGTGGTATCGATTCGGTATTACTTTGTTTTTCCAAAGAACGGGACGGCGATAGCCGATTGCCATCATCGTCGAGCTCAGGTTGGTAGCAAAGGTCGTTCACCTTCGCCATCATGAAACCACTAGGGTTTTTCGTTTGTCTGGGCCTAGTTTGTTTATCAGGCCCAAAGCCCAGTTCTTTGGACCAAGTTATGGCCCAAAAGAACTTGTTTTGTTTTTAAAGACCTTTTATCCGAGATTTGTTTTTTAATTTTTATCTAAACCAGTTAGGCTAAATTATCCAGTTTGATAAACAATTTTATAAAATTAAATTTTTCATATAGGCCCAATGTTGTTTCAACTCAAAGGCCAGTATTTTTGGATCGATAAAACCTGTTTAATATAATTTTGATAAAAGGATTAATTTTTAGCTAAAATGGTTTTAGTTTTATAAAATAGGATTTATTGTTTATAAATCTCAGTTTTAAGTAAAAACCATTTTTCAGTCTAAAGGTTTTTGGTTCATAAAACAGTTTGTTTTTCGAATCAGTTATAAAACCAGGTTTTGCAATAATTGAGAAAAGATAATTTTAACGGATCCAGATTTATTTTCTCGTAATTATAATATTGCTTTTGTTATATTGCATATATATACATAATTGCGTAATTGCTTGAGCTCTATATATGGATTTCAGTTTGATTTTACATATATATATATACGTTATAGTATTTGCCAACTTAGACCCTTGACATATTTACGGGGAGGCCTGCGTGCCATGTGCAACCCCTTATGTAATAATGACCTTAGGATAGATATTTGTTTTATTCTTTCGGGATGACGAGGCCAGTGGAAGCTACTAAAATTCTTCATCGATCCAGAGTACTAACAAAACATGGCGAGGCCAGTGGGAGCTACGCGAGTTTTGAAGCCTTTTAAGATAGGTCATTATTGGTCCCTAGGAAACGTTGGCAAAAACTATAACTAGCTACCACGTGATTAGTTATTGTTTAATTGCATGGTTGATTGACTATTTGTGATATCTTGCATATTAGTAGTTTTAAATAAAGTTGTTATTTTAAAACTAGGTTGTATCACAAAAGGTATATAGGTTTTATTATTATCAGTTTCTTCAAACTTTTCAAAACAATAGTTTTTGTTTTAAAACCTATAGATGATTGTTTTATATAAAAGGCAAGTTGACAAAAACAGTTAGTTTTAATCAACTAGGTGTGCTGTTAAAACAGTTAGTTTTAATTAGCAAGTAATTTTAGAACAATTGGTTTTAAAATTACGTGTATGTTTGAAACAGTTAGTTTAAAACATAAGTAGCCTTTATAACAATCAGTTTTTCAAAAGCCTGGAAGTAAAAGTTTTTCAAAACCCCGAAAATCATAGATCAGTAGTGCAACCCATCTAGGGGCACCTTCGGCGTAAAGTACATAGGCGTTGTAAGTGATCACACATTCACCATCTGTGTTCAAACTGAAGCTGAAGGGGTTACATAACTCTGCGAATTATCTCCGGGTGGTACCGGCCAGAGTATAGTGATCAGGTCCTCAAAATGGTGAGATCTGTTTTGGTACTATAATGTTCACCGGGTGGTACCGGGCCAAAAAGCACTAAGAGGGACTAAAACATGCACAGGTAGTTGCCAAGGTCCCGAAAAGATCTAGGAGTCATGTCAGTTAGACATGATTGGTAAAAGTCCTTACCTACCGAAATAAATACGGGTCTGGTGGAGCAAGAACATTACGCACATCAGGACGTATGAAATAAGGATCCTAGTCCAATAAATTGATCATTTAAGGGTTTATTGATATTTTATTGGAAATTGATCTATTTACAGTTGCTAAGACCAAGGATGGCAAGCACTGTTACCAGCACCAACAATCTTTCCCTCCGCTCTATCCTAGAGAAGGATAAGCTGACCGGCTCTAACTTTCTCGACTGGGAGCGCAATCTGATGATTGTGCTCAGACCTGAGAGAAAATGGTATGTGCTTGAAGAGCCACTTGGGGAGGCACCTCCGGCAAACGCTCCGGCTGCTGCCAGAAATGCCCACAAGAAGCACTCGGATGATCTCCTTGATGTCGCCTGTCTGATGCTAGCAACTATGAGCCCAGATCTGCAAGCAGGGCTCATAAATACAAATGCTTATGACATGATCCGCCAGCTGAGGGACATGTTCCAGACCCAGGCTCGTACAGAACGTTACGATGCCACCAAAGCATTTAATGAATGCAAGATGGTAAAAGGGACATCAGTAAGTGACCATGTCATGAAAATGAAACGGCACTTAGATCATCTGGAGAGGCTTGGTCATCCTGTTCCGTTGCAGCTAGCAACAGACACCATACTCAATTCACTGTCAGAAGACTACAGGCCCTTCGTAGTCAATTACAATATGAATAACATGGTGAAAACAATAGCAGAGTTGCACTCCATGCTTAAGACAGCTAAACTGAATATGGGGAACAAGAACAAGACCAAGGATGTCTTGATGGTGAAAGACGGAGGGGTCAAAAAGAAAAATGGGCAAGCTAGCACCAGTAAAGGAAAAGGACCAGTCCAGGCCATCCAGATTGCACCCAAGAAAGGCAAAGGCAAGGGCAAGGGCAAGAAGGTTAAGCCAAACAAAGCTAGGACCGAGAATCGCTGCTTCATATGCAATGAGATCGGTCATTGGAGGCAAAACTGCCCTAAGCGTCATGAAGCAGGTATGTAAACCTCAGAAAAATTTATGATTGCTTTATTTTGTCACTTCTTACTTGTTAGTTTACAAGTATACTGATACCTGGAGCAAATGATTATTGCAGGAGGTTAGAAATGAAGTGAAGTGCCCAGGAGTTGCCGAGGATCTTAAGTACAAGATGATTTAAGTCAAGACATTTTTGAATTTATAGTTTTAAAACAGTTGATTTTGGGGGTTTATGTTTTAAACAATTTTTGGATAATTATATTTTATAATTTCATGGTTTTATTTTCAAAAGTTATTGTCTTGACATAGAAATATCTGATTATGCCTGGTATTTTTTAAAATCTGTATGATCCTAGTTGTTGCCTGTTATAATTACTTTAATGAAATTGAAGTAATTTGTATAAAAACTATCAAAACACACGGGATTCTATAGGAATGTGTTTTTGAGAATAAAACATTTATGAATAATAGTTTATGTGATCAAGAGGGAGAATTTAAGATATTAACTCAGATAGCGTTAATAACAGTATTTATAAAACTAGAAAGATTCCAAGTTCTGGAATTAGGATTTGACCAAATGCAGTTAAGTTTTATAAAAGAAATTCTCAGAATTAACTAATCAAGTTTGATCAAGTTTTATTATTCAAATGTTCCAAAAAAAGAAGAATTCAGGATATTAACTCAGATAGCGTTAATAACAGTATTTATGAAACTAGAAAGATTCCAAGATCTGGAATTAGGATTTGACTAAATCCAGTTAAGTTTCATAAAAGGAAATTCTCAAAGTTCATTACTTAAAATTAGAATTGACTAATCAAAGTTTTGACTAAGTCAATAGTAAAATTTTGAGTAATAGTTAGTTTTTATATAAGCAAGTGGGAGCCCAATTTATTCTCTATCTAGTCTGAGATAAAGAATAAAAGATGCAATTATTGATGTATCTTGGAATTCATAATCCAGGTAGGATAAGAATTCATAAGATATAATTTACCCTTTTAGTCAAAAGGATAAAAGTTTCAAGATCCTTGAAACAAAGGTCATGACTGACTTTGAAATCAATAATTAAAGTGTTGGATTAAAATATAGGATTCCAGTAGATTTGCCAGTATTGCAAATGGAATCTGATTTCAGGTAGAAATCATTCATCTACACAGCAACTAAGGAAAGTTGCAGTCTTACATATTCAGGAACTGGAAGTTACTCCAGGTCTCCGAGTTCATGGAATATGATAAAAGTCTAGTTATTGTTTTTATAAGGGGTTTGCAGAACAATAATTAGCAAATACAAGTAGATTGTATAAACAGACTTGTATTATTTGGTGGTCACTTTGATTAAAATGGTAAACTTTAATCAAAGGATTTAAACTGAAGATAGGTGATACTTCATTTTAGACCAATATTTAACAAACGTTAAATAGATATTATGAAAGCTATTAAAGACAAGACATTCAATCTTGTTATTATTATAGCGTGTAATATGGACTATACAAGATTGATTTCTTTATCACTTTCACATTTTGCATGTTTTAATATATCCAGGAATGAAATCAGTCTCCGATTTTTCATTCAAAATCTGTCCGTGACAACTTATCATTGTGGGAGCATGATAAGGCGTTAAAGTCATTGTGAACTTTTAGGTAGTTATAATCAGTTGCTGAATAACAGCTACAAGTGTTGTAGACTAAAAGTTGCACAGATATTTGATAGAGTAGCAAATATCGGACGTGATCCGCGGTTGAGATTACTTCTTGGAGTAAAGTCATAAGTGAATCTCACAGTGGTTGTCCCTATCACCTGAGGTATCTGATTTGATATCATGAGGACTACTGAATTCTTAGTGCACTCAACCGCTACGCCGTAACAGGGTGGCTATAAAGGGTGTAACTAGATTCAGCGGAAGCCGTGGTGTCAAAGGCAGATATGCAAGATGGGATTTGCACCTCTTCTCAGAAGAGAGATATTTCTGGGCCCATCTTGACTGACTGAGTATACTGATGAAGTGCATGGCCATGCCCAAACGAACTGATTAGTTCTTTGTCGTTTACCTATCAGTAAAAGTCAGATAATCAAGAAAACAGAATCTTGAGTATTTAGAGTTGACACTTTCCAAGCTCATACTCACAGATGAAATATCGCGATGCAAAGGGAAAAGCCAAGATATACCCAATCAATGAACAGTGGCTTCATAGATACTATTTCCTTACGAAACATTTATATCACTAGTCTGGGTATAAGAGTTCTTGTAACCTGGTCAGCCTAAGTGCCTGTCTAGGGGCCTCCTTAGGTCCGTATAATCAAAGGTGGTATTGCCAACTTGCACAAGTGGGAGTCTGTTAGGAATTATGTGCAGAGTTGACAAACCAAGTGATTACACATCCAATGTTACAAGACACTTGAGGGTCACACCTGTGAGGACCTATAAGTCGAACAAGTTAGATGAAACCCAGAAATGGAGAGTTATGATTTATAATAGTGTATTATAAATCAATTGGGTAATTACAGTCAGAATTACCAAAGTTGGAGGGTTATTAATTAATTAGGATATTATATATTTATTAGATAAATAAATATATAATAGTTAATTAATAAGTTTTTATATATATTAGATAAATATATATAATTATAATTATCATATGCAAATTCTTTTCCAGTTATTTAAAAAGGAAAAAGGATTAGAGATAATTATAAAAGGAAACTGAATCTCATACAAACTGTATTTTTCCTCCATATAAATAAGGCTTATGGGTTAAGGAAAAAGCTAAGCTTTTCAGCTAAGAAAATCAGTTTCAGTTTTCCTCCTCCTCTCTCTCTCCAACCGGCGCCGACCCCCCCCCCCAGCCGGATTTCCGTTTTGGTTGTTCAGGTTTCATACAGTTCAACTAGAAGAACGTTCGTTGGTCGATCACCGGTGGACTATTCTTGAGCAATCCAGGTAAACTGATCTAATCCAAACCATTAGGATTAAAACTAGAAACGATTAAGATCAATAGGCTTTTAAGGGTTTTAGCTTTTATCGCTTCCGCATGATTAGATCGGAACCAGCGTGTTTCTGATCGCGTAGGTTTTATCAGTTTGATTAACCTATGAGACTAATCAAACCAGTAAGGTTCGTTAGATCTGAGTTAATCCTCGAGTCAGTTTGATCCGAGGATACCCACAAAAACCCAACACCACAAACGTCCGGTGTAAGAGTTCCCAACTTCTCCGCTATAACCGTGATGAAATGTCCCCCACAAAGGCCCGTTCCGGCCTTATCATGTATCTTTCCGGCGTTTTAGAACATCTTAGCCATCACATAAGAAAGATTGGTTATTGCATTCCGATTGACCAATCGCGAAAGAAGCCAAAGATCCCCTTCCGGAACCTTTTCCTTGATAGCTTTCCGGTAAGCAAAAGAGTGAACAAGCATCCGATGAAGAAGGCGATGCTCACGTAGAGTGATAGAACTTTCCTTGGTGTTGGACTGTAGATACGGTCCCGATCCAATAGTAGCCCAAAAATCCGCGCCCACAAACTCGGCACTAGGCTCACAAGCACCGGTTAAGAAGTAGTGAGAAAAGTATCCGGATCTCGACTGAGCCGCCGTGAAAAATCCGAGCAACACTCCAAAGCGTGGTAGTATGATCCCATACCATTCTCCAAGCAAACGGAATCGAATACAAGGGTCCTCAAGTCTATCTTCCTCATACGCCTCCACATCAAAGCTAAATGTAGCCAAAAATTCCAACACAAGCTCATAGTAGATCGGCTCGTGGGTTTTCAGTGCTTTCTCCCAATCGTTACTCACAAAGCGAAGAACACCAAACTGATCGCGGTACTCTCTCCTCAAGAGGCTTGAAAGCCTATCCCCAAATCCAATCTCCTCGACAAAGTGCAAATCAACAATCGAACCAATTTCAATCTCCCGCCTTTTCAAGCGATCAAGCTCAATCATCAATGACATCTTTTCGCTACGCAAGATGTTGTCGGAATCAAAAGACAAGCATGGGTGGTCTTGTACATTGCGGGAAGATGAAGCTCTCTACAAAGATAAAACCATATACATTAATCACCACAAAGATCATAACCTCTCTTCCCCACACTTGAGTTGAAACATATCACAACATTTATAAAATTAAACTCAAGTGTGTTCATCTAACAAGATCAATGCAAAAGATATCCCCCCTCCTAACATTAAAGACATTCCTACCCAAGAAATCCCTTTTTTAAGGATCATGCACAAGTTTAAACAACTAGGGCTTATAAGGATCTTTCAAATTAAAGCAATTAGAGGAGAAATACATACCTTTGACGCCATGGATTTGCAGAATAGGAAGAGATTTGCAGAGAAAAACAAATGGGAGGAGGAGAAGTATTGAAAATATGGTTTTAGAAAACAAATTAAACCCTCTTGTTTCGAACTTCGCGTCGCCAAATTAGAAACTTCGCGTCGCGAAGTTGTAACAGACACCCTATTTTCAAATTTCTCCTTTCGCACTTCCCTGGGCCGCTCACTTCGCGGCGCGAAATTCAGGATTTCGCGATCGCGAAATGGCTACTGTTTGGCTGTTTTTGAAATTTGATCGGGTCGTGATTTCCTCTGATTACTACTGCAAAACTGGTTAGAACACATACAAAAGCAAAAATAACTAGTAAAAACACGGGTTGCCTCCCGAGAAGCGCTTGTTTTTGTAACGAGTCGCGAGCCTGACTCGGGGGACCAACTAAGTAATTGGCTCATCAGAAAGAAAACAGACCTCGCCATTTCTGACAGGGTCGTTCTCATTGTAAAGCTTCAGTCTATGGCCATTTACCTTAAATGATCCTCTTTCGGTCATTAGGTCCACATATCCCGAGGGATAAGCTTTTAGGATGACATATGGACCTATCCATCGTGACTTTAACTTACCGGTTGAAAATTTAAAGTGAGTTTGATACATTAATACCTTGTCCCCCTCCTTGAACACCTTCACTTCCTTTAGATGTGCATCATGCCATTTCTTTCGCTGTTCCTTGTAGATCTTCAAGTTCTCATAAGCGAGAGATATAAGCTCTTCCAATTCGTGCAAGCTTATCAATCTTTCTCTCCCACTTGCAATGTCATTTAAGTGAACCTTCTTTAGTGCCCACAGTGCTTTGTACTCGAACTCGAATGGAAGGTGACACGCTTTCCCGTAAAGCATCCGATAAGGGGTGCTTCCAATTGGGGTCTGGTAGGTCGTACGATATGCCCAGAGTGCATCTTCAAGCTTTTGCGACCATATCTTTGGGTTGTTATCGACCATCTTTTCCAGGATTCGTTTCAATGCCCTGTTGGTGTTTTCTGCTTGTCCATTGGCTTGCGGATGGTAGGCGGTCGAGAATCGATGATGCACTCCATACCTTTTTAAGGTCTTCTCCAAAAGATAGTTCGCAAAATGAGTTCCTCTATCACTGATGATCGCCTTTGGACAGCCGTACCTACACACAAGAGATTTCACGAAGTCAACAACCACTTTAGCATCATTCGTGGGGGAAGCCTTTGCTTCGGCCCATTTGGAGACATAATCAACCGCCACAAGGATGTATTTGTTTCCTCTGGAGTCGGGAAAAGGTCCCATGAAATCGATTCCCCAAACATCAAACACTTCACTAACGGAGATGCTCTGTTGGGGCATCTCATCTTTCTTTGTTATGTTGCCTGCCCTTTGACAAGCGTCACAAGATTTTATTAAAGTGTGAGCGTCCTTAAAAATCATAGGCCAATAAAATCCGGACTCGAGGACTTTTCTAGTAGTCAAATTGGCTCCAAAATGGCCTCCCGTGGGGCCTTTGTGACAGTTAGTGAGAATGTCCCAAGCAGCAGGGCCGGAGACACATCGACGGTGAATCCTATCAGGTCCTATTCTGAACAGATAAGGTTTAGACCAAAAATAATACTTTAAGTCCGAGAAAAACTTACCTTTTTGTTGATAAGTCATACCTTTGACAAGAACACCAGCAGCCAGATAATTCGCAAAGTCTGCATACCAAGGTATAGGGTCTTCTCCTATGGTCTTAATCATATTGAGGCTCTCATCGGGAAATTTATCCCTAATGACTTCAATGCCCCCGGAATCCATGTGTGGGTTTTCCAGACGAGATAAATGATCGGCAGCTAAATTCTCAACGCCTCTCTTATCTCTTATCTCTTATCTCTTTATCAAACTCTTGTAACAGAAGTATCCATCGTATGAGTCTGGGCTTCGCATCAGGCTTAGCAAAGAGATATTTAAGGGCAGAGTGGTCCGTGTATATTATGATTTTGGACAGCACAAGATAAGACCTAAACTTTTCAATGGCAAAAACTACCGCTAGGAGCTCTTTTTCAGTCGTGGTGTAGTTTTCTTGGGCATCGTTCAGAGTTCGACTTGCATAACAAATCGGTTGGAAATGATTGTTTTTACGTTGCCCAAGAACTGCACCGAGGGCATAATCGCTCGCATCACACATAATCCCAAAAGGTTGATCCCAATCAGGTGGAACCATAATAGGGGCATTGGTCAAATGCCGTTTCAAAGTTTCAAATGCAGAGATGCATTTTTCATCAAAAATGAAAGGTGCATCTTTCTCAAGAAGTTTGGTTAGAGGTCGAGATATTTTAGAAAAATCTTGTATAAACCTCCTATAAAACCCGGCATGACCTAAGAAACTTCTGACCCCTTTTATGTTTGTAGGTGGAGGAAGCTTCGATATGGTGTCTATCTTAGCTTTATCCACCTCCAAACCATCTTTTGAGATTTTGTGTCCAAGAACTATACCTTCCCTTACCATAAAGTGACACTTTTCCCAGTTGAGAACCAGATGAGATTCCTCGCATCGAGCTAAAACCCTATCTAGACTACTTAGACAATCATCAAAAAAGTTACCAAAAACAGAGAAATCATCCATAAAGACCTCTATACAATTTTCTATCATGTCTTGGAAAATGGCCGTCATGCATCGCTGAAAAGTAGCGGGTGCATTGCACAACCCAAAAGGCATACGCCTATAGGCGAATGTTCCAAAGGGACAGGTAAAAGTCGTTTTCTCTTGGTCTTCAGGATCAATGGGGATTTGGAAATATCCCGAAAATCCATCCAGGAAGCAATAGTACTCATTTCCCGCCAATCGTTCAAGCATTTGATCAATGAAGGGTAAGGGGAAATGGTCTTTTCTAGTGGCATCGTTAAGCTTCCTATAGTCTATGCAAACTCTCCACCCGGTGACAGTACGGGTGGGAACTAACTCGTTGTTATCATTTGTGACAACCGTGAGTCCTCCCTTTTTGGGAACTACTTGAACAGGACTTACCCATGGGCTATCAGAAATGGGGTAAATGATCCCAGTATCAAGTAGTTTGATGACCTCCTTTTTCACAACTTCCTGCATTTTCGGATTAAGCCTCCTTTGTTTTTGCACACATGGCTTAAAATTGTCTTCCATTAAAATTTTGTGTGTACAAAATGAAGGGCTTATTCCGGGAATGTCCGAAATTTTCCAAGCTAAAGCCTTTTTGTGTCTTTTTAAAATCTCAATAAGTCTATCTTTTTCATTGGCTTTTAGCAAGGAAGAAATAATTACCGGGAGAGAACTGTTACCTTCAAGAAATTGGTACTCGAGGTGCTCGGGAAGGTCCTTTAATTCCAAATATGGTGGTTCCTCCAGAGAAGTCTTCACTCTAACCTTGTCTTCCTGCTTTAGCTCCTCGAAGTCCTCTTCTTCTTCCTCCACGGCTTCATCCCATCTTTTCTCAACAGCTAGGCTTTCTTCCAATTCACCTGATTCAAAAAGATAATCATTAGGCTCTGATTCAAGTGGTTTGGTGAAGTCATCTAGGCTGTCTAGAGTATTTATAGACTCATTATAGTCCGGAATCCCGTTAATGGAAAGTGTGATTCGGTCTTTCGGCTACATGAATAACGGCACTGGCCGTGTTGGGGAATGGATGACCAAGGATTAGAGGTACTTTAACCTCGTCCTTTATGTCCAAGATCACAAAGTTGACGGGGAATTCAAACCTATCTACCCGAACTATGACATCCTCAGCTATTTCTACAGGGTATTTTATGGATCTATCAGCTAGTTGGATGGTCATTCTTGTGCTTTTTAGATCATCTAATCCCAGTTTTTGATAAAAGGATAATGGCATTACGTTTTATACTGGCTCCTAGGTATGCTAGGGCTCTACATGAAACATTTTTACCAAAATAACAAGGGATAATGAAACTCCCTAGATCACCCTTTTTGAGGGTTTCTGAAAGTTTAGCTGAGTATTTGGCATTTAGAAAGGCTATTTCTTCAGTTCCCATTCTTGCATTATTAGCCACCAACTCCTTGAGAAATCTTGCGTAACTCGGCACACCTGCAATTAAATCCACAAGAGGCACATTAATATCCATTCGTTTAATCAAGTCAATAAACTTACGATATTGGGCCTCTTTCTTTTCTTTCCGCAGTCGTGCAGGGTATGGTACTCGTGTAGGCACATGTGGTGTTGCAGATTCCCTTGGTCGGACCGCTTCTTCCCTGACCTCTTTTGTTGGTCGTGATGGTAATTCTACCTCTGGTTCAACAACCTGCATATTAGGAATTTGGTTAGTTTGAGGCATAGGTGGTCCTACAACTACCTTACCTCCTCTCGTAGTTGTGAACACTTCAGCCTGTGCTCCTGCCTCCATATGAGGAAATGTTTCCTTGACGTCTCGGAGGAATTGATCCGTGCCTCGATGTAATCCTGCAATAAAGTTTACAAACCCTTGCATTTCTGTTCGGCATCCGCACCCATCTTTCCTTGTTCTTGGGAGAATTGATAGAACAATTGTTCAATTACCCCGCCATATGGTTTTGAAAGAGGGGTCGGTGTCTCGGTGGAGTCCTCAGTTGCATGGATGTGCTCTACGGATGGGGACACTACATTTAGATGTGCTGGTTGGGTCTCTTCCTGTTCCTCTTCGGTAGACCAATCCAGATAGTGGGCTTCCATGTCGTCCAAGAGTTTACGCGCTTCTTTCACTGTCTTATATGGAAAAATACCTCCACAAGATGAATCCAACCTTAACCGAGAATCATTAGTCAATCCAGCATAAAAAACATCTATCATTTCTCTATCATCAATACTATGGTTTGGAAATATTAAGAATAAATCCTTATACCTTCCCCAAGCTTTCACAAGGCTATCTTTTCCTTGTTTAAAGTTTCGAATTTCAGCTCTTATTTTGTTAGCCTTGGAAATGGGAAAGTACCTTGACAAAATGGCGGATTTCAAATCGTCCCAGGTTGTGATGGATCCCAGGAGCAGTTTTTTAAACCAGTCTTTTGCCTTGTTTGTCAAAGTAAAAGGAAATACTCGAAGTTTTACCTCATCCTCCTTGGTGTTGACTAAATCACAGATGTCCTCGAACGCTTCAAGGTGTTGGTAAGAATTTCCACTTGGTTCTCCGTCAAATGAACTGGTGTTGATCATTTTGATGAGTCCTTTATTGATTTCCACCATTTTACTATCTGTCTTTTTTATTGCGGATCTCGGAGTAAACTGGACCCCAGATCGCTTATCCCACATGGGTTGATCATCTGCCATCTTGACAACTCAAAAAACGATTACGGGCAACTTGCGGGAAACAAAGAGATAAAATAAAAATAAAGACAAAACTAACTAATTAGACTAAAAAGCGAAAAACTTGCAAGGGACAGAATCCCTCACAAGGATCGATTAACAAAACTAATAAAGACTAAAACCTAACAACTACCGTTCCCCGGCAACGGCGCCAAAAACTTGATGCGGTAATTATCATACATAAAAAGCGTAACAAGTTTTAACCTCTAATGCCTAGCCACCGTCTTACCACATATAGAGGCAAGCGTACCTGATCGTGAGTAATATAGTGTAGGAAAGTCCAGGTATCGTATCTACCACTGGGAACGGTCAAGTTATCGTAGATTATTAGTCTAGATTGGTTTAATTAACCTAAAGGGGGGGTTTTGTATGAAAAAGGTTTGAATATCTAAAAAGACAATTAACTGAGTAAAAACTAAGAAAGCAATTAAAAGATTGATTTAAGATTATATTAAGGAAAAACAGCAGTACTTATCATGGTGAAGTGAATCCCCAAAATGGATGACATGAATAGGTCGAAGGTTTGGTTGTTTTGACTATTGTAGGATTTTAAGTCGGGGACACCCTAACATGCGAGGATTATGGTTAATGACTAGGACACGATCCTCCTAATCCCAATCCTAAATCGTTTGGTCCACAATCTAAAATCGGTAAACCCTTCCTAATCAATATTGCAATGGCTCTTTTACTATCCGGTCACTCTTGGTCCAAGTAACCCCTTAACACAACTTCTTGGTCCAAAGTCAGGCTAAGGTAGGTTGATTATCCTTTCGGAGTGTTAGGACATAAAATGTCCTTATATGTGAAAGTTTTATAAAGAATCATTCTATTGTAAATAATAGAAAGAGATGGCTTAAAGTGTAAAATATTGTATAGATAGAGGGGCTATAGTGTAGAGGTATATATAGAGATGGAGTGGCAATTGAGAGAGTTATGAGAGTCGACTAAGGAGCTTGTGTGTGTGTTTCCAAGGTGTTCTTTGTACATTGATACTCCATGGATGAATAATATGAAGCTTTTGGCTCTCAATCTCTCTCTCCTCTTAATTGTTCTTGATTTCTAGTTCTAACAAGTGGTATCCGAGCTGGAATGGATTGGATTATCCATTTCGATCCTTCGAAATCAAGCAATTGGAGGTTTCATTTTGGATTTTTTGAAGATTGGAGCAAAAATGATGAAATTTGGATTGGTGCTTGAAGATAATGAAGATTTGATGTTTTGGATCTGGATTAGTGTTCATATGTTGTTAGAGTTGAGTTTTTGGTGCTTAAACATGTAGTTTTGATGATTTTTAAGCATATTTTGGTGAATTTTCGAAGTGTTGTTCGAAGTTCATCAATGGAGGTTTGTTAATGGAGGTTTTGGGTGAATATTCATATGTCTCGGGTCTGATATTCATATGTCTCGAGCATAAAAAGACAAAAATAGTCATTTTGGAGTAAAGGGTAAATGTCTCGAGCATAAAAAGACAAAAATAGTCATTTTGGAGTAAAGGGTAAATGTCTCGAGCATAAAAAGACAAAAGTAGCTTTGTCTCGAGCCATTTTTGTTCATATTTCGAGCCATAATAGCCAAGTCTCGAGCCATAAGTCAAGAAATCAGCTCGGTCAGACGCGAATAAGCAATCAGAGGCTCGGTCAGCGTGTATTTCACCAGTTAGAGCTCGGTCAGCGATCTAATTCTCAGTCAGCACTCGAGTTAGTTGGTAAGAGCTCGGTCAGAGCTTGAATTCTCGGTCAGAGGCTCGAGCAGATCCTCGGTCAGCGCCTCAAGCCTTGCTGACCGAAAACCTGATGTGGCGTAGGCGCTGAGGTGGCGAATTCTTGTTGGTCCACGTGATTCTAGGCGCTGACTTGTCTGGTTTTTATTGGTCCACGTGGTGTCTCGAGCTAATTTGTCTTGTTTCAATTGGTCCACGTGTTTTTCTTCAAGAAAATTTGATCTGAGTTTAGGGCTGATGTGTCTTTTATTAATTGGTCCCTGCTCTTCATATTTGTGAATATGTTCCAGTTCAACCCCTGAAGTATTGGCTAAAGAGCTTCCTTATCAGAACTTTTTGATGGGACGATTACTTGAAGAGCGAAAATGTCATATCCAGTTCAGAATTAATTTTTCTGAAGCGCGTTAATGATTAAAGGATCAATCGGGTTTTTGAGATTTATTCATTTGGGCCTAAATTTCTTGTTGGGCAGTGAAGTTCAGATTGGCCCAAGATTGATCACCAATTTTTGTAACCATCCAGATCCAATCCAATCCAATTCCAGTTACCTTCAGAAATCCCTATGCTTAAATGGCCAATTTTTTCATCTCTATTTTTTCTAAAGCCCAATAAAAGCCCAAAATTCAATTTTTCTTTTTATGAAAATTGAATTTCTTTCATTCCCTCATCAGTTCCAAAACCATTGAAGCCAAGTCAGATTTGTAATGATTTCAGGGCGATAGTGATTGAGTTTTGTATTTGGTCGGATTATTCGGAAGGTTGATTTCCTGCTTTCTTTTCTTCAGAATCTAGTTCTTTAGTAGTTCTCTCCCCTCACCAGCTTCAATGAGTGTACGGTTTCTTGTGGGCGACATTGTTGTAACCACTCATTGTTGTCGTGGCTTTTGTGCTTATCAGTACTGAAGTTTTGACGGTGGTTCTTGTCATCTGACTGTTTAAGAAGATTGAATCGATTCTTGATTTCTTTCTGTCTCTGAAGTTGTTTTGGAAATCGACTACAAATTGCAAGTTGAATTTCTCTCATTTCCCCACTGATCAGATTCTTTGAAGATAAGCCGGATTTGTTATCGATATTCAGACTGTGGATGATTAGATTTTGTTTTCGGTTGGATTGGTTAGACGCCTGAGCTTCTGCAATCGTTCTTCTGGAGTTTTCCTTGTGGGAGCTAGACCGTTGACTGGTTTCTATCAGTGTTCTGAACTGATCACTTAGAGCGTTGAGAGTTATCCGTCATTGTTATGGTTCTTGTGGATGCTATTTGAGTGCTTTCTATCATTGTTCTGGCCTGATCAACTAGAACTTTGAAAGTTTGCAATCATTGATCTGGAGTTATGGTTGTGATCTAGACGTTCGAGTGCCAATGATCATCTGTCTGATTGAGAAAGTTGAATCAGAGTTTGGTTGTGTTTCAGTTCTGAAAGTTTTCAGGAAATTGGCTACTTTCTTGATCAGTTGAGAGATTAAAGAAGATGTGCGTCTTTTTAGTATCATCTCCCAGTACTTTCATGATCATGGTGTCTCAGTGATCCAAGTTCCTTGAATTTGTGCACTTGTCAGGCTCAGAGTTCTTGAGCTTAATGTTTTCTGATGTCGAACAGACTCTTCGTTCTTTGATGTTATACGAATAAACATCAAAGTGACTCGCACTTGTCTCTATCCCACCGGGGATGCACCAATTTGCTTACGGAACAGCAATTGTGTTCAGAGGCTATCGGTTGTGCTTGAGTCCATTGTGTCTGATGATAGTTTGATACAGAAGTTTGAGAGCTCGTTTTAAGGGGGAGCTTGGAATATGCAACGTAGCTGAACACTGCTAAAGTTTTCTTAAAGAAGCAGGGGGAGAAGATCAGAGATGCTTCTTTATAAAACTTTAGGGGGAGATTGTTAGGACATAAAATGTCCTTATATGTGAAAGTTTTATAAAGAATCATTCTATTGTAAATAATAGAAAGAGAGGGCTTAAAGTGTAAAATATTGTATAGATAGAGGGGCTATAGTGTAAAGGTATATATAGAGATGGAGTGGCAATTGAGAGAGTTATGAGAGTCGACTAAGGAGCTTGTGTGTGTGTTTCCAAGGTGTTCTTTGTACATTGATACTCCATGGATGAATAATATGAAGCTTTTGGCTCTCAATCTCTCTCTCCTCTTAATTGTTCTTGATTTCTAGTTCTAACACGGAGTCTATCTGTTTTGGTCTAACAAATACACCCAACCAATTGAATTCAAATTGCCAAAACACTATTAATCAGAAAAGAACCATAACACACATTCAATTAATCAAAACAAACCAGTAAACATTAATCAGAAAGTATCATCCATAAAGGTTCATCGACCATGACAAGCACTACTAATAAAAACTACTCACTACGCATAATGAAAAAGAAAACAAAAGTAGACATCGACATGGTACCGACAGTACAACGACAGATGATCGGAGATCGACTCCCGCAGCGTATCGGCACCTTTCGTACTCTCACTCTCGTTCCTCCTCGTATCCCGTACTTCTCTCGTGTATCGAACATGTCTTGAACTGAAGGAGGAGGCTGATATTTAAAGGAAATCGTCCAGGGGCCATCTGGCGATCGCCAGACTGCTGGTTTGGCGACGCCAGACACTTAATTCAACCCTAGTCTTCAATTCAGTCGAATCTAGCGGCGCCAGATTAGGAATCTCGCGAACGCCAAGTGTCTCCTGTGTTGACTTTGTGCATTTTTCCCGTTTTCTCGTCTTTTTTCGTACTTTTCCGTTCCACGACCTCCAAATCCTTCACAAACAATAATAAGCTCATTTAGTGCATGAAATGATCAGAAATGGGTGAGAAATGGGGTAAAGTCATGCAATTACGTTCGACCAAAACATGTATAATTTTGGTGTTATCAGCCACGTTCTAGGCCCAATTAGATTTATTGGGTGTTTAGACTTTTAACCCAAATTAGATAATTATTTTTATTTAATTTAAATTAAGGAATTTTATTTTCCTAGTAAAATTATTAAACTAAGATATTTGATCAGTTTTGGTCAAATTGGCCCGTGATATTTTTCGACCAGTTGATCGAATCATGACACGGACCACGGACTAATGTTCTGGGAAGATCGTTCGGAATACTTGGTTTAATTTCACTAAAAGCGGATATTTTGGTAAAATTGATTATGGCTTATAAAATTGATTTATAGTTCATAAATCTGGAAATTTTATAAAAAACAATTCGATTTTAAAAATATCAGTTTCGATTTATAAAACAGTTTGATTTTATAAATCAGTTAAAATCATGGTTTGTGATAAGATAATTTTAACGGATCTAGGAATTGTTTATATAAAATTGCGTAGTTGAATATTTTTTATATATATATATATATATATCTGCTTAGTATATATTAAAGTGATTATAGATTGCCAATTTAGACCCTTGATCTATTTGGGGAGGCCTGCGTGCCACTTACAACCCCGGTAATATGTAAAATGACCCTTAGGATAGATTTTCTTCCTGAAGTTCCATCAGAGATGCCGAGGCCAGTGGGAGCTACGCGAGGAGATTGGAGCTACGCGGGGAGATCGGAGCAAAATAGTTTTAGATCATTTTTGGTCCCTTAGGAATTAATTGGCAAATCTATAATTACGTGTTCATTAAACTGCGTGGTTGTGATTATTTTGTTTGCTTGTGATTATTGATATTACATGTCTAGGTTTTATCAAATGTTTTAAATTAGGTTTTAGTTATATCACGAGGTTGGTTTTAAAAATTAAAATTACCAATTTCATATATGTTTTTAAAATGGTAAAAATTTATTTTTTAAAACCATATATATTATGAGATTGTTTTCTTATAAGAGACATGCTTTTAAAACAGTTAGTTTTATTAGCAAGTAAGTTTTAGAACAGTTAGTTTTAAAACAGAGTGTATGTTTCTAAACAGTAAGTTTTTTAAACATCGGTTGTTTCTTAAAACAGTTAGTTTTAGAACAACAATTGCCTTTAAAACAATCAGCTTTTAATAGCATTTTAAAATACTAGAAAAGTTTTTACAAAACTTAGTAATAAAACCCTAGAAAATCATAGATCAGTAGTGCAACCCACTCGGGGACACCTTAGGCGTAAGGTACGAAGAGATCAAACCTTGGTACCCACGTTCAAACCCCAAGCCGAAGGGGGTGAAAAGACTCTGCGATAATCGGGTGGTACCGGCTAGAGTACATCCTGTCTCGAGTGGTGAGATCTGTTTTGGTTCTGATAAGTTCACCAGGTAGTACCGGGCCAAAAAGCACTTAGAGGGACTAAAACATGTACGGTTTTATCCGATGTCCCGAAAAGATCTAGGAGTCATGTCAGTTAGATATGATTGGTAAAAGTCCTTACCTACCGAAATAGTACGGGCCTGGTGGGGCGTGAGCAAACCGCACATCAGGACGTATGAAATAAGGATTCTAGCCCAATAATTAATCATTTAAGGGTTTATTGATTTTATTGGAAATTGTTTATTCAAAAGGTACTAAAACCAAAGTTTTAATGTGTAGATGGCAAACACAGGTACCAACACCAATAATCTTTCTCTTCGCTCCATCCTAGAAAGGGACAAACTCACCGGTTCGAATTTTCTCGACTGGGAGCGCAATCTCCAGATTGTGCTTAGGCACGAGAGAAAGTGGTATGTCCTGGAAGAACCTCTAGGTGAGGCCCCACCAGCAAATGCCAGTGCGGCAATTAGAAATGCTTATCAAAAGCGTTCAGATGATTTGCTGGATGTTGGCTGCCTGATGCTTGCGACTATGAGCCTAGAACTACAAACAGGGCTCATGAACACTAATGCTTACGACATGATCCGCTAGCTGGGGGACATGTTCCAAACGCAAGCTTGCACAGAACGTTATGATGCCACAAGGGCTCTAAACGCGTGCAAAATGGCCAAGGGGACTTCTGTCAGTGCCCACGTCATGAAAATGAAGAGGCTACTTGACCACCTAGAAAGGTTAGGTCACCCAGTTCCGTTGCAGTTGGCAACGGATACTATACTCAACTCATTATCTGACGATTACAAGCAGTTTGTGATTAACTTTAACATGAACAACATGGAGAAGAGCATAGCTGAACTGCACTCCATGTTAAAAACTGTTGAGCTGAGTATGGGTACGGGGACCAAGACCAAAGATGTTCTGATGGTCAAGGATGGTGGAGTGAAGAAGAAAAGAGGGCAAAGGAACACCAGCAAAGGCAAGGGCCAGGTTCAGGTCAGCCAGAGTGTGCCAAAGACTGATGACAATAGAAAGGGCAAGGGCAAGGGCAAAAAGGTTAAAGTCAACAAAGCGAAGACCGAGAATCGATGCTTCAGGTGTCATGAGGTCGGACATTGGAGACAGAATTGCCCGAAGCGTCATGAAACAGGTATAAACACCTTGGATATTTTATGATTGCTTCAGTTTATCATTACTACTTGTTGGTTTACAAGTTAACTGACACCTAGAGCAAATATTTGATTGCATGTGGTCAGGAGAAATGAAGTGCCCGGGTCCCGAGGATCAGACAAGATTTATTTTAGATATTATCAAGACATTTTAAAATTATTTTAAGACAATTTATTTTAGATATTTTTGAGATGTTGGTTGATTTTAAATTTATGGATATTTTTATTTTAAATTTAAAATTATTGTCTTGATTTATATATCTATTTTTATTTTGAATCTAAGTCAAGATAGACTTGATTCAATTTGTTGATCCTAGATATTGTCTGCCAGACTAACAAATATACTTCAAAATGTTGTAATATGAAGTAATATATGAAAACTGTCAAAAAAACACACAAAGTACTATTTTATAGGAATGTGTTTTTGGAATAATACATTTATGAGTAATATGATTATAAAAAGGTATATAATAGTCAAAGCTCAAATTACTCACATGCTTTAAAAAGGAATTTAGGATATTATAACAGATGACGTTGATAATATCAGTATTTATAAAACTAGAAATTCCAAGTTTTAGAATTGGGATCTAATAAAGATCCAGTTAAGTTTTATGAATAGTAAAATTCAAGAATTAAATTTATATAATTGGCCAAATAGTCAAGTTTTGACTAAGTCAATGAGACATTAAATTTAAGTAATAATCAGTTTTCATATAGGTTAGTGGGAGCCCAGTTTATTCTCTATCTATGCCCCTGATAAAGAATAAAAGTTATATTATTGATTTGTATTTCTAGGAATTCATAATCCAGAGAGGATATGAATTCATGAGAAATGTGATCTATTCTTTTAAGTTATAAAAGTAAGTTCAAAATAATATAAAGTCAAGTTTTTGACTTTAAGAAAATCAATAATTGCATGTGTTGTAATAATAGAGATTTTATAATATATTTAGACCATCGAGTGTTGTAAGAACACTAGAATAAATTTCCTGTATTTACCAGTTTGGTAAATGGAAATTAGATTTCAGGTAGAAATCTTCATCTACACAGCAACTAAGTGAAGTTGCGGAATTAACTTTACATATACAAGAAAACTCGAAGTTATTCCAGTATCTCCAAGTTTTAAGGAATATGGTAAGGATAAGTCTAGTTTTGTTAAAAGTGTTTGCAAAACAGAACTAGTATAACCAAGTTAAAATTACTGTTTAGACTTGTGTTAATTTTTGGTTGTTACTTTGATTAGTATGGTAAGAAACTAATCAAAAGGATTAAAATGAAGGAAAAGTAATACTTCATTTAAATCAGAAAGGTACACATTGAATAGACAAATAAAAGCAACTTTGAAAGTATTATTAATTTTATAATTGGTTACAGAGTATAATATGGACTATACAAAATTAATTTCATTATTTTCTTTTATTTTGCATGTTTTGATCTGGGAATAAAACTAGTCTAAGTTTTATTTGAAATTTATCCGTGAAAACTTATCTAGGTGGGAACCTGATAGGGTTTTAAAGTCATCGTGAATTTTTGGGTAGTTATAATCAGAGTATTGAATAACAGCTACAAGCGATGTAGACCAAAAACTGCATGGATATTCGATAGAGCTGCGAATATCGGATGTCATCCGCTGGTTGAGATTACTTCGTGGATTCTGTCATAAGTAAATCTCACAGTAGGTTGTCCTAAATACCTGAGGTATCTGGTTTGGAATCACGAGGACTACTAGATACTTAGTGCGTCCTAACATCACGCCGTAACTGGGTGGTCATACGGGGCGTAACTAGATTCAGCGGAAGTCGTGGTGACAAATGCAGATATGCAAGACGGGATTTGCCCCTCTTCTATGAAGAGAGATATTTCCGGGCCCCTTGACTGACTGAAAGAACTGATGAAGTGCATGGCCATGCCCAAACAAACTGATTTGTTCTTTGTCGTTTACCTATCAGTTGGAAGTCGGATAGTCAAGAAACATAATCTTGAGTATTTTGAGTTGACTTTATCCATGCTCATACTCAAAATTGAAATATCGTGTTGCAAAGGGAAAAGCCTAGTTATACCCAATTTATGAACAGTTGTTTCATAAAAGCTATATCTTTAAAGGGATGATTACATCACCTACCTGGGTATAAGAGTTCTTATAACCTGGTTAGCCTAAGTGTCTATCTAGGGGCCTCCTTAGGTCCGTGTGGTCAAGCCGGTATTGCCAACTTGCACAAGTGGGAGTCTGTTAGTAATTATGTGCAGAAGTTGACAAACCAGAGATTACACATCCAATTTTATAAGACACTTGACGGTCACACTTGTGAGGACCTGTAAAACGAACAGGTTTAGAAAGGTTAGATTTATAATAGTCAATTATAAATCTATTGGGTGTTTTCTGTAAGAAACTCCAAAGTTAAAGGTTTCTATTATTAATTAAAAGGGATTATATATATTATTAGTTAAATAAATATATAACTGGTTTAATTAATTAATTTTTATATATTAGTTAAATACATATATATATATAAATAGTAATTATCCTAACTAATATATATTAGTTAATATATGGAATAAATCTTTCTTGGTGAAAAAGAAAGGATTTTATTTATGGATAATTATTGAAAAAGGAAACTGAATATGATACAGATTCTGTTTATTCAGTTATATATATTCAGTTATGGTTAATCCTTTTTCAATTCATTCATTATTTTACAACCAATAGAAACCAAAATTCTCTCTCTCACTCTCTCCCAACACCGGCGACCTCAACTACACCAAAGAAAGTTCGGGTTTTCGTTCGGGAGCTTGGAGTTCGGAGTTTTGACCGGCTAGAAGGTCCGTGCGTAGGGTTCATCACGGGTGGATCTATCTCAAGCGATTCAGGTAACTTTCTAACTTCCTAGTTATGTATAATCTAGATAAACGATAACGATTGTGTGCTTTCGGGTTTTTACACGTTTATGCTTCCGCTGATCAAACCAGTTTGGTTTGACGTTTGGATTAACAGTTTGTTTTTCTGAACCGTGACTCGAACCAGTTTGGTCTGAGGTCTCACAAAAACCCAACACTTTCTACATTTCAAGTTGATCTTCTTCTTCTTCTAATAACAACTTATTGTGATAAACGTTTTTACAAAACCCTAAGATCACTTCGTTTGATCTTAGATTTTCCCAAAATCTTCAAGATTTTTGTTAAAACTGTTTACATGCTTTTTCTTATTTCTTTTAAGAAAAACCATCCAACTCCTAATTTGATATATTTCATCAAATAAAGTTCTCTTTAATACCAAAACACATTCTTTTTGTGATTTTTGGTATCTAATCTATTCCTAAGTATAAAGGATTTCACCACTTTTATGAACATTTTTGTTGTTCATTGAAAAGTGAAAAAAAGATACATATTTTGGATTCCTTAATCATCCACATATGTTAATCTTTTGGTGTTTATAGAATGGCTGCTACTACAAGTACTTCTCTGGACGCTCAACTCTCAACTGAAGCCACCACCCTGCTAACTGCCTCAGGAAGCCTTCCAGTGGTCATACCTCAACATGACCTCCAATTCAAGGCCAACAATCTAGTAGGCCTCTTCGATCTTCCCAAAGGCAAGGAATACCTTCAACCGGCGAAGGAGTTTCTCTTAACCAGTCCACTGAAGACTGCCTTCACTCTGAACCCTAAGCCGAACAAACCACTGCTCCTGCAGTTGTGGTCTACTGCCATGGTGGCTCAGGAGAAGAGCCCTAAGGGCAAGCTGCAGGAGGTGATCAAATTCCAGATCAATGACGACATCGTCACCTTCGGGATTGGGACTCTCCGCAACGTCCTCGAAATCCCAGGAAAGAAGAGATATCCTCCTCCTCCAACCTAGGACGAAATCATCGCCCTCCTAGATGACATTGGCTACCAATGGCCTGAAAAGGAAGGAGTCATCACCAAGTCCTCTGCTACTGTCCAGAAGACAGGACTGAATGCCACGTTCTACTACATATGGAACACATTCGGTCTCTGTCTGACAAGCAACATAGGCAGCACGGAGCAATTCCCCACCACCATTCAGAACATGGTATTTTCCGCTCTCAAAAGGCGGAAATTCGACTACGTTCGCCACATCTGGGATGACATGGTGAACAAAATCAAGGATCCAAAGCGAGTGGTCAACGTCCCCTTCACCCGCTTCTTCTCTGCCATCCTGGCTCTGCAAATGAAGGCGGACTACCCCACTGAAGGGACGTTCAAAAACTACGCCATCGGGCCGAAGTTCCTTGATCAGGTGCTTCCTCATCCTGATGACATCCCACTCTCAGCTGTCCAAACCAGGATACTGAAGAAAGACCTGCCTCCCCTCCAGTCCAAGGTATGTACTCTTTCATCTCTTCCAAACCATCTTCTTCTCGTTCTCTGCATGCTATGTCAGTAGCTAACCCCGTACTGACTTCCCCAGCTGCAACCACCTTGACGCTCCAGAAGCGTCCCCCTCCATCTGGATCCTCACCACCACCACAGCCCAAACGCGCCAAGACCAAGGCGCTGAAGAAAAAGGGCAAGGGAGCTGCTGCTGGTAAGAAATATTACCTTACCCTCCCTAAACTTTTTAATAGACCATATCCTTTATCTAAATCTTCTTCACCCGTAGATACTCCTGCTCCTCCTACTCAAAATGAACCTGAGGTTGTTCATCTGGAACACTCAGAGAATTTGGATGTTAATCGTTCTGATGCCGTTCAAGCCTCATGTAATAAACTTAAGCACTTTATTGCTATTCATTCTTCTATGAAAGCTTTTGAGACTTCTAGTGCTCATTTAGCTAATGATCTTGCAGGTTCATTTCCTGAGCAGTCTCAGGGTCATCCTCAACTTCAACAGGATGATCCCTTCGACAGCTTCGTGCTCACGGACCCTGAGCGTCAGCTAAGCGTGGCTGAGCTTAGATGCCAGTCCGCTGAACGGGCACTGCAGGACGCCAAGGCTGCGTTAAAACTTCAGGAGGATGCTCACAAGGCACGCCTCCAGGCCATGGAAGTGGAGCTTGCATCTGCTAAGGCTGCTGCTACTGCTGCTGAAGCCAAGGCTGTCGCTGCCACCGCCGCTGCCACTGCTGTTGCTCCTCCCCCCACCGGTGTGTAAATAAACATACCTTGTCTAGACAATCTCCATGACAAGGTATCGCAGGTGGCCACTTCCTCCTCCACCCTTTAAGAGTCCATTCAGGACATGAAGGCCACCGCCCTGCCTGCCATCACCACCGCCATCAACTCAGGCTCCAAATCTCTCACCTCCTTCCAAACTGAGGTTGTGCAGAGGTTGGATGAAGAGGAAGCAGGACTGCGAGCTCTTCAGGAAAAGGTTTCTGAACTCTCCTCCGCGGTGAACTCTCTCACCACTGCCGCTCCGCCACCACCAGCGTTTACAACCGCTGACAAGGATATGCTCCAATCCCTGGTTGGCACCACCATCACCACTGCCAAGCTGCAGGCGAACGTGGCCTCTCTCCTTCAGAGGTGTATCACAACAGCTGCCTTTGCAAGGGCACCTGTTGAGGGGAGAGACAGCCACCTCTGCATCATCGCCAGCTTGGTGATCATTCCGTCAATTCCCCCTCCAACAACTGAAACATAAACGATGAGGAGGAGGGAACGAATGAAGACGATGATGATGATGATGACGCAGACCTTTTCGTGGTGGAAAAGGTCTCTGATGTTGCACCGAAACCAACGCCCACTCCAGGACCTGCACAATCTCAGGGGGAGAACCCTGAGGCTCCTGGTATGCAACAACTCATCCATCCTCCCCTACTAGTTCTGATAATCTCCCTATCTCCTCTCTTTTGAATAAAACCAAACCAAACCCTGAAACCATCACCATAACAGATAGCTCGTCTGAAAACTCACCCACAAATAACCTTCAAATCGTTTTCTACCAACCACCCAAGCTACCAACCCCTGAACCTGAACCTGAACCTGAACCAACCCCTAAACCTGAACCTGAACCTGAACCAACCCCTGAACCCGAACTCCAAAATCAGGATGTCAAATTTGGCTCTGTTACTGGTGAGATCATTTACCTTATGGAAAATAGTATCTCAGCACGAACTAGGGCTGAAGTTAGAAGAATGACCTTCACCGTTACCCCTCTAAACCATAAAGGCCTCCCTGCTAATCCTGTTAACCCATTCCATTCTAAAGCTTCCTCCTCTAGAATCCAAGAACAACCTGGTCCCTCTGAAACCATTGTTCTGTCGTCAGATGATGAATTCATCTCTGATGATTACTCAACTCCTCCTTCCTCACCAAGATCTCCTCCCTCTAACTCTCCCCGTTCTGAAGGTGAAAACTACCCTGACACTTCTAAAATTTGAACAGGGATGGGCGTTTAAAGGCTGTGATAGAGCAACTCGATCGAGAGTACAAGAGTAAAAATTCCTCTTCGTACCTCTTGGGACTCCGAGTTCGCTTATCTATCACAGGAAGAGTTTTTGGAGTCAATAAAAGCTCAGGAGGAGCTCGACAATAAAGAAAGATAAGCCTTTCTCTCTACACAAGCTGCTCGAAAGCTTGCTTTTGACTTCGTCGAAGAAGACGACGAAATAAGTGCTGATCCTCTACTAGCACAGAAGGTTGCGCTGAAAGTCTTCAACAGGAGGACTGATGAACAGGCTGAAGAGGTAAACAAATAGCTTGACTGGTGCAGAGACCAACTTCATCTCAGGAAGCACGGTGCTAAAATCTCAGGAATCCATCTCCGCCGAACTCGTGGAAAGAGAGGTGCTCCTGGCAAAACCTGGATCACCGTCAAACGCTCTGGAGTGAAGGACGTAGAGCACACTCTTGACAAGTTAGACAAATACAACTTGTTATAGTGGAACGAAATCAGAAACCTACTTCCCAAAGCCAACAAGAACTACACGGCTGAAGTAGAAGAAGTCATACATGGACTTATTGCTCGAATCAGAAGAACAACCGAAATTCCTGATGTCCTACTCCAACCTCCTTCAGCACTGCCAAAGCCTCCTGTCAGACGATCAGCAGGCACTTCCACAAGGAGATTCACTCCCTGTGTTCCCAGGACTTCATACAGGCCTCTTGATCTCTCGATGCTTGATCTCTCCTTTCCTTCAGAAGTAACTCTCTTTGAGGGTTAAGTCATCAGAGAACCTGTTCATGGTATTTGTGTAGGTGACAACCTCAACATTCCTCGCTTTCAACGCTTCAGCGAACTACACAAAGCACCCACTGAACACCTGGTGACAGTCCTCTTCACAGCAAACAAAGAAAAGAAAAACAAAGACAACAAAGAGTTTGCTCGTGCTGTCAGATCTATCCTCAATCAACGCATAGCAAATGGTAAAACATATCTCACCATCCAAATCAAGGAAGAAGAGCCTGATGAAGATTCTGATAGCTAGAACTAATTTTGTAATTTTCTTTCAGTACTCTAATTATGTACTTATGTATTTTCTTTACTTTTGTAAATCATCATGAGATTAATGGAAATGCATTTTAGTACATCGTACTTCATTCCATCATAGTACTGAAAAAGATCCCTCAAAACAGTAGATGGGACATGTACCTTTATGAGTTATATTTCCTACTGTTAACATCTAGACTTAGAATTTTTTCTAAACTTTCCAGACTAAGACAATTTCTCTGTTGTCTTATCATAATCATTTGGGGGAGATTGTTGATCCAGTTCTCCTAAGACCTGATGAAATGATAATGATCCTGTTACTTTACTTAGTGAATAGGTCTTTGTTTATAGTTATAGCTTGAGGAATTATCACTGAGATTGTTCAGTGTTATTCCGTGTTAAAAATGTTGTAACTTGTATTTATAATCATCAGGATCAGGATCAGGATCAGGATCAGGAGATGAACGAGTCTATTCTGAAGTCTACTGATCCTGACCATCAAAGTAAAGACCTCCTGAAGACATTAAGATCATACTCAAGAACCATCAGCGAAGTCGAAGAATTATTTGATGACAGGAACAGCATGCTCGTGATCTAAAGACGGAACTCAGTGATAGCAGGCTGCTCAATTTTGTATGACATCCTGAAGACTCCTCAGGATACAGTGACCTCTGATCAACATCAGTATCAAGGCATTCCTCACTGATCAGTATCCTGATCCTGAAGGATTAGTATAATGTCTTAATCTAATGCACAAAAGGATTATCCGCCTTTACTGACACAAAAAGTACACAAGGACAGTCTCTTTTCTGTTCCCTCCGTACTTATCAGACCTCAAGGCAACTGTTTATATAAGTCCTCTTTTGTACACCATGCAAAAGACATTTGTTTATAGTAAATAGTACTTAGGACCACTTGTAGTGTGACACGTACACAAAAGTGAGTCTGCATGCATTTAATGTATTGGGTATAAATAGGACTTGAAGAGAGGTTCTCCATACCTCTTCTTCACCTATCTTATAACCCAAATCCTTTCTTTCTTTATCCTTCTATTTCTTATCTTTTCTAGTCTTCTCACTCTAGTGCATAGTGAAAGAAACTTAGATTGTTTAGTTTAGACTTTAGTCTTTTCTATTTCCGCAACAATCTGTAAATTCAAAGTGTTAATACAACATAGAATTTAAAAGTGAAAATTTGGTGTGATTATATATCAACCCCCCCCCCCCCCTTCTATAATCTCATACACTATCCTTACTTGAAAGTTACCCCCTTGGGACCAACACAACATAATCCCACCAGTTTAGTATTCTTAAAAAATAAGATAATTATTGAGTTATAAAAAACTACTATTAAATTAATTTATAATTTGACTCTCTGCTACCTTTGTTTAATGAAATGTTGTTTCAGGAAAGAAAATAAAAAGCAACCATGAGTCCATGATGATGTGTGCTCTTTTCATGTAATGGAAATGGCTCCATGAATTAGGGTGGTTGTTGCCGATAAAATATCTAATTTTAAATTTCATATTTTATTTTTGTCAACCAGTTATATATATAACACTAGGTTTTATCCCGTGTAACACACGGGGTAATTTAATTAAAAAATTATAGATAAAAATAAAATAGGTAGATTATTTTAATATTTAAATTGATATAGATAAAATATTTTGAATCTAAAATAGTTGAACTAATGGGTTGGAGTTTAATATTTAATAAGATAAAGTTTAATAATTTTAAAATAAAATAGTTGAATTAATAGTTTGGAGTTTAATATATAATAGGATGTGTGATAAAATGATATATATATATATAATAGGATGGAGTTATTAAAGAGATAATTATCTATTATCTTTATTTTAAAAAATTTATATTTATGCTATTAAAATGGTTTTTAAATATAGTAAACACTAAAATATATAAATTAGTAGATTAACGTTAATATAAAAAAGTAAAAATCAACGAATTAAGTAAAGTTTTTTATAATCTTATAATATATATATATATATATATACTAGTTTTGATCCCGTGTAATACACGGGATAATTTCAAAAAATTAAATTATGTCAAAAACCTTATATTACAAATATGAATTGTTATGCTATTGATCTTTTAACATCAATATTATTTTCTATAAATACATTAATTTTATTTAAAAAAAAATACAAACTTTATTTATTTTTAATTTAATTCAATTGATATCAAATTAATGACCATAAATACAAAGTCACATACGAGAAATCAACAACTTCAACTTGGACTAGAAACATGAATAGAATCATCATAATCATATCATCATGTATAGAAAAAAATAAAAATTAAAGAGTGTTTGATTAATTACCTTTGTGTGTGTATGTATAATTGGTAGTGGCTTAATTAAGAGAGTTGTAGCAATTGATTGAGATTGAGAGATTGAAAGGGGTATTTATAGATTGTGATTGAGAGATTGAGATTGAGGTCTATAAATCTATTTTATCTTTATCCCTTTTTCCTATAACAATAATAAATTATAATATCATAATTTTAATAAATATCTATATCATTTTAATAAATGAATTAATTTAAATGTTAAACTAAATAAATATATATATCATTTTAATAAATCATTTTTAATACTATATGTTAAATCACAAATATATATACATATATAAAAAAAAATAATAAATGATTATATTTTTTTGTTCCAACAAGTTATATGGAATTTTCTTAAGAATTAAGAAAATAGGAAAAGTGTTAGGATCAAAGGGTACAACCACTAGGACAAAAGGAATTTCCTTGTCCAAGGTTCCCCCCATTAATCTTTATTCAACTTAGCAAGAGCCTGCTTTAACCCAGGTTTGTAAGCTGAAACCCCGAGCACGACCATGTATATCCATTTACCGGACTGGTGTTGAATATGGTTCTGTAAATTAGGTACATACCCGCATTTACCGAACCCAACAATCCCCCTCCCAACATCAGGCCGCCTCAACTATATACATTTAAATATAGTGTGCCCAGCAAGATGCGCTGAGTGGGACTCAAACTCGGGACCAAGCTCTGATACCAATTGTTAGGATCAAAGGGTACAACCACTAAGACAAAAGGAATTTCCTTGTCCAAGGTCCCCCCCCCCCCCCCCCCCATTAATCTTTATTCAACTTAGCAAGAGCCTGCTTTGACCCAGGTTTGTAAGCTGAAACCCCGAGCACGACCATGTATATCCATTTACCGGACTGGTGTTGAATATGGTTCTGTAAATTAGGTACATACCCGCATTTACCGAACCCAACAAAAAGTAAGATTTTTCAACTTTGTAAAACTCTTAGAAAATTGTACTTTGAAAATAGAGAGAATATTTTTAATTCTTTATATCACCAATGAAAAATAATAATATGTGTATTGATTATATTAAATATTACACAAATATATGTAGAGGATTTTTTAAACCGTTTCATTTAATTATGTATTTTTTAAAATGATATTTATCTTTTACATTATTTTATTTATTGTTTTCATATTTATCTATAGTTTGGATTAAAAGGTTTGATTTAATTATGTAGAGGATTTTTTAAACCGTTTGATTTAATTATGGAGAGGATTTTTGAAAGTGATATTTATCATTATTTTATTTATTGTTTTGATAACCGAAACCGGCTCAACATTATTTTATTTATTGTTTTGATAACCGAAACCGGCTCACCAGAACGCGACACGTGGCAATTCGGCTCACCAGAGCACGACACGTGTCAATCAGTTACTCATTTATTATATATAGATATATGTAGAGGATTTTTTAAACCCTTTGATTTAATTATGTATTTTTGAAAGTGGTATTTATCTTTTACATTATTTTATTTATTGTTTTCATATTTATCTATAGTTTGGATTAAAAGGTTTGATTTAATTATGTAGAGGATTTTTTAAACCGTTTGATTTAATTATGTAGGGGATTTTTGAAAGTGGTATTTATCTTTTACATTATTTTATTTATTGTTTTGATAACCGAAACCGGCTCACCAGAACGCGATACGTGGCAATTCAGCTCACCAGAGCACGACACGTGTCAAATCAGTTACTCTTTTATTATATATAGATATAATTAAGCAAGTTTATTTAATAATATATAAATAAAATTATACTTTACAAATTTAGAAGTATGAAAAATAAGAATTTTGTAGGCACCTTGGTTGTGGAATTATTTATTTGAGGTTTTTGTTTTATTAAACTATCAAGCTAATTCAAAATTTTGAAAATATTAAACTATTCTATCTTTATTAATTCAAATATTAAACTATTTTATCTCTATCTCCCTCTATATAAGAATCTCTAACAACCATTTGAGAAATCTGACATTCCCCTCATACTTTTAATTTGCCAATGGTGAATTGTTTCTCAAATGTTGGGTTGATTATGTGTTCATTGTTTACTTTGTTTCTCAAATGTTGGGTTGATTATGTGTTCATTGTTTACTCCATAAATGTTGATTATTTTTGTTCACTTTTTTCAGATTTGATTTTTTGAGGCTTTGGAATAAGTGATTAAGTTTGTTCATTTCTCTTGCAAATGTATGATTTGAATGATTCCTTCAATTTGTTACTTTCTTTGTTTTTTTTATGGAGCATAGTTTGTTTTTTCTGAATTGTTGATGCTAGGCTATTGTTTGTTTTTAACATGTCTGATGTCGAAGTCTTATTTCACCTATGATGAATTCTGAATCTAAATTTGCAATATAAGTTTTCTAACAAAAAAATTATCCTATGATGAATTCTGAATCTAAATTTGCAATATAAGTTTTCTAACAAAAAAATTATCCCGTGTATTACACGGGTTAAAACCTAGTATATATATATATATATATATATAAAACTATACATGTAGATGATCAATGGTGTTGATTAATTCAACTCCTAAATTTTCTCTCAATCACATTTGAAAATCACCTAAAAATAGAAGATAAACAAAATATAAACAAAATCAACTATTAAGATTAGGTTTGTACGATTTGTACAAACTACTCAGTTTGTAATTGATACTTCCCCTATATATATATATATATATATTACTAATTTACAGAGAAACAAATATCGGTTTCTTATAATGATTTAACTTTGGTCTTCTGAGTAGAGGTGCCAACATCGGATTTTTATCCGATCCGGTTCGATTTTATACTAAACCGGTTTTTTGGTCGCCGTCAGAAATCGGTTTTGTCACTCAAACTCTCAAAGTGGTATCCCGTGGAACCGGTTACTGTTTAACACTAAACCGGATATTTAAAAACCGGTTTTAAACTAAACAAGTCGACGTAAAGGTTTTTTTGGGCCAGGAAACTATATAAAGAATGGTTTTTTTTTGGGCCAGCTATCTATAATCCGATCTAAATATTTTGGGCCAAGTCCAACTATGAAGTCCAACTATCTTCTTCTTATATAAATATTGGTAATTAGTTAATTTAAAGCCCAACTATCTTATTCTGATATTCTTGTTAATATCTTATACTCTTATTATCTTATATAAGTGATAAGTCTTTAAGAATGGTTATTTTTTTGGGCCAGATTCAGATATGAAAGAGTAAAACAAATTGGTTTATATTAAGTATTTAAGAACTATCTTATTATATAATATAAATTATATATTTATAAGTTAATACTTAATACTTTAATAGTTATAATTTGTTTATATTAATTATATAAGTACATTAACAAATTATGTAACTATATTATATGAATTATAGTTAGGTAACTATATTATAAGTTTTAATGACAATTGACAAATAAAAATACATAAATACATTTTTATTACAAACATATATATATATATATAATATTTTTCTTTCAAACATAAAGAAGAGAGGCAAGGAGCTTCGGTATCGCCATCACCCCCGTCACTCAACCACGAATGTCAATACATAATATTCTCCATTCATATTCCGCTAATTCTTCACTAGCATCGTCTTCGTTTGGAGATGACAATCCAAGTTCGATTTCTTCATTGTGTAGACTTGTTTCCAAATTGATGTCAATTGCATCTTCAAGCGTGGTCTCATTTTGCCTCCGCGCCACTCCATCCAAGTAATCCTTCAAACAAATGCAACATTCCACCAACTCGGGAGTTAACCTTGATCTTCGTTATGATATGACCCTGCCACTAGCAGGAAAAGCGGATTCTGAAGCCACTGTAAAAGCTTGGATGGTTAGTAAATCACGGGCCATGGCGGCTAGAATCAGATATTGTCCTTCCTTTGCTTTCCACCAAGCCAAAAGATCTCATTTTTCACAATCATCAAAATCCGCGTTGGCTAAAAAATTTGTTGCCATGTAATTTCCCAACTCGCTAGTAGGGTGGTTGGTACGTGATCGTTTGGATTTCTCATTTACTAGTGTGTTCAAAAGTGACATAATGTGAATTGTAAAGAAACTCTTTTTTGATTGGATGGGCTTGGCCATTTTTTTTAGAGAAAGTCTAGAAGAAGGCTTGGCCCAAGCCCATGGTATTTAAGGGATGGCTTAGGGTTTTTGTCATTTTGGGCAAGGATTTTGTGACGTGTATGTGTGTGTATTTTTTGGAGCAAAAGAAAGGCCGAGAAAGGAGGAGAGCAGCTATCTTCATCGCCATTATCATCAATTGTTTGATCTATTTTTGGTAAGATTTTATGATCTACGATTATAACTTTGCCTTGTGTTAGAAAAACCTTTATAGATTTGATTTGGAGTAAGTTATTGGATGTTTGAGCCATTTTGGGGCTGTATTCGAATTGATCTCCCCAAGTTTTTCCAGCAACCGACTCGAGTTTTCCCTATAACCTGACTCGGATTATGTCCAAAGTCCGACTCGAAGTTTGGTGTAGTCCGACTCGGACATTGGAGGAGTCCGACTCAGATTTTGTGGTGAAGTCCGACTCAGAGTTTGAGGATGTCCGACTCAGAGTCTAAGGAAGTCCGACTCGGACATTGGAGGAGTCTGACTTGGATTTTTTGGTGAGGTCCGACGCCACTGTGGTTCCCCGATCCCAAGTGGTCGCAGACCTGATTAGATGGTTTCGAGTTGTGGGATACGTCTCTTTAGGTCCAATTGTGTGAGAACTGTCGGTAAGGCTAGATTCTTAAGGATTAGCCTATTCTAAGTATGTACTATGCTGATGTTTTAGATCGGTTGCTGACCTGATAGACGGGCAGAGAGTGTGTGGCTTGGCTCAGGTGAGTTCCCTTGCCAAACCTTTTATAAATTGCATTTGATACTGAGATGTTTGCGAATTGACAATGTTTGTTGAATTATGCTATTGATAACTGATGATCATCTGTATATCTAAAAGCATGCTTGTAATTAATAGGTATCAATTGTTGATTGGGTGTGTTGCAAAGTGGACATAGGGTATCAAGGGACAGAGTGTTCCCTTAGAAGTTGACAGATACCAAAGGAAGGGGTGTGCCGTTGGGAGTTGATCGATACCAATGGACGGGATGTGCCCTTGGTAATTATGTGAAGCATGAATCTGTTTCGTGCTTCCTTATAAACTGGGTGACTAGTTGGGCCCGTGTCTATGCCCACAATGCACCACCAGTGAATTGAAATGTTTATATTTGGGCCAATAGGCCGGACGTGCTTGAAAACTGTATCTGAGGGAATTCACTAGACCTTATGGTCTAACCCTCGTTTTTCAAACTTTTTAAATCATTTTCAGGGGAAGTTCGAGGTCCCGTAACAAGTTAGGGGAAAAAGAAGGTGCGCGGTTAGATGTACGGCCTACTCTAGTTATGGCTATTCCTATGTTGCTCATGTAGATTATCTCATCTGTGGAGGGTTGTTCCACTGACTTTACTTTTAGATTTTGTCATTGTTGGATTACCGTATTGGGCTTGAATGCCAAGTTTTGAGATTGATAATTAATTCCGCTGTGTTAGATCACTGCGATGTTGATATTATATTTATTGGGATTTGGGTCGTTACATTTATGTAAATAAATATCAAACATATCTCGAAAACATTTTTTGAAATATTCTTGTTGGTTCTTAACAAAATCGACATCACTTAGTGTTAGATTAAAAGCAAATGAAATTTGTTCGATCATTGTTTCGACCCCCCCCCCCCCAAACGTTGTACGTTGGATTTAAAGCGGCGACACAAGAAAAAAGGGGAGGAAGCTCTTTAAAATATTTTAAAAGGTTTTCTTTCATTGTGGTTGCAATCGCTTGGAAAGTTGAATTTTCAAATTCAAAATCGTTTAGTTTATTAGCCATCAAATAAAGTTGGTAAAGAACCAAACGGGCTAGTATGATAACAAACACCGCATAAATATTATGTTGCGCTTTTAAAAACCCCAAGCAAGTCGGTTATTTTTTCTATAACGGCCCAACTAGAATCTAGATACGGCCCCTATCGCGCGTATAGGCGATTGTGAAATGCTTGCAATGTTTCCCTTTGCCTTAACGCGGTTCTCATCATCATCCACGTCGAGTTCCAACGAGTTGGACAATCCAAGTTGGGACCAAAACATTTTTTATTAACCGACTTACAATATTTTTTATAATCATTTATCCGTTGGTTGTTGTTAGAAAGAACCTCTTTTACCATCTTTTTAAATTGTAACCTAATTGGTTCAATAATTTCCAAACCGTCTTGTACGAATAAATTAATTATATGTGCGACGCAATGGGTAGGAAAAACGCGCCATCTAAAATTAGGTTGAGTAGTAACTTCAATCTTGGAACCGTGTTTAATTTATTAGACGCATTATCAAAGGACATAGAAAAAACTTTATTTTCTAATTTAAATAAATTATGACCGCTATGCGGGTATTTAGATACATTATAACTTAAAAACCTCATTTTTCTTCAACTACGTTCATCTATTTTCATTTGTTTTTAACTACATATCTACATTTTATTTTCACTTCTAATCACTTCCGTATAATTTTACTTACATTTAAATATTTAATCACCATTACAAGTACTACTTTGTTATAGTTTCTACGAAAGTAAATAAAAATAGTTAAAAGTATACGAGAACATATGAAGATTTCGTTTAGCTTTTCATTATGACCCTTATTCATACCAGAACCCAGGGCGGAGCCAGGAATTTCTACGAGGGGGTGCACCATTAAAAAAAATATAAGTTAACATTATAAAAAGGCAAAAATAACGATATTAAATATTTATATCATATTTGACCTTTACAGATTTAACAGTAACCCCGACTGGTTTTCAATTTTTTGAAACTTATCTATGACATCTTATTATCAATCTACGTAAAAATATCTTTTTTCAAAATAAGTAACTAAGCAATCTTTCATCCATTGATCTCTCATAAACATATACTTCAAATCATGGATCAAAAATCTAAAAAGGAATCAAATAAGAAACAATTCATTGATCCAAATAAGAAAACACAAAAATCATTAATCACAAATAACTAATATATGTGATAAGTGGGCTTCCTAATTTTTTTATGACACATCAATTCTTTTTTATTGGGGTTGGGGAGGAGCCTAAGCCCATTAAATTATTAAAATATATGATAAATAAAGCTTCCTACTTTTTTATGGCATATCAAAAAAAATTATAAAAAATATGAGAGGGTGCCAATGCTACTTCTCGTGCACATGTAGCTCCGCCATTGGAACCCACCTCAACCCCCCCCCCCCCCCCCCCACACACACACACAGAGCGTGACATGTGTTTCGAGTGTCAGCATTTAGTATAAATAAAGAATGTAAACGTTCATGCATTATTCATGATGAATAATACACGAATTCATAATACTTGTAAAGGTCTGGACACATGACACGTTCTTCTTTGTCCTCACGTCCTCGATAAAAACTCGATTTTCATTTGGACTAGCCCTATATAAAAGAAGCAAAAAACAATTTCACACTCAGGTACTCAGTACTCACCACTCACCATGGATGGATTTAGCAAGGGGCTGGTGGACTACATACTAGTTTAGTGGCCCAATGCTCAATCTGATGCAATATTTTGCACTACTCTGAGTGGGCCTTCTTTATAATTTGTAAAGCCCCAAATCCAAAACAAGGTTTTATAAAAATAATTTCTTTTAAGACGATAAATAAATAAAAATAAATTTTAAAATTTAAGAAACAATTCTAACAATCCAAAAAAAATGTCAACTAAGAAAACTAGTTTTAACAATAATAGAGTCAAAGATAATCAATTTAATTAGTCAATAAAATCCAAGGTCAAGCGTCGTCGGAACGTCGGTCTCGAAGTCACATCGGGGCCTTGCCCTTATCCTTAGCCGGTAAAGTACCTGAAAAAGGATGTCAACTAACGGGGTAAGCGAATTGCTTAGTGAGCTAGCACTACATATAAACTACACATAGCATGTTTACGTACCGAACGGGTACCAATCAAAATCATCAATTCACATATTGCATTAAATCATCAAATCAAGAACGCAATCAAATCTCATGAGATTATAAATAAACTCCCGTCGTTTTGGACACGGGTCGGACCCCACAACTCACCAAGGGCATGTGGTTTCCCTTTTTCTCCCGTCGTTTTGGACACGGGTCGGACCCCACAACTCACCAAGGGCATGTGGTTCCCTTTCATACACCATTACGATAAATAAACAACCACACATAATTTACATATAGTGTACTCACCTGACTCAAAGCAAACAACGCACCACTCTCACGGCTTCTTAAAAATCTGTAATTCAATTAATTACCCGTTAATAGGATTTTATTCCGAACCCAACACCAAACTGTCTATTCCAATCCTAACCCGACCATCTCTAAAAGAAAACCGAAGCCACACCCGCGGTCTAGCACGACCTACGCACTTGACTTACCGCCGCGAACCGCTGCCGGACAGCAGCAACCGAAACCGACCGCCACTGCCAGCTCCTTGCGGCGCGAGCTCCGCACCTCGCGGTGCGAGACCCTCGCGGCGCGAGCTCCATGAGGTAACCTGCTCATGGCGCGAAACTCTAACAGACCACAGACGAGAAAGGTAACCGATGATCACAGCTGCCTAACAACCGCCGGCCATGAGCAACGGCGGCGACCACCACCGCAATCCAGTCGCACAACAGCAGCTATAACGGTGGTTTAACCCACCACCACCGCCGCCAGACTCCACACCGCCCGTCGCCGGCCGTAACCGACGATCTAACGCCGCACAATACCACCACCGCAACCTATCTACGCCGCCTCCACTCTAAACGCAACCACAGTCACGCCGGCAACATCGCATCGCTGGCCAAGGTCGGCGACCGAACCATCTCGCACCACCGACTATACCGCTACACCACCTCGCCAGCGACGTTAACCCTTCGGTCGGCAGCCACCGGCGCTAGCGTCGCCTAACACCACCCTTACTACGGCTGGCTGACACGTCGCCGGAGCGAGACCGGTTATCACCAGCGGTCGCATCCGCCGCCATCGGCCCGGTTGTACAGCCACGTCGTCTGTCATCGCCGGCCAAAGCCAGCAACCGCCTTACGCCACCGCAACCAGCCGCCCACACCAACCAGAAAGAAAGCAATAAAACGCAGGTTCAGTGGCTTACCTCGCGATCGACATTCCGTTTCCGGCGACGTAGCTCTCTCTCCCACGTTTCTTTCTCTCTCTCACAACTCTCTCTCTCTCTCTCTCTCTCTCTCTCTCTCTCTCTCGTTTCTAACCCTCTCTCCAAGAAATCTGGAACCAATGATATCCCCACATGGGTGCTACGGGATATATGCATGTATATCTAAGAATCCTTAACTAACTCTAAGTTTCCAACTTTATCCACTACGCATATTAATAAATATAATAATAATAACAATAATAATAATAATAATAAGGTAATGGGACGTTACAACTCTCCCCCACTTACCGGGATTTCGTTCCCGAAATCATTTCGAGAAAAGTTCCGGGTAGCGCTCTCGCATCTCCGCTTCTGGCTCCCAGCTCCACTCGGAACCCTTCCGGTGCTGCCACTGCACCTTCACGATTCCTATCTCCTTGTTCCGCAGTTGTTTCACCTTTCGCTCCAACACTGCAACTGGCTTCTCGATGTAATTCAGGCTCTCATCAACCTGAATATCATCCATAGATACATGCGCGGACTCATCCGCCAGACACTTACGCAACTAGGACACGTGAAACGTGTCATGAATCTGACTTAGCACGTCAGGTAGCTCCAACCGATAACCCACCTTCCTAACTCGCGCGAGGACCGTAAATGGTCTGATAAAACGAGGCCCAAGCTTGCCCCTCTTGCGGAACCGGATCACCCGTTTTCAAGGTGAAACCTTCAACAGGACACGGTCACCCACCTGGAACTCTAGATCCGATCTCCGCTTGTCCGCGTAGCTCTTCTGCCTACTCTGCGCTGTCCACAACCGCTCTCTAATCCTCTGGATGTGCTCCGTGGTCTGCTGAACCACCTCCGTGCTCCCAAGAACACGCTAGCCAACCTCACCCCAACAGATTGGGGTCCGACATCTCCTCCCATACAGCATCTCATACGGAGGCATTCTGATACTCGAGTGGTAGCTGTTGTTATATGAAAACTCCGCCAAGGGCAGATACGTATCCCAACTACCTCCGAAATCCAGTACACAGGCCTGAAGCAAGCGTCTGGATCGTACGCTCACTCTGACCGTCCGTCTGCGGATGGTAAGCCGTACTGAAGTGCAATCTGGTACCCATATCTGCATGAAATTGTTCCCAAAATCTCGAGGTAAAACGGGTGTCCTGGTCTGAGATGATCGATACCGGTACCCCGTGCCTCCTTACTACTTCCTTCACGTACAGTTCTGCCAACTGTTCAGACGTGAAGCTCTCCCGAATAGGTAAGAAGTAGGAACTCTTAGTCAAACGGTCTACTATAACCTAGATCGCGTCGAATCTTCGCGGCGTTTTTGGTAGCTTGGTGATCAGATCCATGGTAATATTCTCCCACTTCCACTCAGGGATCTCTAACGGTTGCATCTTACCGTGCGGTCGCTGATGCTCAACCTTGACCTTCAGACAGGTCAAACAAGACTCCACATAGCGGGCAACCTCCCGCTTCATCCCTGGCCACCAGTAGTCAACTCTCAGATCCATCATGTACATCTTTGTAGCCCCGGGGTGAATAGAGAACCTAGACTTATGTGCTTCTTCTAACAGTGTCTGACGAGCACCACCTGCAAGAGGAACCCACACTCGCTCATGCCTAGTCAAAAGTCTTCTACTATTCCGAACCATTGAAGGTAACTGGCCTCTAACCCGCTCCTTATTCTGATTCTCGTCCAAGCTAGCCTCCTCTTGAGCTCACCGAACAAGATCTAGAAATGACGTGGTCACGGCCATCCGCAAGTGAGCCGTCTGAAACGATAACTTGGGCGCCTTTCGACTAAGCGCATCCGCTACCACGTTTGCCTTGCCCGGGTGATAAAGGATCTCACAATCGTAATCCTTTACCACGTCCAGCCATCGCCGCTGCCGCATATTCAGGTTCGGCTGATCCAAGAAATACTTTAAGCTGCGGTGATCAGTATAAATGGTGCACTTCACCCCATATAGGTAGTGCCTCCAAATATTTAAAGCGAAAACCACCGCCGCAAGCTCAAGGGCATGCGTGGGATAGTTAGCCTCGTGAGGCTCCAGCTGCCTCGACGCATAAGCTATCACTCGAACCCGCTGCATCAGAACACACCCCAAGCCAAGGTGTGACGCATCACAGTACACTGCCATATCCTCCACGCCCTCGGGAAGTGTCAAGACTGGTGCTTCGCACAACTTCCGCTTCGAAGTTTCAAACGCCTCCTCTTGCTCCACGCCCCAAACGTACGACTCTCTCTTCTTAGTCAACCTTGTCAGCGGTACTGAAATCCGAGAGAAATCCTGAATAAAGCGACGGTAGTACCCTGCCAAACCTAGGAAACTCCAGATCTCGATAGGAGTCTTCGGGACCTCCCAACTCATCACCGCCTCAATCTTACAAGGGTCCACCTTAATGCCTTCCCGGTTAACAAGATGCCCCAGGAACTGAACCTATTCTAACCAGAAAGCACACTTCGAGAACTTCGCGTAAAGCTGCTCCCTCCGTAACACTTCAAGCACCTCGCGCAGATGAGTCACGTGTTCTTCCTTCGTCTTCGAGTAGATTAGAATATCATCAATAAAGACAATTACTGACTTATCGAGCATCGGTCGACAAACTCGATTCATCAGATCCATGAAAGTTGCTGGGGCATTGTTGAGACCGAAGGGCATCACCAGAAACTCAAAATGCCCACACCGGGTTCTGAAAGCGGTCTTAGAAACGTCCGCCTCCCTTACCTTAAGCTGGTGATATCCCGAGCGAAGATCAATCTTCGAGAACCAAGCCCCCCCTTGAAGCTGATCAAAAAGGCCATCAATCCTAGGTAGAGGATACCTATTCTTGATGGTCACCTTATTGAGTTCCCGATAATTGATACACATCCGGTGACTCCCGTCCATCTTCTTCACGAACAGGATCGGGGCACCCCACGGCGAACTACTAGGACGGATGAACCCCTTTGCCGAGAGCTCTTGCAACTGATTGAACAACTCCTGCAGCTCCGGTGGTGCTAACCGGTAAGGAGTACGCGCAACTGGTGCAGCCCCGGGTACTAAATCGATGCCAAACTCCAACTCTCGCTCAAGCGGAATGCCCGGTAGATCCTCCGGGAAAACATCCGGATACTCACTCACCACCGGCACATCTGCAACCGACAGCTTCCTCTCCTCCGCCGAACTGGTCATCGCGTACGCCAAGTGGCCCGCACATCCATGCCGAAGGTACCTTCCTGCCTTTGCAACCGAACAAGCCGCCAGCTGCTTCTTTCGTCCCTCACCGTACACGATGAGCTCTCCCCCAGTTGGATTCTGGATGCAAACTAACTGCTCCGCGATGTCTAGAATGTCGTGGTTTCGGAACATCCAGTCTACACCCACTATCACATCGACTCCATTCATGGATGTAGGTATCAAATCGATACTGAAGATCACCCCATGAATCACTAGGGTGCAGCTCCAGTAGACGTCCTCGCAGACCCGCACCTCCTCTGCTGCTACATCAATCGCCATGGGACGAACTAGCTTCCCTCGCTCAAGCTGGAAGTCCTTACAGAAAGCGTTCGACACGAAGGACCAAGTGGCTCCTGAGTCGAATCGAACTAACGCAGACCTCCCATTCATGGGAAAAACGCCTAATTTACAATTAGCGAATTAACTACCACAAGTGCGCATGCAAAACTAACTACGAGTTACAGGCTACTAAAATAGCATAACAGTTGAATATCTTGACAGTAAACTAAAATGTACCTGTAACCACGTCAGGATCCACCTTGGCCTCCTCGGCCGTAAGCTGGAAAACTCGACCTCGACTCGTCGAAGATGGCCCGCTCTTCTTCCCCGAAGAGCCGTCGGTAAACCGCATAGTAGAGGAAGTTGGTGCCACCACAGGTGCCGTCACTGGTGCTGCTACTGTAGCACCAACTAACTGGGGGCAGTTCGGCTTAATATGGCATGGCTGAAAACAGTGAAAACAAGTCTTCGGTGCGATCCCGCACTCCCGACTCCGGTGGCCTGGCTTGCCACATTTGAAACACACAGGCTCTGACAGCCGACACTCCCCCGAGTGGTTCTTTCCGCATTTCGGGCAGCCCGTGAACCCCCTCTGACCATTGCTCCTTGGTCCCTTAAACTTCTTCGCTGGCACCAATGCTAGATCCGCTTTCCTCTTCCCTTGCCGCTGCTCCTCAAGATACATCTCCCGCTTCCGAGCTGCCTATACCAATTCATTGAAAGTCTGATACCTGGTTGTAGCCACGAACTCCTGGATCTCCGCCTTTAGTGCCTGACGGAACCGATACATCTTCACTTCCTCGGATCTCACATAATCGGGGCAGAACAAGGACTTTTCCAAGAACTAGGCGGTGATCTCATTCACCGTCTCAGTAGTCTGTTTCAGGCTTAGGAACTCTGCCGTGATCCTCTCCTTCTCGATACGCGGTAAGAACTCCTCGTCAAGCAACGCCTTGAACTCCTCCCAGGTCATTGCGCCGATTTGCTCCTCCGTACGGCTCTTGAGGATAAGCTCCCACCAGTCTTTACCCGCTTACGGAGCAGGTTGACCGAGTAGACCACCTTCATAGCTTCTGCGCAGCCACTGGTGCGGAACGCACCTTCCACAGCAGCAACCTATCGATAGCAGGCGATAGGATCCTTCTTGCCCTCAAAGTGCGGTGGCTGGCACGCCATACAATCCTTAAACGTGCTAGTCCGGCTCTGTCCCTGGCTGGTACTGCCCGTCCCCGACCCACGTGCAGTGAAGGCCGCCTCGATCCGCTCGTCCACGGCCGCCAGTAGCTCGTCCTTCATCTGCGCGAACAACCCTGGCAGAATCTGGTGCAGGGTCTCAGTGATCTGCGGGCCTATGACATCTAGCAAGTCTGGAGTCTCCTGCTCCTCCGAAGTCGACGTCCTCCTCGTGACCACCATACTAAAAGTTTACCAAATAACGACTCAAAAACATGCCGACAAAAACGCAGTTCAATACTCGTACTATATAAGTAATACAACCTCAATTCTACCCAATCCTCATGCAGCTTCCTATTTCCAGTCATTAGTGTGCATGCCACCTATCGACTAGATTCCATTCATATCCTCATGGTACTTATGTTAGCATTTAAATTCATACACAAACGATTTCCTAACCTTCGTCGATCAAAATGAGATTATCAGAACTTAACCAATTTCAAACCACACCGGCGTTTATAGTAGTACTATTATCTGGGCCCGTACTACTATAACCATCCACAAATGATAGCCGGATTGAGATTACCGGGCAACAATCACACAAGATCATGCCCAATAACCCCCTCCGACGTATCATGGTGTATATGTTGAATTTGGTACTATCCTAGGTAGATCTCATTCCCAACGACTAAGTAAGCAGTTCGACAACATATAACCACATTAATTTTATATAAACACACAAGTGTCATACTCATCATAAACCAAAGCTAGCATGTAATAGCATTCTTTACAATAACCATATATACAGCTTACCCCCAACCTGAAACTCCGCCGAAGATTCCGACACTTGACTCGTTATTTGTCCCAAAATCTTGGGTTTAAGTCCAACCACACGCACGTTCTTAAACGTGCACGCTGATTCTCTTAAACCACGCTCTGATACCAAGTTGTAAAGCCCCAAATCCAAAACAAGGTTTTATAAAAATAATTTCTTTTAAGACGATAAATAAATAAAAATAAATTTTAAAATTTAAGAAACAATTCCAACAATCCAAAAAAAATGTCAACTAAGAAAACCAGTTTTAACAATAATAAAGTCAATGATAATCAATTTAATTAGTCAATAAAATCCAAGGTCAAGCGTCGTCGGAACGTCGGTCGCGAAGTCACATCGGGGCCTTGCCTTTATCCTTAGCCGGTAAAGTACCTGAAAAAGGATGTCAACTAACGGGTAAGCGAATTGCTTAGTGAGCTAGCACTACATATAAACTACACATAGCATGCTTACGTACCGAACGGGTACCAATCAAAATCATCAATTCACATATTGCATTAAATCATCAAATCAAGAACGCAATCAAATCTCATGAGATTATAAATAAACTCTCGTCGTTTTGGACACGGGTCGAACCCCACAACTCACCAAGGGCATGTGGTTTCCCTTTTTCTCCCGTCGTTTTGGACATGGGTCGGACCCCACAACTCACCAAGGGCATGTAGTTCCCTTTCATACACCATTACGATAAATAAACAACCACACATAATTTACATATAGTGTACTCACCTGACTCAAAGCAAACAACGCACCACTCTCACGGCTTCTTAAAAATCTGTAATTCAATTAATTACCCGTTAATAGGATTTTATTCCGAACCCAACACCAAACCGTCTATTCCAATCCTAACCCGACCATCTCTAAAGAAAACGAAGCCACACCCGCGGTCTAGCACGACGTACGCACTTGAATTACCGCCGCGAACCGCTACCGGACAGCAGCAACCGAAACCGACCGCCACTGCCAGCTCCTTGCGGCGCGAGCTTCGCACCTCGCGGCGCGAGCTCCATGAGGTAACCTGCTCACGGCGCGAACCTTTAACAGACCACAGACGAGAAAGGTAGCCGATGATCACAGCTGCCTAACAACCGCCGGCCATGAGCAACGACGGCAACCACCACCGCAATCCAGCTGCACAACAGCAGCTATAACGGTGGTTTAACCCACCACCACCGCCGCCAGACTCCACAACGCCCGTCGCCGGCCGTAACCGACGATCTAACGCAGCACAATACCACCATCGCAACCTAGCTACGCCGCCTCCGCTCTAAACGCAACCACAGTCACGCCGGCAACATCGCATCGCTGGCCAAGGCCGGCGACCGAACCATCTCGCACCGCCGACTATACCGCTACACCACCTCGCTAGCGACGTTAACCCTTCGGTTGGCAGCCACCGACGCTAGCGTCGCCCAACACCACCCTTACTACGGCTGGCTAACACGTCGCCGGACGAGACCGGTTATCACCAGCGCTCGCATCCGCCGCCATCGGCCCGGTTGTACAGCGACGTCGGCTGTCATCGCCGGCCAAAGCCAGCAACCGCCTTACGCCACCGCAACCAGCCGCCCACACCAACCGGAAAGAAAGAAATAAAACGTAGGTTCAGCGGCTTACCTCGCGATCGACATTCCGTTTCCGGCGACGTAGCTCTCTCTCCCGACGTTTCTTTCTCTCTCTCACAGCTCTCTCTCTCTCTCTCTCTCTCTCTCTCTCTCTCTCTCTCTCGTTTCTAACCCTCTCTCCAAGAAATCTAGAACCAATGATATCCCCACATGGGTGCTACGGGATATATGCATGTATATCTAAGAATCCTTAACTAGCTCTAACTCTCCAACTTTATCCACTACGCATATTAATAAATCAATATATATCTTAAAAGGAAAAACCACAACATCCTATGTGGCATCCTCTCAAGCCAAGAAAACTATTTATCTTTTTTCTCAATTTTTTGATTTTTTTAATGTTGAATTTTGTAAAGACCTTTTCGCCCTTCCATAAAACATGTGTAATTCATTACAAACTTGGGACTTTTTTTGTAAATTTACATATCCAAGTTTAACCTCCAACTCTTCATTTGCTTCTTCATTTAATTCTCTTTATTTGTTAATAAAATTTGTTTTTCATAAGTTACAATAATAAACAAGTTGAAATCCTATAAATTCCCTTGGTGAGGCTTGAGAAGATGGATGTTGAAAAAGACATAAAAAATCTTAAACATGTATATAGAAATTATGTTCTCCAAACAATATGATTTGTTATTACCTATTTGTTGTTTTCCATATTGTTGGATTTGTAATAATTCTATGTAATGTAACTTCTTGGTAGGCATTCTCTTTATTATTTTGTTGCAATTGATTTACTATCTCTAACTTTTCATCTCTCATTTTCTTTGTTTCTCCATTTCTTTTTTCTATTTAGTATTGCATAATTGGTATAAGAAAACAATCGATTATGTTTTTGATCAATCGGGACTACTTCATAGCGGAAGATTAGTGTGGTATTGTTTTGTTGTAATTGATTACCATCTATAACTTTTCATCTATTCATTTCTTTGTATCTTAATTTCTTTCTCTTTATTAGGTTTTGCATAAAGGGTATCAAGAAACAATCGATTATGCTTTTGATCAATCGAGACTACTTCATAGCGGAAGATTAGTACGGTATTGTTTTATTGTAATTGATTACCATCTATAACTTTTCATCTCTTCATTTCTTTGTATCTCAATTTCTTTCTCTCTAATAGGTTTGCATAAAGGGTATAAAGAAACAATTGATTATGTTTTTGATCAATCGGGACTACTTCATAGCAGAAGATTAACATGGTATTGTTTTATTGCATTTGATTTACTATCTAAATTTTCATCTCCCCTTTTGTTTGTCTCTCAATTTAGTTTATCTAGATTATGTTCTTGACCAACCGGGACTACTTTATAACGGAAGATTACTACGATGAAGTATTCCCGAGAATGGTATATATATATATTATGCACATTTCTTTCAGTTGTTATAATTTTGATCTCTCCATCTCTTTACTTTGTTTCTTCCTTTCCATTTAGTTTTGACACAATTGCTATAAAAAAACAATAGGCTATGTTTTTTTTAAAACATTCACACGCACCAAATTTCAAACGCGACTACTTCATAAGGAAAGATTAGCAAGGTAATTTTCTTTCGAGAATCGTAATTTTATATTTTTATGCCCTTTTCTTTTAGTTGTATCTATATTGAAGGAAAACCTTGGGACTTAGAACATGGCATTGTTAGGGAGTAGAAATGATGTTCTTCATTTAATGTTAAATATGATAAAGACTTCTATTTGCCGATATGTAAGTATATATTCAACAAAATTATGGAGCTTTTTGTATTTTTACATGTATATTGCAATTTATGTTATTTAACTATTCATTTTCTTCTTTTTTATGCTAATTAACTTTGCATTTACTTTTCTTTATGTTAATTAACTATTAATTTTTTTATGTTAACTAACTATCCATTTTCGTTTATTTTAATTTGCTATCCAATGGGTTGGTTTGTTGTCAAACTACTCATACTTTCTCTCACTATATTTCTAAGATATATGATGTTATGTCTAATTTATATGTTTATTTGAGTTTTGTATTTTATAGAGTGTCATTAGAAAAGGAATAAAACAAAGAAGATATTGTATAAATAAGGTTACAAGAACATGAAAGTTTCATGGTCAATGACTCCGTATATTATAATGAAAGTCATTCAATCTACTATCTCCATTCTCAATTTAAATTGATTTTTTTTTTCAAGTTTCATGATTTATTTACACCCCAATTTTCATTTCTAACTTTTTTCACAAGAGTTACGACAATGCTAATAGAACATTTGAATATTGCTTATTATGATATGACGTTGTTACCAGCAAAAAGGTAAGTACAAATTACATTTTTAGTCTCAATCGATCTAAGGTATGCTTTTATGTTTATTGCTAAGATATGTTATTTGTTGCCATGTTTACTTTATATGTTTTTTTTGTAAAAAGTGTCACAACAAAAGAAAAAACCATATATTATGTAAATAAGTTGTGGAGATTGTTGAACATGTCGATCAAATAGAATGAAGTTTCGTGGACAATGTATGTATATATTATTATATGAAGTCATTTAATCTAATATTACTCCAATCTCAATTTTAAACTGAAATTTTCTTTTTTCTAAAAAATACTTAATTTTAACAATCAACAATTACTTCTTTTACAAAAAAATTAAAAGTGTATGAAACAAACTTTGCCGAAGGAAATTAGATAGTTTAAAATTATAAATAGAAAACTAATTTGTATTTACGAGAAACTTTTCTAACTAATCAAATTTATATTGCGGTGAATACCCGACTTGGCAAATATCGATCAACTCCAACCCAGCTTACAACTCTAAAACCCAAAACTTTGTGTTTATATACAATTATGAATCTGTTCAATCACACTAATATTTTCTCATCTAAAAATCTTAAACTCATACCCTTTTGTTGGAGATGAGAAGTTCAATGCTAAATATGATAATAATTTTGAAAAAAAGTCATTTGGCCTATATTTATTCATGTCGGTTGGAGTGAATTAGTTGGAAAAAAATACATAAATCAAATATTATTATTATAGTGCAAAAATGTAAGAGAAATCAATGTTGAAGATCTGTTTCTTTCAATATATATATATATATATATAATTTATTTGAGAAATTACATTTCATTTTAAATAAATAAGTTCAATAGAATTCTAAAAAAAATATCGTCACCGCGCAACGTGCGGGCTCGACACTAGTATAATAATAATAATAATAACAATAATAATAATAATAATAATAATAAGGTAATGGGACGTTACATAATTATAGATTTTAACTCTTTAATTTGATCTATAAAATTGATCTATAAAAAGAATAGAACTTCGATCCTAGATCTCATTTATGATATTGAGTTAAGTTCCGGTGAGACCAATAGGATCAGGTGAGACCAAGCTGTTACCATGAGACCGCGTAAGACCAATACCTAACGTATGAAACTTCACAAAAAAACACCGTGAATATACATAAAGACTTAGGATCATGTGAGACCAAGCTGTTACCGTGAGACCGCGTGAGACCAATACCTAACGTATGAAACTTCACAAAAAAACACCGTGAATGTACATAAAACAAGAATACGCAGACCTAAAATTCACTTTCGATGCAAAAAAATATCAAAAACAAGCTAAAAAACGTAACCTTCACAGCTCAAGTTCTGTGAAGGTTACATATATATAATGCAAACCTTCACAAAAAAAACTGCTGTGAAGGTTTCGTTTTTTAACCTTTTTTTGGAATTTTTTTCCCAATAGTGTTTTTTAGTATGTTTTAACGATGAATGTTCAATTATTTTTACCTTCACAATTGTTTTGATGTGAAGTTTCAAGTAAAATATTATGAGTTAAGTTCCGGTGAGACCAAGCTTTTTTGGTGAGACCAACATATTTTACTTGAAACTTCACATCAAAACATTTGTGAAGGTAAAAAAAATTGAACATTCATCGTTAAAATATACTAAAAAAACACTATTGAAAAAAAAAATTCCAAAAAAAAGGTTAAAAAACGAAACCTTCACAGCAGTTTTTTTTGTGAAGGTTCGCATTATATATATGTAACCTTCACAGAACTTGAGCTGTGAAGGTTTCGTTTTTTAGCTAGTTTTCGATATTTTTTTGCATCGAAAGTGAATTTTAGGTCTGCGTATTCGAGTTTTATGTATAGAGTTAAGTTCCGGTGAGACCAAACCTTTTTGGTGAGACCGGTGAGACCAACATATTTTACTCGAAACTTCACATCAAAACATTTGTGAAGGTAAAAAAAATTGAACATTCATCGTTAAAACATACTAAAAAACACTATCGAAAAAAAAAATTCCAAAAAAAAGTGAAAAAACGAAACCTTCACAGCAGTTTTCTTTGTGAAGGTTCGCATTATATATATGTAACCTTCACAGAACTTGAGCTGTGAAAGTTTCGTTTTTTAGCTTGTTTTCGATATTTTTTTGCATCGAAAGTGAATTTTAGGTCTGCGTATTCGAGTTTTATTTACCTTCATGGTGTTTTTTTGTGAAATTTCATACGTTAGGTATTGGTCTCACGCGGTCTCACGGTAACAGCTTGGTCTCACATGATCCTAAGTCTATAATTTAAAAGTAATTGGTTTTTGCGGTTTTGAAAATTTTATAATTTGTTCAACTTGACAAAATTTTGATCATCGATCATGTCAATATGAAGTTAAGTTCCGGTGAGACCAAACCTTTTTGGTGAGACCGGTGAGACCAACATATTTTACTTGAAACTTCACATCAAAACGTTTGTGAAGGTAAAAAAAATTGAACATTTATCGTTAAAACATACTAAAAAACACTATCGAAAAAAAATTTCCAAAAAAAAGTTAAAAAACGAAACCTTCACAGCAGTTTTTTTTTGTGAAGGTTCGCATTATATATATGTAACCTTCATAGAACTTGAGCTGTGAAGGTTTCGTTTTTTAGCTTGTTTTCGATATTTTTTTGCATCGAATGTGAATTTTAGGTCTGCGTATTCGAGTTTTATGTACATTCACAGTGTTTTCTTGTGAAATTTCATACGTTAGGTATTGGTCTCACGCGGTCTCATGGTAACAGTTTGGTCTTACGTGATCCTAAGTCCAATATATGTTTTAATAACATATGATTTGATTTTATCTATAACCCCACCTAATTTAACCTAGTCTCTTTTCATAACCTTTACAATTTACATTAGAAAAAACAAAAATAACACTAGAAACAATACATTTTGTTGTTCGTTTTTAGCCATTTTCACATTTTCTGTTTCAGCCGTTAAACGTTTTTACTTTTTCTTTTTCATTTTATTGATTTTCATCTATTATCCATCTAGTTTTTTATTTTCTACTTCATACATAATTTGTAGTTTCTATGTTTTGCATTTAGACTGTATTTGGTAAATTAGCTTATAAACAAATTATGTTTGGTAAAACAAGTTATTGGTATATGTAAAATGACCAAAAAGGATATATTGGAATATAATAACTAATATTAATAAGGGTATAATTGAAAAAAAACTCCAATAAACTACTTTTTGTCCATCCAAACATGTACACAAAAATAAGGTAGTTTATAAGCTATTTTATGTTTACCAAACAATGCTTTAATTGTTGTTTTCGTCCATAAGTCTAACTTCATTAGTGGTTTAAGTTAAATATGAGAGGTTAAAGCAACAAAAAATTGTAAATTACAAAGATACAAACAATAGTAAATTATAAACTACTGAAACCAAGACCTAGATAATCATAAACCGTAGAGATGAAAACCTTAATTTCAAAGAGACGAAAACAAAAAATAAAAAGGGAAACAAAAACAAAAACGATAATTTACTCTGCTAATTAAAAAGATTTAGAAGTAGAATTAATAAAGGGATATTACATTACTATTTAAAAAAATTAAAGAAAATTTTGATATGGACATGGGTGTCCTTAAAAAGGGGCACTTTTAGATCTTTGAAGCATGGGCTTTTTGGGAAACTGGGCAGTAGTGGCTGAGGTTGAAGTTGAACATAACTGCAAAAATAAAATAATATTAATTAAAAAGCATTTTATGGATAATAATATTAATAATATAAAATATTTAATATGTAAAAAGGACAAGACACTTGTCGGTACATTAAAGGCAACCTTTGTGAGTGCCTCAAACAAGCAAATTCTTCCATTTTAAAAAGGAAACCCCGCCTCATAAATAATTAAATATCTATATACTCTATTTTATAAAAATCAATTTAAAAAATTTACTCCATTATATAAAAAAAGTTACATTCTTTCCAGGAAAAAATAATTTTTGAATCTTTTTTCAATATACTTTTAAAAGAATATTTACTATATAATATAATTTAATAGTAGTTTTGTAAATTCGATTTCAGAAAAATAAAATTGTTAAATTAAATAGTTTTATTTTAAAAGCTTATTAGAATATAATATTTGTATAATTTAGATCATTTTATTGTAGTTGATTTTAGTTTCTAGAGAAACTTATTACTGTAGTTTATGATTTTGCTGATTAAAAATATGTGTTTTTTTTTTTACTTTTTATAAGTGCAATGATTAAGAATATTTTAAAGTATGAATTTTTTAAAGATTTTTCTTAACAAAAGTTAATAAACGTAAAGTTTAAGCATATAATTTAATAAAAATATTTAAGAATAGAACATATGCTTAAAATATATTCTTTAATAAAAAATAACGTAACTGATATGATTAAAAACAGTTGTGTAAATAAAAAATAGTGATCATTAGAATTATTTTTTTTAATTGTTTTTATAAATAAGATTAGAAAATAGAAAAATAGAAAAAAGATAATGTAAAGAATACCTCTTTTTGCAGCCTTTTGAGTTTGGCATTCTCTTTTCTTAGTCTCAACACTTCGTGCTCCAACTCGTCAGCACGGGCCTGTAAAACATTTTAAAAAACCATTATATACATATAAAATATCTAAATATAATTTATCTCATTTTTATACGGCAAATCATATTATACAAATAATTAAATCTAATCAATTAAGTATAAAAATAATAAATATTCATCTATCATGAATTTAATATCTATAAAAGATGGTTAAAGTTTGTTAGTTTTAAAGGACAACAATTTTATTAACACTAACCAAATACACAAACAAGTTTTCTAAGTTGCAAGACGCAATCTAGAAAGCAAGAAACAAAACCATTACAACGAAATCTAGACCTACAACTTAACTTTTTGTAAGTTCATACATAACAACAGTGCTTCCAGAAAGTTTTTGTTGCAAAGGGGCTATATTCACAAGTGATTAATTAAGTGAATATAGATGAACACATTAGTTCACTTTGTTAATATGTACAATTATTTAACCTATCAAGCACATGTTATCATATTGATTTTTGCAAGATATCATTGTTTCCAAATGTAAGTATTTATAACATATTACATAAATACCCTTGTTTACTTAAATGGCAATAAGTCGATCTAAAATTGCTGATGATAAATTTGGATGATTAAGATAGTTTAACAAAGTTAACACAAATTGTTTAGTTAATAAAAGAAAAGTCTCTCTCTCTATCTCTCTATATATGTGTGTGTGGGGTTGTGTACGCATGTATAATTAGAAATGTGTGATAAAATATATGATGAGAATTGTAGGAACATTATAAAGATGTTAACATAAATTAAAACTTACATATCTTATATGTTAAGGTATGTTATATGGGAGGTTATTCATGGAAGAGTTGGATTTTGTAAGAACCGTGAGAATCATTCATAACTACACACGTTGAATCTATATATTGTAATTTACAATGATTACTTACTTAATCCAAACCAATGTGTTTTCTAATTCATACATTAAATTTGAAGAAGATGATTCATATTGATCCTGGGCATGAGTGTTTTACATCTTAAACATTAAACCCTGAAATGGTAACTCGTTTGAATAGTCATTAAAACAGTGAATATGGTTGGATCTCATAGTTATCATAAATATTTGTGAGAACTTCTACCTTAAGTTTTTGTTTTAAATGATTTTTTTCCATCTAAGTATAGTATTTATTAATTAACATACATATGTTTCACAATGTGTTTGTTTTATATTATTCCTATCGATTCACAAAGTGAAACTTCTTTACATTTGTTTTTTGTTTGACAAACATGCCAAAAAGATCGACATTTTGAATTGGGGTAAATGTGAAACAAAATATATGTTAACTACTACATTAAAATTCATCCATAGATAAGAAGAAACCAGATGAAATAATATAGCTCCTGATACACCATGCATCGATTCTTAAGAGATCTTATGTTTTAAAAAGTTCTCAAAAGAAGGTCCCCCTATATATACATAGAAGATAGTCAACTTATTTCTGACACTTATCATGGCAATTTCGTGTAACTTTCGTCTTATAAACTTATAAATTATATTAAATACTCTACTAAAACGGACAAGTGATATAACAAACTTATTTCGTTATAGTGATACACACATATAGAGAGAACTTGAGATCATGGTAGAAAAAAGAAATATGATAAGTGTGAGAATAATGAATACAGCATTATATTGTTTAAACATTGTGTTATATCTTTGAAGGAAGTGAAGACACAAGACCAAATGTGCACATTCACTAGTTTCAAGAAGGTGGTAATTTCACACAATGTAATGATACATTCATATGTGATGTGAAAGTCACGTTGTATTATATGAATTCTCACACTTCTTTAAAAATAATATTTATAAGGCAACAAAACCATATATATACATATATATATATATATCATTTATGGAAACCAAAATAATGCTTTAAATACATTTTTTAAATCAATATTACAATATAAGATCCAAAATCTTGTTAAATAAAAGAAAAAAATGAGGAAAAGTTAGTAGTTGACAACCAAAGCTTAAAGCTAAAGTTGAAATAAAGTTGATTAGGTGATGTGGATTGTGGGGAGAGTCAAAAGAAGTGATCAATTGTTTGTTTTGTGATGTATGATCTTTGATTTATTAACTTTATAGTGTCGATCAAAATTTATCGTTATACATCTGAATCAGATAAGATCGTTTTTATAATATATTGATATGATCAAAATAAAAGATAAAACATTAAGAAGTTCGTACCGAATGTTTCATTGATGATAAAGATAGTGAAATAATTTTGTCGACATAATATTATTAGCATTATGAAAAGAAAAATTAATTAATACTCTAACTAGATTAAAGCATAAATCCAAATCATCTATCCATTCATCTCATTTCAAGATAATAAAATTAAATGATTTATTAATATTTTATCTTTTACATGAATACTTTTTTATTTAGCAAGTGGATCCATAACTATGTTTATTCATATATTTATAATATCCTTGACATATTAAATAGAAAAAAAATTTCTTTTTGAGAATAAAATAAAAATATTATATAAAGAAATAAATATAATCTGTCCACCTTTAAAGTTGACCAAAAAAAAACGACTTTAAACATACTACAAACAAAAAACCCAGAACATGTATTTTTAGTTATGTTTTCACTACTTATTAAATATTCAATAAATCTGTAATTATATTTTCATTTTTTTATTACAGAAAATATCAAACATTCTTTTAGTAAACTATACAAAAAAAAAACCCCATTTATTTTAAATTACACAAAACAGAAATGTGGCATTTACTCCGAATATATATATATATATATATATTACTTTTGAATTTACGAAATCAAAAATTAAATTCCTTGAGATGAGTGGGGTAAATTAACTAATAATGATAAATGAGTATGTTTAATTCAAGATAAGATCTGATAATTATAATGTTGAGTAAAAATGTTATCTTTATATAAATCCAGCATCTTTTTAGTCATTTCATGTTTTATTTCTAATTTCTTTCAACAATTAATCACACACACATATATATTCATATATATAATATATTATCTAATAAGTATTGTTCATCAATGGAGACGTGTCAGCAATCCATACGTTTGATAATTTTAATGTAGCTTAAAAAAGATATTAAAATATATATATATATATATATATATATATATATTCAAGAAAATTTTCAAGAAATTAATTAATACCTGTTTTCTGGCTCTAGAACGAGCAGCTGACTCACGATTCTTCATAAGACGTTTGAATTTTTCACTATATTCCGAGGGCGATTTTTGTCTTTTCACAACTACAAGTGAAGAAGTGGCTCCTGTGGTTGAATTATTTCTATGTAGTTGTTGTGGTTCTTGATCAGGTCCAGAATTGCCACTAGTACTCAGGCTCAACATGGTGGTGGGTGGTGGTGATGACGGTGGGTGGTGGTGGATGGTGGTGGTTCCGGTGGCGGGTCTGGCGGCCGGAGCAAAGAAATCTTGGAAGTGATGGGTGGTGGTAGGGTGGTGGAGAGATGGAAGACTGCTGATTTCTTTCCACACATCATCCATTGGTTTCATAATTTTTTTTGTGAAATTTTCTAAGATGTGTGTGTGTGTGTGTGTGTGTGTGTGTGTGTGTGTTTGGGGGAAAGATAATAGTAATGAGGGGGGAGGGGGTGGGGTGGGGTGGGTGGTGGCCTGGTGGGGGTTATGCTTGTCTATGGATTTATCATTATTATAGTCTTCATTTATGTGTTAATTATGTGTTATATAGTATAGTATTAATAGTTAATGTGTTTATGGTGGGGTGTGGTTGTATCATGTATGGTTAAAATTGACCCATTTGAAATATTTAAAGAAAAAGTAAGTTTGTGAAAAAAATAAAAGGATTGTAATCGGTAATTGTTAAATGGGTTTAAGAACATCATGTAAGAAGTAAATCAAATACGAAGTTGCTGTTGACAAACTGATTTGATAGCGTATTCTCGAAAGAAATTGTAACGTTGACTATGATTGTCATATTCGAACCCTTATTAATTTGTTTATATAAGTATATTGTCTTAGGAGGTATACTTTGTTATTCTCTTGGTAGAGGTGGGAGTGGGGATAACGGTTACATTTGGTTTGACAATTTTATGTATTAATAGGGTATATCAGCCATGCGACGATGATGGTGGAGGAAGAGAAGATGGTGGTTGGTGGAATTCGGTAAATGTGGAGGATGTGAAGATCGTGGACAATGGTGGTGGAGGTCGACAATGGTGGAGAAGGTAGTTGCAGTCCACATGTTGAAGGTAGAGATGGTGATCGATGGTGGTAGTCTATGTTAGGATTATGTGCGAGACAGTAACAGGGTTATCGTGTCCAATGTTATAAGACACTAGTAGGTCACACTGCTGCACACCAAAATGAGAATGTTTGGATTATGGGAAATAATTAATTGGTTAATTAATTATTTAGAGAGAAAAAGAAATAAATAATTAGTTAAATTATTTATAGGTTAATTAATCAGTTAGATTAATTAATGAGGTAATTATCAAAGAAAAATAATTATGGAAAATATCTATTTGATAATTATCAGGTATTTGATTTGGAATCAAACACTGCCTTGTTTAATTGATATCATCAATATAAATAAAGGCTTAGGGGCTTTGATAAATCAATGATTTTACAACTGAAAAACTCAGAAAACTCTCTCTCTCTCCCTCTCCCAAAACCGGCGCTGAAACCAGTAAGAGAAAGGTTCGCGTTTGTTTTCGGGTAATCCTCGGTGGTGGTCTAGCAACTCTCTCAACCGGTGCCAGTAGCGGTGTACCCCCTGCTTGCGAATCAGAGTTATTATTTGCGAAAAGGTAATCCACTGAAACACCCTTAATTGTATCTGTATGGTTTAGGATTGGATCCTCGATTGGGAATCAGGTTTTTGTTATCCGCTGTGCATGTTCTTGTATCCCTCGATTCCCAACAGTGGTATCAGAGCCACTTTCTAAACCTAACAGATCAGGTTTAAGTTGTTTGTTGGTTGATTAGGTTTTATAAAAATCGTTGCTTTATTCATCTTTATTTCGATTTTTTCGTAAACCTAATATCGGCGGTGGAACGGCGGCAGTTAGCCGGCCGGACCTCCAGGCCGATCGCCGGGAAACCCAAACCACCAGCCGGCTACACCACCGATTGTGGTGATCGCCGGCTGCCATTGCAAACCCACAGCCGCACCACCGTAAGTGGTGACGGCATCGATCACGGACGAAAACCACCACCACGCCACCGATTGTGACGATGGTGGTGTCGATCGAGAAACACAGCCGCCGATAGGCGGCGATTCGTGGTAGTCAACCACCATGATGGTGGCGATCACTCGAACAGCAAGGGGCGGCAGCGGCGATTGCCGTTTTCGCCGTCGAATCCTTGTACTGCCGCACCACCAGTCACGGTGGTGGCGGCGATTGCGTGTTCTAACCGCGGTGGCAGTGGTGGTGCGAACCACTGCTGTTGACCGGTGGTTGTTCGTTGCGGTGATCGTGGTGTCGGCCACGGTTAAAAAACCGACAGGCGGTGGTGGTGGCCCTCGAGCCGCTACTATCGCCGGCGTGCGATGGTGGTTGTTGTTTTTCGAAATCGCCGGAAACGCGGTGGCAATGGTGGCGGTGGCTGCTGTTGTCATCGCAATCCACTCAATGACCACAGCGGTGGTCGATTGCTGCCATGTGGTGGCGTCGGCTGCCGCCGATCGATTGGGGTAGGCTGCGGTGGTAGTTCGGGCGGCGGTGGTGGCGATAGTGTCATCATCGTCGCCGGCGTTGAAAACCGCCGATCGACGGTCACGTTTTGACGGGTCGGTGGTAATCGAATTCATTAATTGTCCCAATCGTTTATCGTTAACGGATCCAGATAAGGATTCGTTTCTGGATATTTTTTTTGAGATAATAGGATCGTTTTTATCAGATAAGTTTTAAAACGATTCAGGTTTAATTAATTTGTTTTAAATTATTTTATGTTTTTTATAATTATCCAGTTAAAATTCAGTTGTATTTTAATTTGTTTAATTATGATAAGTCATAGCTGAACCCTTTAGACCCGTGGTTGTGTTTATTTTATTCATCTGTTTTATTAGACTAGTTGGGAGGCCTGCGAGCCATTTACAACCCCTTTTGTAATTTTAATGTTTTATTAGACTAGTTGGGAGGCCTGCGTGCCATTTGAACCCATTTACAATAATTATTTTAATTACATCGAGACGGAGACAAGACGACGACCATGGATCTCGGAGCCAGTGGGAGTGCCAGAAGTTGAAGACTTTTGTCACTTAGGGATTGAGACCGTTGTTTTGTGTTGGCTCACAGAACAACACTAGTTTAAGGGTTTAAGCTATGACTGTGCTGTTTATATTTAAATTGCGTGGTTGTTTAATTTACGTAATTGTTATTAAATATAAATTGCCCTTTTTGAACGGATTGTTTAAAAATTAAAAGGATACAAATACAGTTAGTGTTTGGATCCAGTTTTTCAAAGTTTTTGAAATAGAAAACTGGCAATTTAGACCCTTGTTAAAAATCATAGATTAGTAAGTGCAACCCACTTTAGGGGCACTTCCGGTGTAAGGTACATAGGGCGTTGTAAGTGCTCACACTATGAACGCCCGTGTTCAAACCGAAACTGGAAGGAGATAAAACTCTGCGAATTATCTCCGGGTGGTACCGGCCAGAGTTTGTCCAGGTCCCGGGTGGTGCAATCTATTTTGGTAATTATTTATTCACTGGGTGGTACCAGGCCAAAATGCACTAGAGGGACTAAATATGCACGGATTATTAATATCCGATGTCCCGACGATCTAGAAGTCGTATTTTCAGAAAGGAATACGATTGGTATAGTTTTACCTACCATAGATCGCATGAGTCGGTATGACATGATCACATGCTTCCCGACACATGTGAAATATGGATTCTAGTCTAATAAATTTATTTTAAGGGTAATAATTTATTAGAATTATATAATTATAAACTAAAACTGGAATTTTATATTCTTCTGTAGATGTCTCAAATTAGTATTCCGTTTTATTCACCTGAAGAGTCACTTCGCCTTATTATGGGCAAGTGGAAGCTTACGGGCCATAACTTTCCAGTTTGGAAGTTACACTTGAGGAACATTTTGTGTGCCCAGGATAAGCTTTACGTGATCAACAAACCCGTATCACGACCTAAAAGCAATGCCCCTGAAGAGGAATTTGCTGAGTATTTTAGATACTTGACAGATGAATCGGATGTAATGTCCATTCTGATTTTCTCTATGTCACCCGAGTTCACGGGAGATTTAAGAGTTAAATCATGTCACGAGGTTGTGAAAGATGTGGAGAACCAGCTAGGTCTCTACAAGCATACGGGGAAGTTATTGATCATGCAAGAGATTCTCTCCCTGAAGCTACAGAAGGGTCAGTCAGTTAAAAACCATCTTATCGATATGAGAAGGCTTTTTAAGTGTTTATCACGTCTGGGGTACAAGATAACTCAGGAAGAGCTAGTGTACCTCATGTGGTTCTCCCTCACAAAGGAAGTTCAGGACACAGCTAGTGCCTACATGAAGGAACCAAAGAACGACGTGGATAAAGTTCATGAAGACATACTGGCCAGTCTAGAGCCAGTACCCGAACCTGCGAATCTCATGGACACTGACATAATAGATGAGCTGGGAGATCTGAGTTGCCCAGAGTGCGGCAGCGAGGATATTTGCGAGCACTCGATGAACATCGACCAGATGGATATCGGTTTACCCGATACTCCAGGTATCTTTATGATAGATTGCTTAATCACTTCTTATGAATCATGGGTAATTGATACAGGCAGTGGTAACCACATTTGTAATCATTTACAGGGATTCACTAGAAGAAAGACTCTGAGGAAGGACCGTTCGAACCTACGAGTAGGCGAAGGCACTCCGTTGATTGCTGAAGCCGTGGGATCTTATAGTCTTAGTTTACCCTCGGGTCTAGTTTTGGAACTGAATAATTGTTATTATATTCCAAATATGATTAAGAATGTATTGTCTTTTGATTTGTTGGTAGACCAAGGCTTTTACTATAAATATTCTTATAAAATGATTTCGGTTTTTAAAGATAATATTTTCTATTTTAAAGCTACACCCGTAGATGGTCTATACACTGTAAATCTTAAAGACAACAATAGTGAAATCTATCATATAAGTAAGAGATCCAAGGATATTGAGGATCAGACTTACCTCTGGCATTGTCGTTTAGGCCATATAAACAAGAAACGTGTTGAACTACTCCTAAAAGGAGGTTTTCTTGGAAATTTCGACTATAAACCTTTTGATAATTGCGAATCTTGTTTATCTGGTAAAATGACAAAGCAACCTTTCAACAGTGAGAATGAAAGGGCTACTGACTTGCTTGAAATAATCCACACAGATGTATGTGGACCTTTCAGTCATGTAGCAAGAGGAGGATACCGGTACTTCATTACCTTCACTGACGACTTCAGTAGGTATGGATATGTCTACTTGATGAGACATAAATCTGAAACCTTTGAGAAATTCAAGGAATATCAGAATGAAGTACAGAATCTACTTGACAAGAGGATCAAGTTCTTACGGTCAGATCGAGGTGGCGAATATCTCAGTGATGAGTTTGACAATCATCTCATGGAATGTGGGATTGTATCCCAACTTACACCTCCGTATACACCTCAGATGAACGGTGTATCAGAAAGGAGAAATCGTACCTTACTTGACATGGTACGAACGATGATGTGTCATTCTTCGCTGCCAGTATCATTCTGGGGACACGCGCTCGAAACAGCAGCACACATACTGAACAGAGCGCCAACAAAGTCGGTAGAAAAGACTCCATACGAGTTATGGAAGGGTAAGAAACCCAATATATCTTTTCTGAAAATTTGGGGTTGTGAGGTTTACGTCAAACGACCTACCTCAGAAAAACTCAAACCCAAATCCGACAAGTGTTTCTTCGTTGGATATCCCAAGACCACCGTGGGATATTATTTCTACAACCCTGAAGAGAACAAAGTGTTTGTTGCTCGAAATGGAAAATTTCTGGAAGAAAAGTTTCTCAGTTTAGAGAACACCAGAAAGGATGTAGATCTACAGATAGTAGACGAAGAAAACACTACACCAGTTGTTGAGCCAGAAATTCAACATAACAATGTTGAACCTCAATCAGAGCCGATTGAGGAAGTGCGAACACAAGACCTTCGCAGATCCAGTAGGGTAAGACAAGAACCAGATAGGTATCTTGGGTTCCTAGTCTCTCAAGACAGTGGAGACTTAAATGAACCAACATCCTATGGAGAAGCTGTGTCAGGCAGTGAGTCTGAACAATGGCAGGAAGCCATGAAGGCCGAGATGCAATCCATGAATGACAACCAGGTCTGGGAGTTGACTGATTTGCCACAACACTGTAAGGCTGTTGGACGCAAATGGGTTTTCAAGAAGAAAACCGACATGGATGGAAATGTACACACCTTCAAGGCCAGACTGGTCGCAAAAGGATTCACACAAACTCATGGTATCGACTATGATGAAACCTTTTCACCAGTGGCCATGTTAAAGTCAATTAGGATTCTAATGGCCATCTCAGCGTACTTTAACTACGAGATTTGGCAAATGGACGTCAAGACAGCCTTTCTGAATGGAAAGTTAACAGAAGACGTCTATATGGAACAACCAGAGGGGTTTGAAGATCCTAAGAATCCTAATAAGGTGTGTAAATTGCTAAAATCCATTTATGGATTAAAGCAAGCATCTCGTAGCTGGAACTTACACTTTGATGAGCGAATCAAAGAGTTTGGCTTCGCTAAAAGTGAGTTCGAGCCATGTGTTTACACTAAGTTCAGTGGGAGCATAGTAACCTTCCTGGTCTTGTATGTAGATGACATACTACTCATAGGAAACAATGTACCAACTTTACAGAGAGTTAAAGAATGGTTAAGTAAATGTTTCCAGATGAAAGACCTTGGAGAAGCCGCTTATATACTAGGTATAAAGATCTACAGAAACAGATCTAAGCGGCTTATCGGACTTAGTCAGAGTACATACATTGACAAAGTACTGAAGAGATTCAGGATGGATGAATCCAAGAAAGGATTCATTCCAATGCAACATGGCATAGTGTTAAGCAAAACACAGTGTCCTGTTTCTAGTAAAGATCAGGACAGGATGAAATCGGTCCCATATGCTTCTGCAATTGGATCAATTATGTATGCCATGTTATGTACTAGGCCCGATGTTGCTTACTCAGTAAGTGTTACGAGCAGATACCAACAGAATCCAGGTGAGCCCCATTGGGTGGCTGTCAAGAACATTCTCAAATATCTGAGAAGAACGAAAGAAATGTTCTTGGTCTTTGGAGGTTCTGAGGATGAAATTAGTGTCACAGGATACTCTGACGCTAGTTTCCAGACCGACAGAGATGACTTCAGGTCACAGTCAGGGTACGTCTTTACCCTAAACGGAGGTGCGATCTCGTGGAAGAGCTCGAAGCAAGACACCATTGCAGACTCAACTACAGAGGCAGAGTACATTGCAGCATGTGATGCGGCAAAGGAAGCTGTCTGGCTGAGGAATTTTCTATCAGATCTCAGAGTGGTTGCCAGTATCTCGAGACCGATAGATATATTCTGTGATAACTCAGGAGCCGTGGCGCAAGCAAAGGAACCTAGAGAGCATCACAAGTCGAGACATGTGCTCAGAAAGTATCACCTCATCCGAGAGATCATTGGAAGAGGAGATGTGAGAATATGCAAGATTCCAACAGAAGACAATGTCGCAGATCCGCTGACAAAGCCACTAGCAAGGGCAAAGCATGAGGCACATGCGAATTCCATTGGGATGCAGTACCTGGAAGCCAGTAGCTAGTACTTAGTTTATTAATTATTACTATAGTCTAATTTAGAAACAATGTAATCATGTAAAGTTTTTATTTCACAGTGTGTTGGAAATAAATGGAGGTTTTAATTTCATGATTGTTCTAAATTGACTATTTTTCGCATATTTAACGTATCCTTGATTCTACAAAGTCTTGTATGAAATCTAAATTTCCGTAGCCACCTTTTGAAATGGGAATTTCAATGGGGAGTTTAACGCTATTATAAATACTTGATGATTTATTCAAAGTAGAGAATAAAAGCACAAGTGATGTGACCAAGTATTTATAGATACTCATCAGAGTGTTTGGGTATTGGAAGTGACCAGTAATCAAGTCTGCTTCATGGAGCCTCAGTCATAGGCACTGACTTGATAGGTTGTCCTTAAACCTGAGATACTTGGTTTGGGAACACGAGGACCACTGTACTCTTAGCACGTACTAACGCTGCACCGTAACTGGGTGGCTATACGGGACGTGACTAGATGCAGCGGAAGCCGTGGATCCAAATGCAAGTAGTCAAGAAGGGATTTGCACCTCTTTCAAAAGAGAGATATTTCCGGGCCCCTTGACGATTGAGATTGGCAGAAAACGCGTGGCCACGCTCGGATAGAATAACAGGGGTTATTTAGTAATATCCGTTACTGCAGGCAATCGAAATCAGAGTCAAGAAATACTTGATTTTAAGAAATGAATCCTCCACTCCATGTCTTAAAATCACTTTAGAAATATCGTGTGCAAAAGGAATGAACCTGTGTACAAATTCAAGCGTGAATTGTATCTCTGAATATAAGAGATCTTATAACCTGGTTAACCTAAGCGTCTGGCTAGGGACCTCCTTAGGCTAATGATAACAGTTCAGTTACATGTCTAGCACAAGTGGGAGTCTGTTAGGATTATGTGCGAGACAGTAACAGGGTTATCGTGTCCAATGTTATAAGACACTAGTAGGTCACACTGCTGCACACCAAAATGAGAATGTTTGGATTATGGGAAATAATTAATTGGTTAATTAATTATTTAGAGAGAAAAAGAAATAAATAATTAGTTAAATTATTTATAGGTTAATTAATCAGTTAGATTAATTAATGAGGTAATTATCAAAGAAAAATAATTATGGAAAATATCTATTTGATAATTATCAGGTATTTGATTTGGAATCAAACACTGCCTTGTTTAATTGATATCATCAATATAAATAAAGGCTTAGGGGCTTTGATGAATCAATGATTTTACAACTGAAAAACTCAGAAAACTCTCTCTCTCTCCCTCTCCCAAAACCGGCGCTGAAACCAGTAAGAGAAAGGTTCGCGTTTGTTTTCGGGTAATCCTCGGTGGTGGTCTAGCAACTCTCTCAACCGGTGCCAGTAGCGGTGTACCCCCTGCTTGCGAATCAGAGTTATTATTTGCGAAAAGGTAATCCACTGAAACACCCTTAATTGTATCTGTATGGTTTAGGATTGGATCCTCGATTGGGAATCAGGTTTTTGTTATCCGCTGTGCATGTTCTTGTATCCCTCGATTCCCAACAGTCTATTGGTAGGTGGTGGTGGTTGTGGAGGTGGTCGACGATGGTTGTAGTAGTGGAGGTGGCCAACAGTGACCGGTGGTGTTTGTCAGTGACACTTGATGATGGTGACCATTAAAACAAAGCATCATATTAGGGTTATATCAAATGAGGGGTCAGTTATATAATTTTTAGTTTTTGTCTCATCATTGTCCTTATCACGTCAAATGTGGGACATGGAGTTTTGTCCTATCCTATATTATATAGTGCCAAACTTGGGACACTTAATTTTGTCCAGTCATATTTCGTGATGTCTAATGTACCAAATTAAGGCCGCCTAAAAGGGAAGGGGGTAGCCGGGCAGGCATTTCATAAGTTTTCATAAAACATTACATGCTATATTTCACAACATATAAATATTAACTTTATTTTGCCGTTGTAAAGAAATTACGTTTTTTAAAAGTATTCTAAACAATGTTCAGACTAGTGATGGCCAAATGAAACCGAACCGAACCGATGGGCTAGCCCGAACCCGACCCGTTGACCAACCCGACCCAACCCGAACCCGGTCAAACCCGGGCCTCAGCCCGCGGGCCCGGAAACCGGTCCGGAACCCGGGCCGAACCCGAAACCCGCGTCGGAAACGCGTCCGGAACCCGGGTCAAACCCGGACCCGACTCAACCCGGTTTTGGTCAAACCCGGGTTTGACCAACACTGTAGCAAACCGGGTTTTGGTCAAACCCGGCCCGAACCCGAATTTTGGCCAACACTAGTTCAGACTAATCCCAATAAATTATAGCTATAAAACATTAGTTTTGATAAACTCAATGGCACAGTTCACGTTTGAAATTGAACCTTGAGTAGATAAGATATTCCACCACATTCTTCTGAGCCTCAAGCATTACACCACAACTCTTGTGGTTAAATTTACCTTTCTTGTTTCTATGTTGTTTATTAAACTTTTGTATATTATGTTAATCAAATTTTATCCTCATTATCGGAATTGAATTTGTTGTGAAAATTAAATTAAAATATAGAGAAAGAAAAATCAAATTATATGTATTTGGCAAAATGAGCGGATAAGATAAGTTAAGTGACATACCAAAAGAAATATACTTAATATAATCAAGTCGGATCATTTATCCAACATTTTCTTGTTTATCTTTCGGTTCAAGATCCCTAATTCCCTATCCCAATATAAACATCCGTAATGAAAAAGTCACATGATTTTAGAGATGTGTAATTCATAACTTTTTTAAGGGTGTTATGAGCTATGTCTAGATTAATTCCGATAAATTATAATTGTAATAGATCAGCCCTGATAAATTCAGTGACCTCAATTGTTGTTGACATCATCAATTGAACCCATGAAAAATAAGATATTTCATCACATCCTTCTAAGCCCCAACCACTACGTCACAACTCTTGTGGTTTGTAATTGATATAGGTAAAAATATGGTAAAACAAACATTTATTTTCGAATAAGCTAAAATAGAAATATAGACAACCATCTTGGAACAAGAGGAATATCATATTAATATACTTAGAAAAACGTTATTGATATAATAGTTTGTTTTAACTATAAACAAATTTAAAAACTTTAAAATACTTAAAATACATTTTTCGAGATAACTGTAGATACTTAGGTCAACCTATAAACACATTAACTAATTTTACATAACTCGGTTAGGTTAATATTCAGATAAACCTTCAATGAGTTCGAAAACTCTCAGGGGCTGTTTCATAGTTGATGAATGGTTTGATGCTGGATGATTAAGTGGTCAGAATAATTAAGAGGCTCTTATGATATGGTGCAAAATGAAATATGGTAGTTTAGTAATTGTTGAGCATGAATCAGGACTCTGAATGGTTAAAAAACTTCCAGGATACTAAATCATTCAGAGGGTTTTAGAACCATTAAAAAACAATCTATTTTTTTGCCAAACAGGATAACCTCTTAATGATTCAGAGATTGCCTCTTCATGCAACTGTTAACAGCTCACCAAATACCACCTCAAACTTTGAAAATGTTGTCATGTGAATAGCTTACCGAGGTCACGGAGATCTGCACATAACAAGTATGTAGGACCATCAATGTGTACGGAAGAATCAAATCACTAGATTACCCCCATTGCCACTATTTCAATCCTCATCCATTTCCTCTTTTTAGTAAAATTACAAATATACCCCCAAACTCATGTTCGTTGGACCCTTGTGTCCTTTTCGTGGACATATACTATCTTTACGTGTGTCATTAATAATTGAGACCATTCCGTTTTCAATCTATATGGATTGGGAGGTGATATTTCCACATAATAAATTGATTCATCCAAGGAAGATGAATGGTTCACTAACTTGTACATTAGCTTTAAGGGTGTTGTACATATGTGGAAGAATCAATTTATTAAGTGGAAGTATCAATTCCCATATGGATTTCGATCGTTCACTTTATTATGCTTTTACAAACTTTCTTTTGTAATCAGAAAATCTAAATTTGAAATACTTAATTCTTGTTGCATCGCGAGGATATGCGATACTATTTTCTAGCATACTTAGACTTCAATTAAACTAGCATTTTACGCTTATCGTGTACTAGGTCGTTCATTTTTTTGACGAATTAATGACCTTAAAGCTACATCCTTGTCCGCATTGACAAAGGATCATGTGAGAAGCTTTGTTTAGTGTAAGAAGCATGAGAACTGAATCCATCAACTTTAATCTCATACCCTCCATGAATTACACTTTAAAAAAGAGTTGATCTGATACATCTTATCATAATGTACATCTACTTCACATCGACGATTGATAACAATTTCTCACGTTAATCTCAACTCCTCACCAAAACCAAACCCCGCTCACTTTATAGTACCAAATACCCTGTAACATGGCACATATTAAGATGCTCAAAAAAACAGTTTGATTCGAAAACTCAAATAGCTTGAGCTCATGATGCAACATGTGGCACCAAAAACATCACCGTAACAGCTACCATGACACACCTTTTAGAACACTGAAGAGCAAAAACTTCACATTACAAAAGCAATCATCAATAAAAATAAAACACTCCCACAAAAATTTAATATCTACAAATCTTAAAAATAGACCCAAAAATTAAACTTAAAACCGTCAACATTCTACCAAAGTCATAAAACCAAGTCAAAGTATATCAAGAATGTGTAAAATCCAAAGTCAAGGTATCGTTCCGAACCAAAAAAAATGTGAAAATCCGAGTTAAATACGAACAAATCCCATCCAATCTTCAAACACGTTCGAGTACTAAAAAAACGCAAATCCTATCCCTCCAGCCACGATCCCGCCTCAAAATTTCGATCCAATCAAACCGCTAATCGCTAAGAAATTACCTGCAGAAAATGGCGTATCTATACAAACAACGAATAATCATCCAATAATACTTCCCTCCGTTCATCGAAACCGCTCTCATTATTTACCGCAAAATCTGGGCCCACTCAAAGATCTTGATTTGAAGATGTTGAAGATAGCTCGTTAACCTCTCCGTTGGGAAGATTGGATGAATCGGGTCCATCGTTTGTATCGATCGGAATCTTTTCAACAGATTTTGGCTCGTCCAACGTGAGTTTCTGTAATGGAGTTTCTACGGCCGAGGTGTCGGTTGCTGCACGGGGCGAATGAGAGGTGGAATCGGCAGAAAACTTATTGGATGGATTTACCCATTTTGCCCATTCGTTACGTCTCCTTATGGTTTCCCCCTGCACAAAAGCGAACAAATTGTCCGAAAAGTTTTGTATAACAATGCATCAAGAATCGTTAAACTTAAAAGAGTTCTATAAAGATAACATCGTAGAGCCTTATGTTTTCTCCAATTAGGGGTTGTTTCCTCTAAATAGTTCCATTAGGAGAGAATCTCTGAATCGTTAAGAGGTGAATCATGTTTGGCAAAAAACAAGTTTGCCTCTCAATGGTTCTAAAACCCTTTGAATGATTTTGTATCTTAGGCTTCCCTTAACCATTCGGTTCCTAATTCCATTCTCAACAATTACCAAACAAACATATTTCCTTTTGACCTATATCATAAGAGCCTTTTAATCATATGCACCAAAACCATTCAGCAAAATGTTTGAACTTGTCCTTTTATGTCATTTTACATTGCTATCCATCTTATCATCTAGTTTCTTTTACCACAAATGACAGATTTATCAGCTAGTTGCCTAAATATGCACAAAATATTTATATCATTATATGTATACAAGTCTCCATTGTCAATAGCGATAAATAGCGCAAAATAGCGATAGTGGCCATGTACCGCTATCTGGTATTATAGCGATGGCATTTTCGTAATTTTTTTTACTTTGATAAATACTAGGGTTTTACCTATTATATTTTGTTCTCTAATATGTATGATAGTTTAAGACTTCAGACACTTAGTATTATGTTTTGTTCTCTAATATATATAATAGATTAAGACTTTTAAGGTAACATATTAATATATAAATATATAATTAATCTTTTAGAAGGCCATGGCTAAATATTAAATAGCAGTCGCTATTTATCGCTATTCACTACGTGCTAGCAGTAAGCTGTCACTATTTATCGCTATTCGCTACTGACAACTATGAATTACAAGTATACAACTACATCATATGTAATCAAACTAAAAAGAAAATTGATGGAAACAACCGTAAAAATATTTGACTTCGTTATACATAATTTGATTTTAAATATAGAGATGATTCATTCAGGCATGTATAGAAGGTACCTGAACTTCAACAAGCGTTGAGTCTCTCAAAGAACTCAAAATCATCTGAATGTCACTTGTCAAAGTTTGAACCTGAAAAATCACATGGGAAACAGAAAGAAAGAAAGAAAAAGCATCAATACTAGCAGACGACTTGAAAAAAGTTGATCCAATTTGGGAATGTTATCGTCATATCAGCAGATATATTGAAGTGAAGATAACCACACATCGTTAATGACTCCATCCTATAAAAATGACAATGGCTAACAGGCACAAAGCTTAGTACGATTGATCTATTTGTCGGATGTCTCAAATACCCTTGCTAAAAGAGAAGTCAAATCTTGTTGAGCAAATAAATACCGCCAATAGTTTGTGATTACGAAAATGGGCAAAACACATAATTATAGCTCAAAATTTGCTGAAAAAGCATTTTAATTAACATCATCATTGTTGAGATGGAACATATATACACAATCGTATACATACCCCTCGCAAGTCAGAAAATGCAAACTCGTGGCTAGGCATGGAGGAAGCACACCAATCCATCCAGGACTCCACATGTATACACACACACACACATAGGCAAGGTTTTAAAAAACGGAAACAAGCCTCGAGGTGTTTTCCCATTAGGTACATGAGACGTAAGCCTCGAAATGGTCGAGGCATAAGCCCCAAAAAAAACAAACAACAAAATTCATAAATGGATGTAACTTAACAAGACATACACAATTCCATGTATGCACTAGTATGTGGCAGGATAATACACAACAACAGAGTGTGTATATATAAGGTCAGGTTCAAATGTGAAATCAATTTTGTTGTGAGCGTTGAGGACGAATCTCAGCCACACATCTTCAGTTACAGTGGACGTGATCACGAAGGTTGGACGCGATTCATGGGAGGGTAGAGATTATTAAAGGGGGGGACCGGTCAAAGCCGCCTTTATTGACCAAATGAGTGACTGAGATTCGTCCTCGTGTTCATAATGAAAAAGTGGTTCACATTTGAACATGTGACAAAATAATTCACAAAGTATAATATATATTTATAATATAAATACATACAATTAAATTAAAAAAAAACAAACAAATACAAAAGTTACTATATATATATGTCGTAAACACAAAAAATTAATGAGAATATATAAAAACAAAAATTAATAAGTATATTAATAGATTACACATTTAAATTGGAAATAAAAATAAAAAAAAAACGTTAACAAAATGATATACGTGTACATATTAAACACTTAGGAATAGATATTAGGGGTGGTGCAAGAGAATGCGCAAAATCGATGGCAGTTGAGAGATATAAGGAGACAGACGGTTTTGGAAGAGAAAGAAGAAAGGGGTTGAGCAAATACTAGGTTAAAAGACCAAGGTAAAAATCGAACGCCTTTCAACCGTTTCATGCGCCTTCTATGCTTCATGTTGCCTCACTCTGCCAAGGCGTATATCTCATTTGGGGCTCGTTTTTAGACCACCTCGCCTCAAAGTGTGCGCCTTTTCCGTTTTTTAAAACTATGCATATAGGAAAAAGATCCAGAGAGAACCTTGAAAAAGAAGAACCGGAAAACCACAAAAAATTGGATGATAAAACATATCAACTGCTAAAGAGCAAAAGCCACAATTGGAATCATTCACCAATGGAAAGTGATAATATACCTTAAGGTGGAAACATCAGTAATAAGAAAAAACTATATTTACTTAAAGAATGAAATAAAAAACAACAAACAAAAATGTTGGTAATAATCGTTTAGTGTTCCGTCGTATAAAGAAACTCAACTTTCAGGTATGAAGTTCTTGGAACACACTAAAATCCACATTGAACTCATAACAAGTAAATAATATGATAATATTATGGTTAATGTAAATGTTAAAGCCCTTGACCTACACAGAGAAATATTATCCCTTTCAAGATAACAGTTTAGATCAATAACAACTTTCTCATCATCAAATGTAGCCCTAAATTGACCACAGAAATGTATTTATCATATGCATAACTGGAATTATGAGGGGTTCTATTCTATCATAAATTAGATAAACAAGCATAAAACTAGAAAAAAGAGCCAGTGTGCCAAAACTGAGGAAAAACTAATTAGTCTGGTAAATAATATTTAGTATTACTAAGAATTCTTTAAAAATGTAGAACTTTAGCCATGCCAGCCACTCACTACCATGGTCTGCTCATGGATAGAGAACATAAACGCACGCATATAAACATACATACCATCTACCTATATATAAACACACACACATGCATATATATATATATATATATATATATATATAAATATGTATGTGTATGTATGTGCATGCACACACACACACACAGAGAAGAACATGAAAACAAGAGAAAAGATGAAAAAAATGGTGAAACATCAGTAGCGAAAATAACAATCCAATTCATGGTCACCCCTTGTGACCTTGCTTTCCTAACAAAAACAAAGCAAAATCCCTGTTTTAATGGATGCCCAGATTATCAACAGTAAGCTACAATTTTAGACGCTTTAGGATAACAAATAGATATTTACACCCGATTCATAGGGATAGAATTGACTGGCCAATAGTTGATCTCCAATACCAATTACCACACCAAGTAGGATCAGCATATAAAAGGGCGCATTGATGTAACATAGATATTCATCTTCTAATAAGTTAGTTGCAGTTATCATCAAAGACTACCATGGTGGCCAAACAAACATAAGGTTTTTTTGTGTTCTTGAAAGGGAAGGAATGGAAATGTAGCACTTTTTCATATTCTTGAACCGAAGAGAAAGAAAAAGATATTTGTTTTTCTCATTTTTCATTTTACAAATATACCCTTTTGCTTTTCTCATTTTTCTTTGCGACGACCGTTTCTTCTCACATTTGAGAAGAAAGTTGTAGGAGGAAAACATAAGTGATATTTCCCTCCTATTCCTTTGCTTTCCCTCTTAAAACAGTACAAGGACACATGGGTTTTTTGTTTTCCCTCCCTTTCCTTTCTTTTCTTTAAAAAAGGTTTCTACAACACAATGTGAAACTGTAAATAAGCACCATACATAACATGTGTACGTGTGTAACAATGGCTTGTAAGCATGATAGCCCAACAACAGCAACATACACTTGAGGTTTCTTATTGCATAAGTATCAACAAAATCATCAACACATTTAGAAGCACACACAAATAGTAGAAAACATTTTCTTTGTACATGACAATCAACAGTTCTTGCATTCAGCGGTAGTATCTCCTTCCTCTCAAAATTGTGAAACACGCATACTATAAATTCACACAGGTTGAAAGCATGGCAAAAAAGTAACTACATGAAATAGACCAAGGGGGTGTTTGTTTTTTTAAATGCCTCCTAATCTGAAAATTAAGAGGTTTATAGACTTAAAACTGTTTGTTTTATTTATAAAAGAAGGTCTGAAAACCTCTGAAATTTTATGAGATGCACCATCCACCTTATTTTTTAGATGTGAAACCAAACTTCTCAAAAAACAAATGACACATAAGTAAATTGATCACTAACATCAAAAGGCACCTAAAATTTCAAACAATAGAAAATATAACTGAAAGAAACATAAGATATAAAAGAGAACTAAAATAAAGAGAAAGTGTTACATTTGAATAGAAAATATAAAAACCAAGCAATGTTCTGCCATTAGCATCATTCACATACCCATAATAGCATAACTATTTGATTCCATGTGAATGTTGACCACATATGTGACTGCACCCAGAACCAACCTTTCATATTAAACCGTGAAATCTTACTTCACGAGAACATTTTTGCATCAACTAAGTTGATAATTGAAGATACTTAGTTGATGCGAAAATGCTTCTCGTGAAGTAAGATCACCTATTTAATATGAAAGGTTGGTTCTAGGTGCAGTCACATATGCGGTCAACATTCATAAGAAATCATAAAGTTATGCTGTTATGGGTTTGTGAATAATGCTAATCTCGGTTTTTGTATTTTCTTATTCAAATAAAACACCTCCTTTTTCTTTTAGTACTCTTTTACACCTTATGTTTCTTTCAGCTATACTCTCAACTGCCTGAAATTTTAGGTTCCTTTTAATGTTAGTGATCAATTTATTTCGGTGTCCTTTATTTTTTGAGAAATCCGAAGTCAAGTTTCACATCTAAAAAATAAAAGGTGGATGGTGCACCTCTTAAAATTTACTTAGATGTCGTTTGTTTTTTGATCATTTTATTAGTAGAGTATTTTCTGCTTAAAAAAAATTCAAACATAAAGATTATAAGAGTTCATGTTTGCTCCATGAGACCACGATAAATAAATAAATAAAAATGTTACTTACTCGACGAAATCCAGCTATTAAACTGACAGGTACCCAACCCTCTTCATCCATGTTCGACCTCAAATAATCGTCTTTCACCAAATTAGCATCACTGTAGTAAACAAGCCACATGGCAACCAAGTTATGAAGTAAGAAAAATATGATGTCAAAAAACACAAATTCTTATCTAAGGTAAACCATTGTTGTCAATAGCGATAAATGACGCAAAATAGCAATAGCGACCATGTACTGCTATTTGGTATATAGCTATAAACAGCGCAAAATGGCATTTTCGTAATTAATTTTTATTTTTTTTACTTTAATAAATACTAGAGTTTTACCTATCATGTTTTGTTCTCTAATATATATAATAGTTTAAGACTTAAGACACTTTGTATTATGTTTTGTTCTCTAATATATATAATAGTTTAAGACTTAAGACACTTTGTATTATGTTTTGTTCTCTAATATATATATAATAGTTTAAGACTTTTAAGGTAATATACAAATGAAACCTCCCCTAATATATTAATACATAAATATATAATTTATCTTTTAGAAGGCTATCGCTAGATAATAAATAGCTGTCGCTATTTATCGCTATTCGCTACGTAGCATAGCAGTAAGCTATCGCTACTGACAACTATGACAAATATCTTTTAACAAAGCAACAATACCTGAAATAGTATTCGATCTGGTTTAATATCAAAACAGACAATGGTGGGTCCATAACGGGCATAAACATAGAAGGCGGAGCTGCACGAGGGAGAAGTGGGGCCCCCCTATAAGGCTCCGGAGGTAGTGTTTGAACATAAAGAAACGGCGCTGCCATGTCTGCAAAAAGTTAAAAGATGTTAATATAATACCATTTTCTTTCAACCAACCATAAACTAAACCAAACTGTCCTCTACCTAGGGGTGCTCAAAAATCCGTTGGACCGCTCAAACCGGTTGAATCAAGTCAAGCCGGACTGTATTTGGCGGTTTGAGTTATCTGACGGTCCGGTCCAGTCTGAAAAACAGTCAGACCTGGTCTGCGTTTTGAATGTTTTTTTGAGCGACTGGACCAAACCAACTGCCAAAAATACAATATTATTAATATTATTAAAAAAGTTCTTCAAAAACATTATGGGTGCGTTTGATTGTGAAAAAATTTCCAGTTTTTAAGAAAATTTCCAATGAAAATGAAGATTTAGAAAACGTGTTTGGTTTATTCAGTTTTCAAAAGTTTTCCAAGAAAATGAAAACTTTATGTTTTCTAACTTCTATGTACATTAGAAAACTGACTTTAGTAGTTTTCCAAAATTTTCTAAAGGCATTTTCTAATTTCTAAAGTGGAAAATGAAAACTCCATCATTTCAACTAAATGTTTTTTCTAGAATTTTCATAGAAAACTGAAAATAAAAACTCAACTCCATTTTCTGAAAACGTTTTTAGGAAAATGAAAACAGTTTCCCACAACCAAACGCACCCTATGCTTTGAGTTTTCACTTCTCAATTGACCGCATTATCTAAATTGGGAAAATTACAAAATCTGTCAAAAATCAAAATCAAGATTCCAAATCATCCTCTCAGATTTGCTCAATGTTTGTCAAAAATCCAACTATTGGTAGCGAATTTGTTTAAGTTTTTTCTTTTTCATTTGCTCAATGACTTTTTCGTTTATTTTAGAGACGCACGTTTTTTCAAAACTCAATAGACTTTTTAATAGTGCTATAGTGATAGAAATTCCATTTTAGATATAGATGTCATGTTTATTTTAGTTTAAAGTCCATAAGAAGCCCAAACCGCCTAAACCAGTCAGACCACACCGTATTTTGTGGTCTTGTTTGATCGGTTTGGTCACTTGTTAAAACCGTTCGGTTTGGAAATTTCTAAACCGCAGGTTAACTCAAAACACGAAAAAATAGTATTAACTTGCAATCAACATAGAACTTAGTCAACTTACCATAACCCATGGGGGTTCCATATGGTGGTCTTATGGGCTGGGGAGCAATAAAAGGAGCAGGACCCAGGTGAGCTTGTTGCATATACCCCCTAGGAGGAGGCGGAGGTGGAGGAACCATTTGATGCGGTGGCATCGCACCGTGACTTCGTGGGCCCCGCCAATCACCACGATCATGGTGATCCCGCCTGCCTCCATGACCGTTGTTAAGATAAAGCCCTCCATCCCCACGTGGGCGAGGACCAAAGTTATTCCTCTTCCTGTTCGAAGGGTGATCGTGAACCGCATTCGAGTGCGATCCAACACCACCCATCGGCCTTGGTGCAAAATTGTTGCCGTTATACGGAGCTTGCTCCCTTACTGGAGTATCCAACACGGCAGGTACGAAACCACCGTACGACATGTCGAAAAGAGGGAATGGCGGCATCGGCGGTGGAGGGGGCGGCGGCGGCCGATTGTAGCCACCCCCTGCACCTCCACCTCGTTTCATCGACCTTTGACGGAGATTGTGGTTATGATTTTGATTTGAATGATGGCCTGCGTTAGGTTTAACAGGTTTCTGCTGCGGTTGCAAGATTACAGGTGCCTGTATCAAAATCAATAGTAACACACACTCATGAAACTCATAAATTTCAGTAATTGTAGCTATTGGTTCTTCTTCATAATTCATAATTATCACATATCACACCTTATTATATCTTCTAAAATAGCAGCATAATACATTCATATATACATATAAGTATATAACAATAACCAATCATGAAACTCATAGAAATCAGTAATTGTGCATTTCTGTTCTTCTTCGCAATTATCACATATCAGAATTGGTTGTATCTAAAATAGCAGCATAATACATACATATATACATACAATATCACACAATCATGAAACTCATTGAAATCAGTAACTGTGTCTTTCTGTTCTTCTTCATAATTCGTAATTATCACATATCAGACCTTATTGTATCTTCTATAATAGCAGCATAATACATTCATATATACATATACCAACACACAATCATGAAACTCATTGGAATCAGTAATTGTAGCTTTTTGTTATTTTCTTCATAATTCCCAATTATCACATATCAGACCTTATTGTATCTTCTAAAATAAGAGCATAATACATACATACATATATATATAATAACATGCAATCATGAAACTCATAGAAAACAGTAATTGTGGCTTTCTATGATTTCTTCAGAATTCGTAATTAACTAATTATCAGTATCAATTGTATCTTAACTAGCATCATAATACACATATATACATACACATTATATATCTATATACATCTATATACATTATAATTATTAGAATTATACCAAAAACATATCAAATACAAGCCAAATTATCATACCTGAGAGACCGTAACCGATCCATCCGATGCAGGTTTCGACGACGACTCCGACGAAAACGACAACGACTTCGGCAACGGCCGAGTCAATTCAGAGAGAGCCGGCCACGAAGCGGCCCCCATCACCGGGGTAGTATTCGTCACATCAACAACACCGTTCGGCGGAGGCGAGGGTTTGTTCCAAGCCGACTTCTTTACACCACCAGCATTGCCGCCATTACCACCACCACCAACCTCCGAACCCTCCGCCTGACTCTCCACCGCCGCCGCCGCCTCCACCACCGCCGCCGCCGTCACCTGATCGGAAAACACCGCGTTCTGCTCCGTCAACACCGAAGACGGCGACGCCGTCGGAGACCGCGGAGGGGCCGGGTCCGGCTCGCCGCCGCCGCGAACCACCTGGGCCCACGGCGCCGGCAGGGAGGTCCGCTGCTGAGAGTAACTGGTGTTAGCAACGGCAACGCCTTCTGTTGATGAATCGGAGGTCATTCTGTGTGAATTTGTGATTATTGGACAACAATGAGGGTTAGGGTTTTGATTGAATTAGAAGATGAAAGAAAGATTGAAGAAATTTCACATTTGATTATTTTAGGGTTTTGGGAAAGAGGGTGATCGAGCCGTCGCCGACTACAACAGCCACCACTATGGAATGATGATCGGAAAGTTAACGACAATGAAAGGGGTTTGCAAAGGGCTTTTGGGATTTGGGAATTGGGAATTTGAGATTCTATAAGGCCCATTTTAGTTTCTTTGTTGGGCCTTTTGGATTTTCTAACATTGGGCCCAACTCTAGGGGTATTTTGGGAATTAAAAATGGTTGATTCCTGGAAACGTTCTTAAAGCATCTTCAATAATTATGCTAAAATAAAAAAAATAGATTTTATCTGTTAAAATGTTATAACAGTTTTACTATCTCATTCTCTTTTCTAAAAAAAATTGAGAATTTTGTAAAATCCCTGAATAATTACTTTAATAATTTTCATCAATAGAAAAATTGATTATATAAAAGTTTCTAAAATTTTATTGGATTACTGTGTATATTTTAATAATATAAGGGGTCGTTTACTTAAACACTTACCTAGTAGCGATTACCAGTAAAATTGAACATTATCATTTGCCCTATCGGACAATATTTTAGTCTCTTAAAATGGCATTGTATGCAACAGTTTAATTGGTAAACGTTTTACCAGATAGGATTCGTCAATCTCACTTTCCGGTGAGACTTTCGGTTTATGTAATTGCTCTTACCGGTTAAGATTCTAGTCCTTGTCATGTTTGTCATGTAAGGTAATTTCACCAGGTAAGCGCTTATCGAGTAAGCGTTGAGTAAACGGTCCCTAAGTGATGGTAGATTCTTTAAAATAGAAAACAAGTGGAGATTAGAAAAATGTTTTAAAGATTTTGAGTTTTAATTCTCTACTTTAGAGAAGGTATATTGAAAAGTTGTTGGAGATGCTTTTAACACAGCTGAGCCTAGCCAAGTAATAATGATTTATGGGTTTGGCTCGAAAAAATAATATCCGGCTTGAATATCATTTGAGCTCAAATATATATTTTTTGTAGTCGTTCTTAAGATCATTAACTTAAGTTTTGTTTTTTGTGTTAATAGTTTGTTTTTAGGGGTATTTTGGGAAAGAAAGAAGGGTGTATCTGCGGAAACGTATTAACCTAGCCGATCCAAGTGATAACAAATTATGGTTTGGTTTAAAAACATACTTGGCTTGAAACGTTATTTGAGCTCAAAAATTGTTCAATGAAATTTAAGATCAAACTTTTTACTAATACTTAAGATCTAGTTTGTTGTTGATTTAATAGGTGTTTGGTTATATTTTATGAACTTAAAGTATCAAACATAATTAACTCGTTTTATTAGGTCGAGCCTGAATTAAACTATTTCTAGCTTGTAAACTTTATTTTTGAATATTCATGATTTATGATTAATTACTTTCATGTGTTTAAAACACATTAAGTTTCAATTTTCAATAAATCAATATCACAATAGCGTTTATTATGATATATTCAGTTAAATGATAGACAGATAACTTTATATTAACCTTTAAATGAAATATATTGGTGAAAGTGTTTAAATGTTTCTCGAAATTTGATTTTTTGGGTTTTTAAAAAGAATCCAAAAATCTAAATTGAATTATATTATGCCCAAATATAGCATAAATTGATATATGATGCTCAATACGGGTAAAGTTAATTATTATGACTTTCAGTTTTAAAATTGATATTCTAAATTACAAATTCGTTTATCAAATCAAGAAAAAACAAATGACACAAACCTAAAGAATTCCTCTTATTTTAATTCTTATAAGAAAACAGTGGACAATGGACATTTTAAATTTTCAATAATATACAAAATGTTAATTTGTATTAAAATAAAATGTATTTTTTTTCATATTTTCCACCTTCATCAAGTTGGTATCTATGATGGTATATTTTGAACAAAAAATAGTTCAATCGTTTTTTCAAGAAGAATATCTTGTTTAAAAAATCACGATACCTTTTATTTTGTTTTTTTAATTGTTTAAAGAAAGTAATAATACGTTCTCATAACTACATCAAAGATTTACGATATTTCTCAATATAAAGGTTTTTGTAAGTATATTCTTAGAAGTTAGAATACCAAAAAACTCCGATTCACATTAATAGTTATGTTAATCGCATAAGAATGTTTTACTCATTTTTGCTAAAAAAGTAATCAAGTGTTTTTATTAATAATGTATGTAACTTCTTTCCCAGGAAAGGGAGTATTTCTTTTGGCATAGCCAAATACATCAGAGTGTACATGAGTTTTGCTTTTATTGGACAAAACTCATTTCCACATAAATTCATATATGCTATAAAATGGAAATATCTTGGAAAACGTAAAAAAAAAGAAACTATGGAGTTGCTTCCTTAAAAAGAGAAAGCACTTCCAAACCCTAAACCATGAACCTTAAAAACACGTTTAGAATTGTAGTCGACTTGAATAGGTTTGACCAAATCTCCAGTTCGAAGGGACAATATTTGAGAAAGTTTTTGTCACTCCATCAGTTGTTGTGACCATGAACGACAATGATTGGCCATTCAAGTAGGCATTCGATTGCCAGTTAGACCCCCAGTTGCTTGACATGGGTGTCCAACCCGTTCTCGACCCCTTCACACGCACTGACCGAATCGACCCAGCCCCACCGACATTTGTGATCAAAACAAGCTCAAAGTAGTCTCTTCCGTTTATTGTAAAACGAACTCCACCATGTTTCTTACATGGTACCCTAAAGACCACAACACATAACATGGTCAACAAATGTGTATTCACATTTGTGAAATTAAAGTGAACGTCGAACTATGAAAATCTATGCACAGAAAAAGAAAACGATACCTTTGAAAGATGACGGGAATAATTCCGCCTTTGTAGATGCCTATTTTCTCCCAAGCAGGTTGAGCCATATCAAAATGTTGAAGAGGCGGGTTGCACCATCCACCGGCATTATTTGCTTGAGCGTAATTTGGTGGGCAAAAGTTTGTTGCAGTAACGGTCACGGAGACTCCTTTCTTGCACCATCTAGAGTCGGTCTTGTGATCGCATATGATCTTGTAGCATTGGCCACAAGCTGCACCCTCCTTGAATAGAGCGGTACTCAATGCAGCCGTTCTGGTACCATACCCGCTTGAGTACAAGTTACCATACCCACAAGCACCTCCTACAACCAAACACGTAAACATCATAAAAAAAGCACGTTCAAAAACTTTGTTTTCTTTATTTTTAGAGATTATGTCATAAACGCTCTAAAGAACAAATTACCATAATAATTTATGTTCATAATTACCAAAATCTATTTTCTTCATTTTAGTGGGTCCATTCAAAATGCTATAAAGAACAAATGACCATCAACATTTGTGTTCAAAATCACCAAAATCTTTATTTTCTTTCATTGTAGAGATTATGTTGAAATGCTCTAAAAAACCAAACCACCATCAATATTAATGTTCAAAATCTCTAATAAATCTTTATTTTCTCCATTTCAAGATTCTATTAAAGATACGGTAAGACAAACAAAAATCAACATTCATGTTTAAAATAACAAAATATCTATTTTCTTATTTTCAAAGATTCTATTGAAGAAGTATAAAGCCAAACGAACATTTACTTTCACGTTCAGAATCTCCAAAATATGTAGTTTGGAGAATCCCTCCGGCACGTTTTAGTAGAAAAATTAAACGACACCCGTTTTCTTAGAGATATTAAACTTAAATGCGTTACCATAAAAAAGAACGAACAATGTGAAAGCATACCCATTGTTCCTGAAGCATCGCTCCCACCATAAAAGGTTGCATGAGCTTTAGTCCATCTTGAAGCAGTGAAACCATGAACATGAATTCTTAGAAGATAAGTGAAAGAAAGAAGCAAAAGAAAGGTGGTCAATTTCACCATTTTTGGTATGCAAAAAAAGAATGAAGAAGAAGAAAGTATTGGAGATGATGAAAGAAGATTGAAGTGGGGAAATGTATATATCACATTTATGGCATCACAAGTGAATTGAAGATGCCAAATTAATTATAATCATCAATGGAACATCTTCACATGTAAATCTGCAACTCTACACTCGTTTTCTATTATATATATATTCATTTAAATTTATTGAAGATTTTCTGAATCTTATTCAATTATTCACATATTATCCCAACTATTTTGACCCCATTCATAAGATGCATATTTATAAAGTCGGTGTTCATGGAAACAACACGAACTTGGGCGATTTAACAATGTGTTTTCGAGTCCTTTTTTGCCAAGAAGGGAAGGAAAAAGAAAATATCGTATTCTCAAGTTTTTTAAGGAGAAAAGAAAAATGAAAATGAAAGAAGAGAATGTTGATTTTTTATATATGGATTTTTACATAGATTTTTCCAATAATTCATATGAATCTTCCAACATAGATTTTTCCAAGAAGACCCCTTGTATGTAATTACACCTATAACCATCAATGTTTACAAACTATTGTAAAAAATACAAGTATATTTCTCTTTTATCCATTTTCAGGTTTTCTTCCCAAATTTAAGGACGCAATGCACATGCTTTAAATTTTACCTATCTTGAAGATGCAAATGTTTTAATTTGATGTACATTTCTCTAAGTTAACAAAAAATGATTGAGCTTATTGATAATACCATCATTATTAACATTATAAGTTGTAAGTTTAATTATATCATCTTGGCTTTCTTTTAATTTCTATGCTATGTTTTCGAAACTTATTTTACAAAGGAAAAAAAAGTGAGGGAAAGTAGAAAATACTCGTATTCTCAAAACTTTTTAAGAAGAGAAAGGAAAGAAAAAAAAAAGAAAGGAAATTAAAACTAATTAAAAAATTATAAAAATAGCAATACTATCCAACCTTTCGCGATGAAAGTTTCATCATAAAAGATATATATTTCTTATCTTTTCTCTTCTCTTCTATTTAAAACACGAATAAAAAAATCTTTGTTTTCCTTTCATTCATTTTCCTTCCCTTTCAAGAACACAAATGAAAATTTTCTTTTCCTCCGTTTTCTTTCCTTTTTTCCTTTCCTTTCTATCCATTATTTTCGTTTATTTTTTCTCTATTTTCAAGAGCACAACATTAGGTAATAACAACAGAAAAAAATGGAAAAAAAAAAACTACTTGTATGACATTTTTAAATGAATTATATTGTTTATTAAAAAATATTTGTAATATATTATTATTTTGTGATCCCGCTCTAGAAAAAACTTTCTAGATCTGCATCTAAACTTAAAAGTTAACGTTTGCATACATCTTACCTTCTTAAACCTTAGTTTATATTGAATTTTTTTGGTTTCGTTTCGTTTTTTTTATAAAATGCCTCTCTTGTGATCGAAGTTTCGAGTAATGGATTTATGGTGTAATTTTAATAACGAGCTGCTTATAGTAACTAGGTAGTTAGATCTGTATAAGAATTATTAATTTCAAACGCGTTTAATTTTAAAAGAATTAAATTTGATAAAAGAAAAAACCGACATTTTGCATGAACCATTAAATCACGTGTATATTTATAAAAGATATATAGAGAGGGTTGATAATAATACCTGAATTTAATATCTTTGAGGAATCTGTTTGTATTCATAGCATCCAGCTCTGAACATGGATTTGCAGAGATATGCTAAGATATGGAAAAATATAATTTCATATCTTTTATGGATTACGATTTTATATCTTTTATGGATTATGATGGATTATTGAAGGCGAATGATAGTGTGAGAACCTGAGTTAACCGTAAAAAGTGTGTGAAATGCAAATGATGGCCAGCTTAGTTGGTCTGATAGATGGGTTATAGTTCCCGTATGGTGAAGGTTAGGAGTTCGACTCCTACTGGACTCCATTATGGGGGATTTTCCCTGAACGGGCGCCGGGTTCGAATCCCAGCTGATGCCTTAAAGCCCTTTAAATGGAAACTGGATGGCTAGGCTGGGGTGGTTATTCTCCTTGGAGAGGTTTCGAACTCGGATCATCGTGATTTGGTGCCATGGTGGCACGATGATACTCCGTTGCACCAAGATGTCGTTCAAAAAAAAATGTGTGCAATTGTTGATCATTTTTAATCTCATGCTCTTTTATGAATTCTATTTTAGAAGAGAATTGATTTAATGTATCTCATCATAAAGTACATCCAATGGTTAATAATCATTTCTAACATTAACCTCAACTTCTCATTGGACCCAACCCGTAATATTGTTGGGTTCAGGTGAGAAGTGATTATCAACTGTTGGACGAGAAGTTGATGAACATTAGGATGAGATACACCAGATTAATTCTTTTTTGAAGCACAATTTATAAAAGGATATGAAATTGAAGTGATCAACAATTCAGATCGTGTTTATAAAGCAAAATTAATCGTTGTTTATAGGATGAATAAAACGTCTAGATGTTCTCATAGATTACTCTATATTAGTTACGTTTGTAAAACTAAACAGTTAGAAATGTCTTACCAAAAAAATGGTACAATAAATGTATATAACAAACGGGCTTGTAGCCCAGCTACATTTGGAGTGGTGTTAAGGTGCCCCTTCCCGTGTGGTTGTGGGTTTGAGTACCGTCGTGAACAGTGGTGTAATTTTAGGAGTAGATTAATTGGGTATTTGTGTATTTTGCTGTTCAAAAAAAATGTATATAACAATTTTTGGTGTTATAACAAGTTTTGAAGATCATTAGTTAGAATAAAGTATTATACTGCTTTTAGCTACGACAATAAACGTTTGATTTTATAAATTTAAATCATATACTGTAAATCAATTGATTGATAAATTTATACATTTTAAACGTTTTTCTAACTATAGTCACATAGATATACTTATAAATTGAAATAAAATCAATTTTGTTTGTAAAGAGGAAGCTTCGTTTCTGAATGGCAACGAGAAGGTGAATTTAAAATGGATATATAAAATCAAGAATAACAATTTATGGGATTTTCAATTGAATTAACATTGGATCTGAATGAAATTAAAATAATAATAACAAAAGTAAACTACAAATTTGGTCCTTTCGGTTTGTTATTTGTAACATTTTTGGTTCCTACAATTTTGAAACTATAAAATAATCATCATGATTTGCCAAAACATCCACCGCATAAGGGTTTTCCGCTGTTTTTTTTTTATATATGTTTTTGTCTTTCTGTTGTCTGAACTCTTGGTTTTTCTTGTGCCTTGCTTGAAGTTTCTTAATAAATTTGGTTGGCTTGGAAAGAGTGATGGGTATGCCGAAGCTCTCTTCCTGTCATTCTTTTCTTTGCCGTTCAAAAAACAGATGAGGCGTATTTTTGAATTTTCCCCAATTTATGTCATTTTCTTTTAGAAAAATAAAAAAAAACCCAAATTTTCTATCATTTTCCCATAAACATGCATCATGTCTCCCCCGAAAATACTCCCAGTCTTTTGAAGCTTAAAAGGGTGAAAGCTTCTGAATCCGGTGAAATGGACCCTCCTTGTTTTGTATCTGGTTTGAATGTTCTTTTGCATGTTAGAAACTCTTTAATTTTTTTGAAGATCCCACAAAAAGACATCATTACGAAATTGTTTAATTAAAATTTGAAGTAGAGCATTGCTACTATGGACTCCGTCTCAGCATGGTTCGTGTTTGGGGTTGTTTTTCATATTTTAGTTTACAAGTTTGAGATGTTGATAAAATATGTTGGATCCGAGAAAGGCAACACCTTATGCGGTTCACCATTAAAAAACTATGTATCATCGACTGTTTTCTGATGGTTTATTGACTGTTCTTTTTTATTTTTATTTTTTAATAAGTCGTCAAAAAAACGTCGAAAAACAATCAAAAAATCGTTGGTAACCCGTCGGTAAATGAAACAATTGGAAAGCAGTCGGTAAATGAAACAGTGTAAAAGCAGTCGGTAAAAGTTGTCGGAAAAATCGTCGGTAGCTTTTACCAATCAAGTTTTTAGCAATGCTCGTTTCGTTAGGAAACCGTCGGTAAAGCCAATTTTCGACTGTTCTCCAACTATTTTGACCGTCGATAATTTTCTTTTTTTAGCAGTTGTTCATGCCAATCAGATCTAACACGCCAATAAGTAGGTACCTATGAGATGGCTATGTACATAGTAGTACATTGCTTAAACCAAGGGAAAGAAGTCATTCCAAAAGACTTATGGGGCGTTTGGTTCATGGATTTTTATGGAATGGAATGAAATTGGAATCCTGAGTTCCTTTGACCAAATTCATTTGTATTGTTTGGTTTATGAATTCTAATGGAAGGAAATGTCTGAATTCCATCAAAATCCTTAAGTAAAAAAATTGGTCATTCCATAGCAAACGTTAGGGATTTGGTTGGAATGGAATGTCAATTTTTTTTGACAATATTGTCCCTGATCCTAATATGCACCACCACCTTCGGCCACCACATCCAACCGTCCTTCGACCGCCTCTGGCCACCACGACAACGGGTCACCACCACCACCGACTACCACCACCATTGACCACCACTGGCCACCAGCTCCAGCGGCCATCACCACTTCAGCCACCACCGCCACTGACAACCACCACCTTCGCCCACCACCACCACCCACAACCACCACCTTCTGTCACCACCGCCACCACCACCACCACCGCCACCACCTCCGGCCACCAGAAATGAAAAAACCATAACATGGTATTCGGTTATTTACCAAAATGTCATTCTAATTCCAAAGCTACATTCTATGAACCAAACAAACACATTACAATTCTTTAACTGATTCCATTCCAATTCTATCAATCAAACAAGTGGTGAAATCCAACAAATTTCATTCAAATTCCTTCAAAGTCAAATACTTTTGATAGATTTCGTTTAATCCAAAAACATTTTACGAACCAAACACCATCTTAGAGAATGTTTGGCTCATTTTAGAGAATGAGAATGAAAATGATAAATTGTATTAAAAGTTTGTGTATATTTTTAAAAACATATACATATAGAGAGATTTAAAAGTATATAAGTTGAAAATTATTTACTTTAATATTTAATGAATTAATGCCGACATGACACAAACTAATATAGATAGAATTTAACGTTGCTTTTAGAAATTTAAATAAATGTTCTACAAACTACAGATTAATACATTTTTAAATTATCTATACTTTAAGTCTTTAAATTACTTTTTATGCGATTTGTGCACGAAACAAATGCCACAATTTCTTTGACTTGTAAATTCAACCTTAGTTGTGAACAAAATTTTAATCCAAAGTTACCCCTTGTAAAATTTAAACTGATTGACTTGCAAGAAGAATCCCCCAAACCTTATTGGTATTAGTTAGGCCATCCACTCTCAACCCACTGCAACCCAATGGTTTCAGCTGCCACATCAACTTTTTACAAAACTACCCAAAACTACCCATTTTATCCACTGTCGACCCACTGCAACACACTCCATCAAAATTCATTTTAATTAAAACAATTCTAATATTATATAAAAATTAAAAAATTATATTATAAAATTTTAATAAAATTAATTCTAATATTATAAATAAAAATTAAAAAATTACATTAAAATTTTTTAATAAAAATTAAAAAATTACATTATAAAAATTAAAAAATTAATTTTGGGATGCCCAAAAGTGTTCCGTTAAATCGGCTCGAAGTTGGAGGTGTGTTTCACTATTTTTGACTTCGTTGACGTTTTGCGCTCGTTCTTCTTCGGATATATCTACTTCGATATCATCAGCTGTAACCCAACTTTCATCAAAAGGATAATTTGCAAAGCCTTCGTCTTCACGAATCATGTTGTGTAAAATCACGCACGTGTACATTGTATACCTTAATTTTTTCTTTGTCCACGCCCGTGCCGGATACTTAACAATGTGTCATTTTGATTTAAGTATCGCGAATGCACGTTCGATATCCTTCCTAGCTGATTCTTGACGCTCCGTAAATGCTATCCGTTCGGGTTCCGTTGCATATCTATACGCTTTGACAAAAGTGGCCCACTTCGGATAAATCCCGTCCGCGAGATAGTATCCATGTTTGTATTATCTGCCATTCACTGAAAACGAGCTATCGGGTGCTTTGCCTTCGAACAAATCGTTGAATATCGGTGATTGGTTTACAACGACTATGTCGTTTGTGGCACTCGGGGTTCCGTAATATGCGTGCCAAATCCAAGCATCGTACGATGCTACCGCCTCTAGAACAGTTGTCGGTCCAGGATTATCACCTTTATGGTATTGACCCCTCCATGCTACAGGACAATTTTTCCAGTCCCAATACATACAATCTATGCTACCAAGCATGCCGGGGAGGCCGTGTTGTTGCTCATGCAATGCGAACAACAACTGAACATCATTTGCGGTAGGCTTCCGTAAATATCTTCTCATATAAAGATGTATAATACCTTGACAAAAATTAGAAAAACATTCCCTTGATGTCGTTTCGGACATTTGCAAGTACTCGTCCGTGGCATCAGCAGCAGTACCGTACGCCAATTGTCGGATAGCAGACGTACATTTTTGAAGCGGAGAAAACCCCTTAATTCCTCTTGCATCACGAGTCCACCTAAAAAATTCGTACTCCCTCTCAAGATCCGCAACTATTTTAAGGAATAGTCGTCGTTTCATACGAAACCGCCGTTCGAAATCGTTATCGTCATACACCAGATTATCTGAAAAATAGTCGTAAACAAGTTTCTCGTGTGCCACTATACGATTTCGACTTTTTGGCGGCCTCCTCGTTTGTCGACTTGAAGTTGCTTCGTCACCGACAACTAGTTTGATCGCTTCGTTCACGGCGGCTACGACCGCCAAATGGTTGAGCTCCAACATGTCATTCGCGTCGTAATCGTAATCCGGGTGGTAAATTGAAGAAGATGATGCCGATGATGATGGTGATGACATTGTAGAAAGGTTGGAAGATGAAGAAGAATGGTTGAAAGATGAAGAAGAATGGTTGAAAGTTGTATGAAAAATGAGGTATATGTTGATATATATATATAGTAAATTAAATTGAAAAAGAAAAAAAAAGAAAAAAAAACTAAAAAAGAGCCGTTGGGGGTGGGGGGTGGGGGTGGGTAACGTTCATTTTTCAAACGGTTTGATGAAATCGATTTCCTTCAAGCCGAAGGATGGTGCGGCGGTGTGCATGGCCTTAGCCGACGGGTTCCTCATACCTGAAGGCTACCCGATGGCCTTAGCCGACGCCACAATGCATGGCCTTATAGCCTTTAGGGGAAAATCTAATAGTGAGAGCTTGGCATTGCTCCTTATAGGAGCGACTTGTTTACCTCTTAATAGTTTCGTTAAAAGATAACATCTTAACACTAAGAAATGAATGTTGTTTGGCAAAAAAATTTTTTTTCTTGAGTGTATTAAAGCCCTCCGAATGGTTTTGTATCTTGTGTCTTAACCATTTAGTGCCCCAATTTATTCTAAACAATTATCAAAAACCATATTTCATTTTGCATTATATCATATGAGTTTCTTGGGAGCTATTTGTTTACCTCCTAATAGTTTCATTAAGAGACAATTTTTGTATCTTTAAGACTTGAATCTTGTTTGGTAGAAATAAGTTTGAACTTTAACGATTTAAAACTCTCTGAATGATATTGTATGTTGGGTCCCCCTTAACCATTCAACGCCCTAATTTCGTTATGAACAATTGTTGAACAATCATATTTCATTTTGCATTATGTCATGATAGCCTCTTAAACATTCTGATAAATTAATCATTCTGCACCAAACCATTCAGCAACTGACAAACATTCCTTTAATCATTTTAAGTACTTAATCTTCTACGCTCAATCATTTAAAAACTGCCAAACAACCTCTAGTTGTCCCTTCGAGTTCAAGTTTCTTCATGAATATTGAATGTTCGTGTGATTGCTAGTTTATGGATTCATTAGGAGTAGTAAAAATACGCAAAACCATAAACGAAGCACCCATGATTAATATTTTATCACTATTTAATAATATTTTAAATATTTAGCTAATAAGCAAATAAATATCATTATATATTATAAAAACATGTAAAGCTGAGATTATTCTCCTAAAAAATCCTTGGAAACAAGAATAATGCAAGAAAGCTTGCAATCAATCAATATTGTCCAAAGTTCCAAGTGACAATTATTATTCTTGGTTTAAATTTATAGTTTTCTAATTTATTTCCCTTAATTAGAGTTTGATTTCAATTTGTGATTGTGATTGTTTAGGTTAGGTCTATAGATAATTTGGTATGTTTATGTAATTTTCATCATGAGTTTTAATATTGAAGTTAGTTAAAATCACTCTAACAAGTTATTTTAGAGTATTCTTAATTATTTTCCATGTTCAGCCATTATTAAGAATGTTAAGAATGTGTTGAACTCCTAAATAACCGTTAAAAAGATCCAACATATATAAAATATATCTAAACTTAAATGATATAAAACTTGAACGATATAAGTTATGAGAGAGATTTAAATAAATTCTAACCAAAAAAAGCAAATTAAGGAAGAACTTCGTAGCCCTTACTCTAGACTAAATGTATTCACATATTACTTCTATGAATAAGTATATATAATCTAGATAAAAGACTCCAAAAAGTTCTTTAATTTTTTGTTTTTTTTGTTTTACTTTTCCTTAAACTTGATACTCCAAGTTATATAAGTGCTTTTAATCTATAAATTAATCAATGTATAACTAATTGACTAATTCCCCATCCAATGGCTCCGTGGCCATGTGATGAGCCCTTAAAAAAGGGTAGTACAAGTCAAAGCATCAAAATGACACACAAATGAAAGTTATTATCTAATTTGAAAATTTTCATAGCAATAATTTAAGGAAATTGACCAAATCGCCAATTTTATCAATCATGTTCACATTTTAGCTATCTTTTTAATTGAACTCTTGTTTTAGTTGTAGTTTACATAAATTGTTGTGTAAAGAATGTGTGTAAGGATCTACATTTGTGAAAACAAAAAAAACTATTTTTCCTTTTTCTTTCAATTTGACAATAGGTTTTATCCAAATACATAAGACATTTATATAAACTTCAGCTAAAATGAGAATTTAGTTCTAAAAGTGTCTAAAAAGTAAAGTTGGTTGAAAGACCGACCCCAACTATTTATCATAAGTTTAGTTTGATTTTTGGCACAAGGTTAACCGACATTTTGTGACGTTACAACAATGTTGGCCGTAACTTAAATCCTTTTGAAGTCCTATTAAAACTTTTTGAAGTCTCACATTAAGTAAACATGACTTATTTTTATTTAAAATGTTGGAATATATATTCTATCCACAAATGACTCTTTTGAAAAGTAATATCATGATAGTCCGTCCACATATCTCACATGATATTAGAGTTGTGATCTCACATTGAAAGGGATGTGTTGAAGTCCTACACAACTACATACAATCCATTTCTCCTCTCTACATAGTGAGACTCGATTTTAGACATCTCATAAAATCATATAGTTTCATATACTATTTACATGTAATTTCGGACATAGCTAGACATATTATTTTGTAACTCCCCGTTTTTTGTTTATTAAATTGTTTAGTTTTGTTTGGACTTTTAATCGAATTGGTTATGTTGGGCTTGGTTAAGTATGGGTTTAGACTACAGGAAAAAGTCCGGGCCGGTTAATTTAAATACCTTTAATCCCTTAGATTAGTTTTTTTTTTCATCTGAGTTACTTGGAGAGAAAGAAAGAGGGAAAGAGAGAGGCCAAGAGAGAGTCACCGGGAGAGAGAATGAGACGCCGGGAAAGAGAGAGAGAAGCGGCACGCGGTGGCCGTGAGTCGCGTACGCGAAAGGTAATGGTCTCGAACCCTTCGTTTTTCGTTAGTTTTGTAAGCTAGGGTTTTGCTTTCGGGAATTGTGGGCGACTGCTCGGTGGCGGTGTTGTGCGCCGGCCACGGCCGGCGGTGTGACGTGTTTGTATTCCGGTGAAAACCGCCGCGGTCGGCTGCCGTGATCAATGGATGCGGTGGTGGCTGTGGTGTTGCGGTGCGGTGGTCCGGCGACAACCGTTGCCGGGATCGCCGGGTGTGAAGGGGGTCTGCTGCCGTGGTAGGTGTGTAGGGCGGCGACGTTTGGCTACTGCCGGTGTGACTGCAGCAGCCGTGGTGGCCTAGCTCGCGCCGCGAGGGTCAGCTTGGTGGCATCGCTTGCGCCGCGAGGGCTGATGTGGGCTCGCGCCGCGAAGGCTGGCAGGGTCGAGGTGTGCAGCGGCGTACGACAGCGGGTGGTCGGCGGCTGTCCGGTGTTGGTGGGTGGCGTGAGTTGGGTCGCGGTGGAACCGTGTAGACCCATTGACGCCGCGGGTTTCGTAGTGTATCGCGCGTTAGGTTTCTTTTTAGTTGAGGTAATCGGTTGAGTTGTTAGAGTCTTATTTTTTTTGCATTGTTAATTTTCAGATTTGTTGACTGAGACTCGTGATTAGTGGTGATTTACTATTGCACATCGGAGGTGAGTTACTCTACGTGTATCTTATTGCGTAATGTGGTTGTGTATGCATGATAGAGTACATGAGGGAACCACATGCCCTTGATGAGTTGTGGGGGCCGACCCGTGTCCAAACTGACGGGAGTTATGTCGATCTCATGAGAGTCGGGTACCTGATGTGTTTTATTTGTTGAGTTGATGGTTTATATGATTGTATGATATGTTGGATCGTGTTTGGTACCTGTTATGGTATGTGATCAAGTTATGTGGTAACGTATATGTAGTGCTAGCTCACTAAGCTTTATGCTTAACCTTTCGTTGTTTCCCCTTTTTCCAGGTTCGGGATCGGGTTTAGACAAGGGCACGGCCCCGATTTGACTTTAGCGGCGAGACGGGTTCCGACAGCAAATATAGACACATTTGGAATTTTATTTGAACTTAATTATTTAGCGTGGGGTGACTGTAATAATTTTATGTAGCGCATTTTTACATAAATGTTTATTTTTTTTATTTAGTAAAAAAAATGCAGATTTTCTTTTAAAATTATTAATTATTGGGTTCTTGAAACAATGGTGTTACATATTTTGTGTCCTCAAAGATAAAACTTGTAACAGTTAAATGAAGACTATCGGGCCGTTTACACAAACGCTACCCAGGCCAACACTCTCACTACCCTAACGGGTTATATTCCGGTCCTTCAAAACGACATATGTGCATCAAACCTACTCGATAAACCCTAACCAGGTAAGAGTCGTCACCCTCACTTGTGAGGTAAGAGTTTCGGTTCTTTTCATCGCTTTTACTAAATAAGATTATGTGTCCTTACCATATTCATGCTGTAACGTTTATCAGGTAATTTTTAGCAAACAACCTCCTAGAATGACATAATGAAAGTGGAAGAAGATGCCTTAATAGATAATCACATATATTTTCGATGTATGACTTGAAATGATTTTATATAAATAAATATAGATATAACTATTTTTCAAAATCTATATCTATATCATTTATATATATTAAAACAAGAACCTTCAAGTATGAGGTGGCACTCTCTAAGACAAGGATTAGCCTCTAGAAATTTTCTCATTATTTTGAGTTTTTTAATTATCAAATAAGTTAAAGACTATTTTACCCTTAAATGATAATTATATGTTTAATTATAAGAAGGACTCTTTGGTAATTTTACTTACAATTAAATTACCCTTAACTTTTAATTTATTTAACTTAATGACATTAATTTACTCTCTTCATATTCCCATTTATTAATTAAAATGGAAAACCTACAACAAATTCCTTTATAAATAGAACCTAATGCCCATCAACATATGATGTATAGCAACATGTATGTTCTTTGTTATATCCTATTGAATTTGAATGTTTATTGTGTCTTTTTTGTAGAATCCATTTTCGCCGGTATTATTACCCAATCTTCGTAAAATTTTCAGGTGAAGTAACACATTTTTATTTACTTTATGATTTATGTAAGATATATGTTATTTTTGCGTGTGTATATAATAAGTATCATCGTTACCTTGTTTTCTATCAAAATTTCAAATAATGATTATGCTTTTGTGAATTATGTGTGACTGTTACTAAACTTTCGAGTTTTGTTTTCTCCTTTATCTTTTCATTTAATATATATGTTTTATACATTGTTATTAAACAAGTGTTTTCCACATTGTTGGTTTTCTTGATATTTATGTTATAAGATGGTTTTAAATGAGGGTTTTTCCCCAATTTGTTTTGTTTATATTTTCATAGTTTCTTAAAATGTTTCTTTTTGTTGACAATAATCAAACTCTAAATTCTAAATATAATCTATGTGGTTTATTTACTTTTGGTTTTGTTGTGAATTATCTATTTATTCTTTTATATTTCAATAGTTTATCAATTTGTAATTTATAAGAAAAAAACACTAGCAATGAGATGACATTTTCTAAATATTCTAATCCCAAATTTCTTATTTTTTTTCTAAAATATTTACCTTTTCTAATATTGTTATTAACAAAGTATTATACTAATTAAATTATTCATATTCTTTTTTGGCACCTAAATTTCCTTATTTCTTTTATTCACGTCATTCTAATATTGTTATCCACATAACATATGGATAATGAATATAATCAACATATTTAAGAACTTATTATATATAAGAAATCACAATAATTAATATGTATATTGTTATTTAATGATAAATTAAATATGTGTATTTCAATAAATAAATTAATGTGTATATTTATATATTTGATAGTAACATCATGAAAACCTTACTTAAATGAAATACTTATGTTAATTAAAAATCTAATAACTTATCATTAATATACTTTAATATAACTTTAATGATAATTATCAACTGCTATTGTTTATAAAATACCTTTTATATGTATTGTTTAAAATACTAAACAGTAGATTATGCCATATATATTCATTTGTATAAATACTATTTTCATCACTCTTATATAAACATAATACATAAAAAAATAAAAAAATATGATATATATCAATTAGACCTATTTTCAAGTGAAATTTTAATTTCAAAATAAAAATACGATAAACAATTGAAGTCATTATATAAAAAAATATTAAACCTTATAAATCTTATGAAAATCAGAAAAAAGATATAAATGAAATTATAATTAATATAAAATAAATACATTTATAATCAATATATAGTTAAATATTATTAATAGTTTTCTATATATATGAGACATTTACCATGTTTAATATCGCCTAAAAACATACTTAAATAAAATAATATATATAATTAGAATTAGTACACAAAATATAAAATGACTACAATAATGTATAATAAAAAATAAAGTCAATAAAATAATTTGTGTAAAAGAAAATATGAAAGCAATATGTCACTTAAATTAAAAAAAAATCAATATATTAGATGAAAAAAATTATTTATTACAATAAAAAAATACATATAAATTAATCCATACTCTATTGTTACTTAGATTAAATCAAATTAAATATGTAAATTGAATTAGAATACAATCTATATATATATAATATGACATTCCTTTGGTTTTTAAAAACACAGCAAAAAACGATGCGTATCAAACATTTTGTAACAAGAAATGACTAAGTATATATATAATATATATATATATATATACATATTTGTGTGTGTGCCACTTATGAAAAATATTTTTCATTTTCATTTTACATATTATAAATTATTAACTGAATAATTACATTTTAGATGTATTTGGACAAGTATTTCTTTAACATATTATAAATTATTTTTTGCTACCGCGTAGCGCACGGTTTTGCTACTAGTATATCTAAAAGGAAATCCTTAATGATGCTGACGTGTCCTTCTCACCGTTCACTATTTGCAAATCCTGCTTCCACAAAATTTTGGGATTTTTCATTTTTTTATTTATCATCACTGTTTTTACATCTTCCAATTCAGTTTTAACATTTTGGGACTTTCTTTCTTCTGCTATTTCTACCGCTGCCTTTACAACTTCTCCTCTTCTAAAACCGCCATTAGTTCTCTACTTTTTTTGTTTTACAGATTTATGAGGCGGTCAATTTTACAGATATGTTGTCAGTTTTTTCGTTCTGAGTAGTTTCAGTGGCGACGATACAGAAGACATAGCACCATATCACTGCCGGATTTAGAAGCCATCACATTCAATCCTTTAATCGGGAGGCTGGGAATCAAAATATTCAATCCAGAGGTTCTGAATCGAGATATTCAATCGAGAGGTTGGAAATCGAGATATTCGGATGAAAGGCTAGGAATCGAGATATTGGATGCAAGGTATAGGTTTCCACCCATTGGTCTTCCCACCTTTAAAACCCGTCTCAAGTTACCGAATTTAGTTTCATCAACGTTTGACATCAAGATCTATGGAATTTTTGACACTATTTCTTTTTTTTTTTTTTTCTTTCCAAATAATCGACTTTGGCAGTTAATTCTCAAATAATCGATGCAAGCAGGGCCGGTCCTGACATTTTGGAGGCCCCGTGCAATAAAATAAATGTGGCCCTATAATTTTTTTGTTGTATCGTGTATGAAATTGTTTAGTACTAAATTCAAAAAATAAATCCTTAAAATATGGAAGCAAAACCGATTGGTACTATCACGCACATTTTTCAAATGAAAGCAAACAACTAGTCGTTACCATTTTCTAAACATGGATCTTCTAGTATTTTTGGAATAACCCGATTCATCTTTTTTTTTGTTGACGTTTAGAATAATCCGATTTGAATGTTCTAATTGGAAGCATCCTATATTATATAAAAATCAATCACTCATTATTCAGATATATGAAATCACATATCAACAAATTTATTTATTGTTACTAAAAAACACTTAGATTAAAAATTAAAAACCTTCAAAAGACATATAAATAATCAAATAACAAATTTATAGAAGATAACTAATAAAAAGATAAAAAAAACTAAAAAAACATTAAATATAAACTATAAGACTTTGATATGATACCTTGAAAGTCGAATGAGAGAACTGAAAATTTTGAAGAAAATTAAACTTGTTGAGTCGTTGAACTTGTTGAATTGCTATAGAATGTAGAGATGACGACCGTAAAATAATAATGAAGATAACAAACCAGATGAAATTGACATTGAAAATCTAACATGCTCATTTTATTTATGAAAATTAAAATTTTAGAAATTATCCATTATATTATTTTAATTTAGAAAAAAATGTATGGATAGGTCGGTTATCCTTGATGTTTGTAATCAACAGAAAATTTAAAATATTAAACATAACTATAAATGAAATAAATTTAAAAGGGAATCATGATCTTGAAACTTTAATTTAGATTTAGAATTCAAAAATTAAGAAATCAGAAAATATTAATGTAAATCAGTTTATTTTAAAAAAATTAATTTGGAATGTTGCACTAAAAGGAAATTAGAAATCATAATTCATTAATATAAATCACAGTTTAATTTTGAAAAAGAGAATGCACAGTTTAATTTAATTTTGAAAAAAAGAATGCGTCCTTACAGGATTGGAACCCGGGTCTCCAGGGCAGAGGAGAGGCGCTTAATTAGCCTAAATTAGCTTTAGCTTTTTAAAGTTCATCTGATAATATATATACTATAAACATAATTTATGAAAATATCGGAGGCCCTCCGAAATCGGAGGCCCCGTGCGATGGCACCACCGGCACACCCCCAGGGCCGCCCCTGGATGCAAGTGATGATTATTGAGGATACTGGTGGAGATGCTGCAATGGTTAGGATCCAAATGTTTTGCAAGGATAATGGAGGTGTGTCTCATATGGTTATTTATTCTTTAGTTAGTCTCAGGTTATTTCGTGTTCAATATGATTTGAATGTTTCAGTTGATTAGTTTATTTGTTTTACATTCTGTACAGTATAGAACCAGGTCAATGGCGATGGATTATTAACATAGTACTGAAAGGTGAGTATGGCTTCGCAGTGTTAATCTGAAGGCTGAAAATTGTGTTTTCTTTAGGCTTATCTTAAAATAAAAAGCAATGAAAGTGAGGATACCCACCGTTATTGAAACGCACCTGTCTCTTAAGATATATAACATTAATTCTTACTTAAATCTCTTCCTTAATTCTTCCATCTTTCTATATTCTCTAACGTCTCTTCTCCACGACTAATTTCACGACAATCTTTTGCCAGTCACTATTCCAGAAAGCTTAGAGGCCAACCTGGTTGTTGGTGGATTGATTTCATGACCGTCACAGAGAGGCTGATGGATTTATTTTTCGGTAATTTATTCTGTTTAGTTTTTTTTTACTTTCTTTTTTTGCATTTTTCTAGATTTTTGTATTGCTTTGTTCTCCCACGGAATCTTTGGCACAACCCTCATTCAGAATCCTTCAGTATGTTAATACTTTTAAAAAATTCCAAGCTATAATACATAAAGGCATGGAAACAAAATGAAAGGCAGCGCAAACGATATTTTATTGAATTTCTTTCTAATAAACCTTAGGGTGAAGGAGTACAAGTTAGCATGGAACAAATATTTGGAAACTGCATCAGCTTTCCAATAAAACACATTCTTGATTATGTCAACAGCAACCTCAATCAAAAGATGGAGTTGTAGTTGTTGATGCTCACATAGCAAGTGTAGTCATTGTTGCTCTACAATCACCTAGAGGTGGGTACTATTCGTACAAGAAGGTATTGATTTGGTGTTTCTTTTTCCTCCGGCTACTATACAGTAAATTGTCTAGGTTCTTTTGTCAATTTGATACAAACAAGCTATTGATCTGTGGTGTGGCTTAGAGATGAAGGACATTTTTGGTATTGAGTTCACTATAAGTTTTTAATGAACCTAAATGCTTGAAAACTATTGAATTCCAAGGATTTAATTGATGCAGATTAGCACAATTGTTGCACATGGCAACACTTGGTTGGTGTTTGTTGCGACTTTGTCTCTTAAGAGCAATAAGGCCATGTTTTTCTTTCATGAGAAACAAGTCAACATAACATTTACCCATTGTCAAAGATGGTTATCAATAATATATTGTGATTCTATTTTTGATTTCAATATTAATTTAAGACTTCAAGCATTCAACCCTTTCCCCTCAAATATTTACAAAACTTCCAACTATTGTGACTGTAGATAACGATCATGGTACTAGGATATAAATAACAACAAAAGAATAAAATATAAAGTCACATAAGAACTACAAATTTGCAGTTTATTTGCAGCTCTCAAAAGTGTTAAAGTTGACACATGTATGATACATTTGTTTGAGTGATCCATTTTATTCATACAGAACTATTGTTGTTTATATGTTTTTGGATCTTTATGCTTGCAGTTGCAAGAGGAGAAACTTGAAGTGAAGAATGGAACATGTATAAAAGGTCCAACTATTTACTTGAGGAAAACCGTTATGGTTCGGTTGATAGGTTGAATAAGAGCTAGAGGTGATTGATGTAAGGTTTTCATTTCGTTCAAATTTCTGTAATCAACTTAGCAAAGAGATTTTTAATAGCAACACTGTGTAAGTTTGGTGTTTCTATGCATTACTTTTTCCTTTAATATGGGTGTGTATGTACATATTATTATTATAAAAGATGAAAGGGGTGGTACACGGTCGTTGTGCTCTCAAGAATGGTTATTCCCATGATAATCTATCCGTATTAGTAATCGGTTAATGCTATCATTAGTTTCAGTGCAAACAATGAATAAATTGTCCAAACTTCTAGCTCAATGCTATTCATTCGTAAGAAGCTTGAGAAGTAGTTTCAATCATCAAATTTCATAAAAAAGTTATACAATGCTCTACACATCAAATGTAATTTCTATCATCAGATTTCATCACCGCGCAACGCGCGGTTCACACCTAGTATATATAAAAGGAAGATCTACAAAGAGTCAAAGAATGATGTGACACATTGTGAGAGTAGGATTTGCCTCTAGAATTTTTCTCATTGTTTTGAATTTTTTTTAATATGTTAAATAAGTTAAAGACTATACTACCCCTTAATTAAAATTTGTAATTTACTATGAAAAGGCTTCTTTGGTAATTTGGCTTACAATTTAATTAGCTTTAAATTTTAAATTATTTAACTTCCTATGGACATTCAATTTGGCCTCTTCAAATTCTCATTTATTACTTAAAGAAAAAACCTACAACAAACTCATATATAAATACAACATAACCAATGCTCCCTCAAAATGTAATATATAAACAACCTTTATGTTCTATGTTATGTTCTATTATGTTTGTATGTTTGTTTGTTGTTTCTCTTTTATAGAATTTGTTTTCTTCAATACTATTGCTCAATCTTCAAAAAGTTTCAGGTAACATATCATTTTTTATTAGTAATTCTATGATTTATGTGACTTATATGTTATTTTGGGGATGAGTATCATTGGTTTTTTATATATAAAAAGATTTTCATATTTTTTGTATGTTACGATAGAATAATGTTTTTTTACTATTGTTTTGCATTTGATTGTTATGTTGTATCGATGTTGTAAGTAATGTTATTTTTTCTAATGTGTTTTGCTTATTATATATATATATATATTTTATGTGGCTTATATGTTTTTTTGGGGATGAGTATCATTGGTTTTTTAAATATAAAAAGATTTTCATAGTTTTTGTATGTTACGATAGAATAATGTTTTTTTTACTATTGCTTTGTATTTGATTTTTATGTTGTATCGATCTTTTAAGTGATATTATTTTTTCTAATTTGTTTTGCTTTTATTTTTGTAGTTTTTTATAAAAGTTATTTTTTGTTGACAACAATCAAACTACAACTTATGATCTACATGTTTTTTTTTTTACTTTTTATTTTGTTGTGGGTTCTTTTTGGATTCTGTTATGCATTTATAATTTCTCAATTTGCAATTTTAAAAGAAAAAACCCAATAATGAGATGACATTTTTCTAAGCATCCAATCTCAAACTTCTTCTTTAATTTTTCCTTGAATATTTCTTTTTTTGATGTAGTTATTAACAAAATATTTTATCAAATATGATTATTCATATTCTTTGGTTGCACCTAAATTTATTTATTTCTTTTATTTCACATTAGTCTAATATGTTTATCCACATAACATTTGAAAATCAAGGGCAATCTTCTACTGTAGTGATGGTGGCATTGGATGCGAAAGAAAGCAATTCCTTGGTTTCTACGTTTTACAAGGGATCAAGTGTAAACTATTTTAGCAATTTGATAAGTAAAAATGTCACTAAAAATATTCTTTTGATTTCTCTACTTTGTCACTGAAAATGTCTAAATAAAGCATAGTAGTTGAAGATCTCCTAAAAATATTGATTGTTAGGATCTAAATCTCACACAATTCACACAACTCAGAGTATAAGATTAACTTATAGAAAAGTAAACCTTAACAATATACTAAACACAATGGAATGAACAAAAACTGTTTTGTATATATTGATTACAAACCAAAAGCCTCAATCTGATGATCACAAGTCAATCACCAGACATGCACTACTTCTCTAATGCAGGGATTGAAAAACCTTGAGGCTAAGAATTCTATAAACAATAAAGATCAAAAGTTAATCAAACTGTACGACTCTACTTTGGCTATATACTGCTAAGAATTACAGATAAGTTCAATATCAAAACAGAATCAATTCAAACTCCATCATTATCTGCAATCTCAGCATTATCTTCAATCCTTAGCTTGAGCCTTAAGTATTTCTCTGATCTTTATCATCACCACGATCATTATCTTTCATAAAAACACTTTATCTTCTGCAGCAGTACTTTGAGTTATAAGCAGTAGAGTTGAAGACTTAGCAGCAGTTTCACCAACCTGCTGCTAGTTTAATCCAGCAGTAGTTTTACTCTGCTGCTTAAACCCAACATTGATATCTAAAGTGATAAAACAATTTGATAGAAATAAGTTGTCTTGAATGTGTGTAGTTAAAGTGAAGACAACACCTTCACAAGATTTTGTAGGGACATGGTGAAAGGGTTTAAGGTAAAAAAAAGGGACAAATACTAATGGCTAATTTAACAATTACTAATATACTATTGATTATAAGGTTCTATCTTTTGTTTCCTCATTATCATATTTTTATATAACTTTTAATATACCATAATTACATATGACTTTCTACCTTCTTCGGTCACCTTATATATAAATAAATTAAGAAAACCATTAATGTTTATATAAAAATTTATATCGCAAATTTCAACTATTCATTTAATACATTGAACTATTAATTTTTTTAATTACTACAAATTTAAACAATAGAAATTCGTGCAGAAACTATTTTTTAGATGATCAAAATATGGATAAGCAACCAACTCAACCACAAAATGTAAACATAAATATTTTGCATAATTATTTTAGTTTTGAACTCAAATTATTGATCATGTAATTCATTCTCTTTTTCTTTTTTCTTGCTCTAGAGAGGTGAAACAAACAACTATTCAAAAAAAAAAATGAACAAATAATAGAGCAATCATATCGTATCTGAATAAAATCAAGTGTATTGTTTGTTATTATTAGATTATTATTTGATATATGGAAAATTAATTTATTTAACTTTGTCCAATATTTTCTAACAAGAAGTCTTCGCGACCGCGCAACGCGCGGTGGAAGCACTAGTTTAGAATAAATTATGAATGCAACAATTTCAACGGTACCTTCCCTTGTACCATTAAGCAATTGTAAGTCCACATTCTAGCACATGGTGCATCCGTACAAGTTGATTATGGTAGAAGATGAAGTTAAGACTTATTGTAAGTCCCATTTTTTTTTAAAATTTTAATACTTATGGTATCCACCAAGTCTATGACTTATTGTAGTCGGTTAGATTAGATGCTAGGTTCAATTGAGAATACCATGTTTTATGGAAATAGAAGAAAACTTATGGAAATCAAAATTATGTAAGTCATGATAAAATCAAAATGAATTAGTATTTGTCAATAATATTTGTTTTGTTTTAGCTCTTAAATGTTGTTAGTATAAGCATAAACTGTTGTCGATAATGAAATGTTAAAGATGTCAAAAATTGTAGTAATGATGTGATTTTGTTGTAATAAAATCGAAAACCATGATTATCATGTCCACAATCATTGGCTATATTTGTTCATTACGTGCTACAAATTTTTCCATTTACCTTTGCGTGTCTTTGATATTTCTAAAAAAGAAGGTAAATATCAATTTAATATTTTATTGCCCTCCCAATCCTTATAAAATTGTGGCTTAAAACAAAATGATGGGCTTGTAGATGTTCACGCATTTGCGTAAATCATTAGTGTTTTCGTTTAAACCGTTCTCTTTGTATATAAGAACCTGGTTCTCTATAAAGGGTCTTTTACAGTGAATTAAAAGAGTTTCACACTTTCTAGCGGTGTGTTGGAGTTCCATATCAACAAAGGCGGGTCTAAAAAAAAATCCTAGTGAGGGCATCTTTTAATGTAGATTAAATGTCCATAAAATTTTCCGATGTATTTTAAGCCTAAATCCACCGTTTTGAGAGGTTTATAATTTTTTTGGTTGATTTCAAGAGATTTTTAAGGTTTTTTTTTTTTTTTTTTTTTTTTGTCAATTTAGCTAGAGTTTTTTCAATTATTTTAGTTGGTTTCAATGCGTTTTTTGTTGTTGTTGATGGGTAGTTGAAAAACTACTATGAAAAACTAAGGTATGAAGTATAAATAACAAGGTTTTTAGCTAAGAATTTTCCCATTTAGTGTCTTTTAACGGGGTCCATCCCCCCACTACTTTCTCTCTTACATTTGTCCGTGCACATCCTGATATAGACCATCAAACCTATATATAACTGATAGCATGAATAATGGCACCCAACATCATCAAACCTGAAACCTTTTATTTGTATGGGGTTATTTAGAAAAATAACATTATGACATCTTTTTCTTTAAACATGACCCTTTTACACCTTAACGTCTCTACCTAAGAGAAGAATGCATCTTCTTAAAAATGCATCAAAATCTATCTGAAAACCATGAATTAAAAACAAAACAACCCAAAAGGTGTATTCCATAAATAACAATCTTGCTATACTTGCAGTAATTTTTGTTGCACTTCTTGGTGGGACAAAAGTACAGTCTTTTCCTGTAATGTCCAGTCCAGTTTAATATCGCATGAGACAACAAAGTTTTCGTATTGTGTTCCGTTTCCGTCCCATCACGCGTACCAACTTCACCTGAAAAATGCCATCAAAGTGCAGTAAAAAATCATGCTAAAACTAGCTCTATATTAACGATGACAAGAATCTGTAACGACTAGTTACAGAAACAAAACAATAAAGATCAAAGAATCACAGTTAGCATTTTTTTTCTGGAAAGAGGATGGTACCTCAAGAAGAAAAGAGTTTGACTCCTGATAAGTCGGGGAATCTGACCATTTCAGCCGGTCAGCCCACCTCGAAGACACCATTGATCGACGTAATTGGGCGGTCAGTCTTAAGGCTACTCCCAAGCCCTGCCCGAAAGACAGTGTCCATTCTGAGGGTTATCTATCAAAGACGAAACCGTGCCGCCAATAATAAACAAAAGATTGAGAGAAGCAAAATTAATTTTGTTACATCTTCAGGAAGATTACAATCATATTTATGGTAACACTGCATAGTATATAAACGAACTCCAAAACAGTAATACTCCTTTAGCCTAACTGTAATACTCCTCCTTGAGATGGTCAAGTGGAATAGAGAACCAGGATACCAACTACCAAAATGGAAACTTTTGCAGATGTGGGTCTCTTAGGGCATGTTCGTTAGCAGCTTAATGAGCTTCATGGGACTCGCATCTTATTCGGTCAGCTACACATGACTGTTTTGTAGTGGCATGATGATATAGAAAGTGACCTATGCAGCAAGCTTCTTTTTTTTTTTTTTTTTTTGGGGGGGGGGGGGGGGGGGGGGGGGGGGGGGGGTATGTAGAAAGCCAAGTTTTTTCTGACCTTGCTCTTACTTAAAAGACACACTCCTTCCATCTATGAAAAACCCTCCCAAACAAAACCTTCATAATGTTTACGGACAAACTAATCCACATAGACAGCTTTATCCATGAAGAACTTTATAAAAAACCTACGTTGGACTATTCATCATGAATAACAAGAATCACTGAAAACAACTATACAGTAAAAACACCAAATATCAATGATTCATTTCAAATTCACATCAATAGTAGCTGCTAAAGCACGATGAAAATGATTTATCAAAAGAAATAAAGTTAGATAAACACCTGAAAAGCATTTATCGGCCACTCCTCACTGTACACAACTGATATCTTCCGTCTTCAGAATCTGTTGCATAACAAACTATTAGCAACATCGACCTCCTTTTTAGTCTTACGCTCAAATAAGAACATAACTCATTCAAGAATATCGAATATAAAGCATATAACTTGATGCCAATATCTTCGTGTAAATCATAGACTTCTCAAACATACAACATATGTACAAGATTTTACCAACCATGGCTGCAACTCGTCGAATACATGTTTCTTGGAGTACCATGATCATTAATGCAACTGCAACGTAAGTTTCCACTAACTTTAAACTCAGCTGACATTTGTTCTTTAAGAGGTGCTGAGTCTGATTTCACTTCTGATTTTTAAGAGGTGGCGCTGAAGTCTTGAAATATGAATCAATAAGCTTGTTTGTTTTTGTAAACCGACAAATGTCTGAATACGTATAACTGTTTACTTTATCCCTCAAAAATTCAACTTAAACAGGTCAATGGAAGCGAGCATCGATGATCAAAGGACGAAACAAAAAAAGGAAACAAAAGAAGGATGTTGGCAGATCTCAAAGATTGTGGAGTTTTAATCATATCTTGTACACCGAAGTTTCAGCTTCAAGATGTTTTGGAAAGCCAACGGACAGATCTACAATCTCCGTGTTTTGCGCTTTTGCAAATTCAGGGTGCATCTGGGCTAAAACCGACGTTGAAATCGGAAGTATGGAGTTGGATGGAAATAAGTGGTAATTAAGTGGCTAGGTCTGAATTGTCTTACATTGAGCGAATTTATATCAGTCACCAATAATCCCCACACGAACACGACCCATCTTTAAAATGATGAAACCGATTCGTATCTCTAACGTATATCTCTCTCCGTTCAAAACTCGATATAAACTTTATAACTGCATGACAATCCCCGCAAATCCTAAGGTTTTTAATCACTTGAATCGTCGACCCCGGTGACGTATTCAAAAGCCCGAGTACGACCGCCAATTTCTCGCTATGCCCACAAAGAATATGCTCCTTTTCTTGATCTTCGACATCTTGTAACACACAATCAGTAACTCGCAAATACCCCAATTTCTTCATCGCCATGGTCAAACTTTCGATCTTTTCCAAGATCTTGACCATTTGCGGGTGAGATCGATCCGCGGCCAAAAGCATATGAACCGTGTTCTTGATCTCGATCCAACTGCATCCGGGATTCTTCCGCATTCCCTTCGATCTCATCGAATCGCGAACTTTATCGACTTCTTTCCATAACCCTTTAGATGCGTAAATGTTCGATAATAAAACGTAATTCCCGGGGTATTCGGTTCTAATTCGAATAGTTTATGGGCAGCTATTTCGGCGAACGTAAGATTATGGTGGACTCGACAAGAACTGAGTAAAGATCCCCAAACGCAAGCGTCGGGCTCGAACGGCATTTTCTCGATGGTCGAATACGCTTGGTTAAGATTACCCGCTCGGCCGAGAAGCGTGACCAAACACGCGTAATGCTCGACCCGCGGTTTAATCCCGTGTTCTTTCGTCATGATATCGAAAAACCGTCGGCCTTTTTCAGTTAATCCGCTATGGCTACAGGCGGATAATAAAGAAGTGAACGTTATTAGGTCAGGTTTTTGGTTACTTTTTTGCATCAATTCAAAGATTTCGATGACTTCGTTCGCGTCTCCGTGGATCGAGTACCCGCCCATGATCGTGTTCCATGAGACGATGTTACGAACCGGCATCCGATCGAAGAACAAGCGAGCCGACTTTATCCGTCCGCAGTTGGCATACATGTCGATCAACGCGCTTCCCACGTAGACGTCGTCTGCGATACCGTTCCGAACGGAAAATCCATGCGCAGACTTCCCATGCATCAATGCGGCGATGTTTCCGCACGCGGGGAGCAGGCACGGGATTGTTACCGCGTTTGGTTTCACCCCGGAGTCTTGCATCGCCCTAAAAAGCTCGAGGGCTTCGAGGTCTTTTCCGTGCTGTGAACAACAAGATATGATCGACGTCCAAGAAACGACGTTTAACTCCAAATCCCGATCTTTTTTCAACCGTTTAAACGCTTCGAGCGCCTCGTCGGTTAAACCGTTTCGAGCGAAACCCGAAACCAAAGCATTATAAGCACCCAAATCTCTCTGAGGCATTTCATCGAACACCCGTGACATATCCAAAACGCAAGAAAATCTTCCATACATATCTATCAAAGCACTAACAATGCACTTATCCGATTCAAGACCCTCTTTAATTGCATACCCATGAATCTGAACACCAATTAAAAGATCCCCCAACTCTCCAACAGCAGGAAGAACGCTAGAAATAGTCGTTCCATCGGGTTTAAAACCGAAAAAAATGCATCTTTTTAAACATCTTCACAGCCTCTAAAAACTGTCCACTTTGGTTAAAACCTGCAACCAAACCATTCCAAGTTACCAAATTAGCCTCAATCCCCAATTCTCCCATTCTTTCAAACACCAATTTAGCTTCTTCCACACATCCTTTTTGAGCATAACCCGAAACCAAGGCGCTACACGAAACAACATCCGGTTGCGACATTTCATCGAACACCTGGTGTGCATACCTCAACCTCCCACATTTTACATACATATGGATCAAAGAAGACTGAACAAACGAATCTCGACAAAACCCATAAGCCACACAAAACCCATGAACCTGTTTCCCAGCTCTTAAACTCGGAATCCCGCCACAGGCCTTGATCACGGAAGGAACGACACGGGCGTCGGGCGACAACCCGTGGGAAATCATGCGTGAAAAGAGGCGAATGGCGTCTGCGAAACGGCCGAGCTTCGGGTAGGCGTGGATTAAGGTGGAGAAGGAGAAGACGTCTGGGTGTTGGATGGAGGTTAAGAGGAGGTTGGCTTTTGAGAAATGGAGGTGGTTGGCGTAGAGGGAGAGGAGCTTGGTGGTGAAATGGGTGGAGTTGGATCGGAGGATTTGGGCGTGGGCTTGGAGGGTTTGGGAGAGAGAAGTGGTGGTGGTGTCGAGAGAGGTGAGGATTTGGTGGGTGTCGAAGGCTCGGAGAGCTTGCTTCGCCATTGATGGCTGCTGATGGTTTCTTGTTTTCTGACCTCCGCTGACTTTTTGAAGCATCGTCCCGCATTTTTTGAATAAAAATAATTATCAATTAAAAAATATGTTTTCTAAAAATTACCTTCTTTTTAAACACATGAATTACCAAGAATCTTACCCGGTAAGAGGGAGACAAAAATCAAAAGTCTTACTCAGTAAGGGAGTGTGAGTGTTTGATGACTTTTAGCATGGTTAGCGCTTACCGGGTATATTGTTGTGTAGGACAACGTTTTTGTTAACTAAAATCTTACCCTATAAGCAAATGATGGTGTTAGATTTCACAGGTGAGGATTTATCAGGTAAATGTATGTTGAATTTTTGTTAACTAAAATCTTACCCTGTAAGCAATGATGGTGTTAGATTTCATAGGTGAGGATTTATCAGGTAAATGTCTGTTGAACGATCCCTAAACGGCTAAACCCATACCTTGGTAAGCACTTCCTAGTAAAATTACCTTGTTGGATGAACATTAACATGACCAAGAATCTTACCATTTAAGGCAAGGATCGAGAATTTTACACGATAAGTAATGATGAATACTTTTACCCAGTAAGTGTTTACAAGGTAATTATTGCATACGACACCGTTTTAATAAACTATAGTTTTACCCTGTAAGCATTTATTGGAAATTACATCGCGGTCATTTTATGCATTCACTTGAAACTATTAACTTTTGATTTTAATGTACAAGCCTTTTTATTTTATTTTTGCAAAAGGACACGTAAACTCTGAAAACAACCAATATATTAACTTGATGTTGATATACATTTGAAGAGAAAATTATTAGGTATAGTTACATTTAATAATATGCCGAGATGTCTTCAGTCCACCAAAAAACAAACCTATTTTTCATTTAGTATGACATCAAAATCGATCGTTCTACTACTCGAGAATGGATGGACTATGGCAATTCAAGAAATTTACTAATACTGTTGAAGAAACCCACTTTTGTTTTTTGAGAATGGATGGACGACTATGGCAATTCAAGAAATTTACTAGTACCGTTGAAGAAACGACTATGGCAATTCAAGAAATTTACTAGTACTGTTGAAGAAACCCACTTTTGTGTGGCATGCTGGTTAAGACTTGAGAGTATATAGTGGTTAAATCTCATCTTCATAACTTCATTGGGTTTGGCATTAATGCCAAAACTTTTATGGCTATGGATGTGAGGTGAGTTTTTTGTAATGACTTCGTACCATTATGGTTGCATAGGGAATTAGTCAGTGCACATGAACTAGATTGGATACTCAGTTACAAAATATCAACAAACATTTCGATAAACCCCCAAAACCAATGCTATCTCAAAAGCAGCCACTTATCACATCATACTCTCAAACCGTTTTTTCTATAACCCTAACAACTAGTCATATCACGAAAATAGTAACTCTATAGAGATCAGTTCAACGTTTTATCACACCTTGGATATATTGGTATGAAACCGATAACAGATACCAAGGTTATACACAATAGAAAAAGGGGAAACATAAGAGTCTTATTGAACAAGTATTTATAGAGCTAAAATTTCTACAACCACAAAAAGGGAAAGAATAAAAAATTACAATTAAAGAAAGCTCAAGCTCACAATAAAATGGCTGGCATATCATATGACACTTTTCAACACTACCACTCTCTAAAGAAAAACCCACTCTTACAAACTCATAAATGTCCTAAGGAAAGTTACAAAAACAACACATAACAAGAACACTACCCATTCTCAAAACACTCAGCAAAAACCATTCATATGCTTTTTAAACACCACCTCCACCTGCCGCCGCCGGGATCGGCCCGTTTGATCTAAATCCACGACCCCTGCCACGGCCTCCCCTCCCACGTCCACGCCCTGCGCACCTCATCAAAATACCAAAATGAAAAACGAATGACAAAGATGGGTCCCATCTTTTCTGCGTACATCAAAGTGGGACCCACGTCATAAACGGGATGAAAATGTTACATAATCAATCGCCCACGATGGATCAAGATGAAGGAGAATAATTACTATCATACTCTATTTGTTCCAATATTAGTGGCCATATTCTGTTTAAGCTTGTGGCAAAATAAGTGTCTATTTTCATAAATCGTAAGTGTATACTTCCTAGTTCCTAGTTCTAACCTTACAGGTGAAATGAAAAATTAAAGGGTATAATGGCCATTTAGTTAATTATAAAGTGTAATAATTGCACATTGCTTAAGTTTGTGTCTTTTTCATTGTGGATATTTATCTTGGGACGGTGGGAATATGATCAAAGGCAGACCCAAAAAAATTAAAACGGTGGCACCATTTGATTATAAGAAACAAATATATAAATATTTGTCATAAAATCAATATTGGTCGCTCTGGTGATTGGTTCCTGGCTTTTCACATATAAGGTCTCGTCCTCGAGTCTTGTTATGGCAAAAATTTTAGAAACATAATAAATCTAATATTGAAAAGCTAAAAACTAGGAAAATGACTCTAAAAAGATTTGAACACAAGACCTCACATTTGAAAAGCATGGAACCAACCAACTCTATCAAGGGACACTTGTGTAATTCTACTTTCAAAATATATATGGTGGACACCAACAAATTGATGCAGTGGCACTTTTCACGACCATATAACTTTTTACACTCAGAGGAACCACACTAGGTCCATCCTTTAGTATGTACAAAGAATCAATTCTCATAATTTCCTTAATTTCAATATCATTCATAGCTTAGCCTTTCTTTGTACCCATTCGCATGGAATTCCCCAAAGCACTTAACAAAAATGTTTAGGGCATTACCGCATTACCCTAAAAGTCAGGTCTGTGTACATCCTACCCCAAACCAAGTGACATTATACTGAGCTAGTTTGGTTTTGTTTGATTTACTCTTACTAGAAATGCTTAGCGACACTAATTACTAAATAGCATGCACAAACATAAAACAAGAACTATAGACCGATTTACGTTTTTAGCTGTTCCTACGGCACAATTACGTGTTTAGTGATTACCGCCAGCTAAGACAATTACATTTCTATTAATATGACATTTTATCCCTTCAGATTTTAGAACTTAATGAGTTAAAAAACCAGTACCTCGCCCTTGCATGGGTGCTTCTTGATTATATCCTCCATCATACTGATCATCCACATAAGGACCATTATTGTATCCTCCCCTTCCACGACCTCGGTACCCGCGTCCTCTTCCTCGCCCCCTGCCCCTTGTGTATTCACGAGGTGCATCCCACCCCCCGTCATCATACTCTCCCGGTCCAAAACCATTTCCTGTGATTATATTTAAAACAGGCATCAAAATAGGATGATCTTGGGGAGAATTAACAACTCAATGGAATATAAAATCAAAGAGAAAGCATGTATTTAATTTGAACAATACCCGAAGATTCAAGAGATCAGCAATATTATACTTATTAAATCAAGGGTACCAGAAGTTCATCAAGCTTATTAAGAGTTTAAGACAAGGCCTGCATTGTTCTAAATTACTTAGATTTCAGTGTTCAGATTCCAGCACTTGATTTAAAAAGAAACCTCAAAGGCTCAACTTATTGCATCTCTATCTGTGTCAAAGGTACACTGCTAAAACCTAGACCAAGCAAAGAGTTTGATTCTAAATTACAATTCTTGTTATACAATAATAGTTACAACTTGCAAGACCATGGCCAAGTGCATCTTTAAGAGGGTTGGGTTCTAGATAGAAGTTGAGGTTAACATGAGAAGTAGTTATCAGCCGTTGGATGATAAGTGGATGCACATTAGGATGAGATGCACCAGATCAATTCTCTTCTAAATCGCAATTCATGGGGGACATGATATTAAAAGTGATCAACAGTTCAGATCCACTTTTCACGTTAAACTCAACTTCTCACACAATCCTTTGCCATCTTTAAGAACCACCTAAATTTAGAGACCTTCAAAAGGCCAATGAAAATATTTACCGCAAGATGTAAAACTAAACCATTCACAAGAATTGTTGTATCAACCATGACAAAAAGTAATACTAAAATATTTTAGATCAGGAAGTGAACTTTGTAAAATTAGATCATACCAAGTATCAACCATGACAAAAACCGCAAATACTGAAATACTTTAAAGCAGGAAATGAACTTGGTAAAATTAGATCATACCAGGCATGGGTCTGGACCTTCCCCTTCCCCTACCCCTTCCCCTACCACCACGACCCCTGCCTCTTCCAGTTGGTGACCCCTCTGCAAAACAAAAAAATATCAAAATAAATCTATAGATAAGCAACAAACATAAGATGCCCAGATTAGTGGAGTCACTACCTCCTTCAAACTCAAATTCAGTTGCCACCTTCACCTGGTCAGCTGGCAATGGAGGCTGATACCTGAGAACATATCAGAGCATCTTAGATCGATGAATCAGGAAAAGAGAAAAGGCTTTGTGCAGTATAATACTGAATTTATCATAACTTGAAGAATGCATCTCTATTTTTTTATCATAATTTTCCGCTTATGCTGCTTTTAAATCCCGTGCCTGTCTTGATATTTATTTTTCTTGTTTACAAGCCTTGATTCCTTCCCTAAAACTGTCTCAAACTTTTCTTTTCTTCCTATCTTTGGACAAACTTTCAGATTCGCATTCGCTAAAGACACCCCCATAATTTCTTCCCAAAAGCATTTGTGCAAAACCCTTTGCAAGTTGGAGATTTTCATGAAAACAGCCTCTCGGTTACAGGAGAGGCCTATATGCATCTTACCCTCCGCAAACCCTACACGGTGTAGGATTTACCTGGTTCATTTGGTTTATAATCATATACAAAGGAAAGAAACTAAATACATATTTCTTTCAAATCAAGGCAACCAATACTCTTAAATGAAAAAAAAAAAAAAAAAAAAAACAACTAACATTACAGAAAATTAACATAAGAAAAACACCCAAAAGATTCTGATTTTCATACCAAGTCTAGCTATCACCAATAGATCAGAAATGTACTCAATCAATGTAGTTCAATGAATAAGGATTAGAAGCAAAGACGATAAACCGACTCACCCAATAGATGATGTATTCAGCTCCTTCAAGGAGAGTGTTATAGTGATCATTGAAACGTGCCTTGTGGTTTCTAGACTGCAGAAGCAAAAAAATGTGAATTAATAGAATAATAGGCAAATGTTGATGATATGCAAAAAATGTAACACATCAAAGATCATTCTTTTTGGATAGGGGAACAAAGCTGATCTTACGGAAGTAAGCCTTCTTCTAGTGGTTCCCATGTATCAGTTATGTCTGTGGATCCAATGGCAGTAATTTGATGAAGACCAACAATTCTCCTCTGAAATACAATAACTCTGGATTTCATCACTGGACATGCCAACAAATGGTAGAAGATGAGAACGTTTAAGATGCACAACATGAAATACCTTTATCAACTCCACAATTGTAACAGTCTTGTTGATTGCTCTGCCCATTGCTTTAAACACAATCTCTGACGAGCCTTTTTCCTGTTAGGGAATAAAATACGGTGAAAAAGAGAAAAACTAACAATTATAACACACCAAAACCCTTAACTGCACAAAAGGCTGCCAATTTTCAGGAAGATAATAAAAAGTTGACCAAGAGAACGTCAATACTTAGAGTTTACATACAGATCTACAAGACTATATTAGTGAATGACTGAAAGAAACATTGATAGAGACGATATTAACAAATTCCTTGATGGGCTTGCAATTGCATGGTAACTTTATAATTTTATTTATAAAAAATAAATGCATATTCATATTAGTAAAGGATTGTATGGCTTATGAACAAAAGAATGTGTATTCTAACAAATAATTGGGCCCTCTATAGTTGGGAACTACAATTTCACTAAAATAAAATAAAATTTTCACTCAACCATATCAGAATTAAACGTCACTGAAGTTAGGTTAACATGTATAGGAGGAACTACAAAACTGTTATAGCTCCATACTTCACAACAAACCTCAACATTATTCTTAAAACATAAAGGCTTGGAAAGCATACATGATCTGATGATCATGAGTTCATGACAGACAAGATCACAAGAAAATCAAAAAAACCAAGCCAATCACATATCAATTGGCATAGCATTTCTTTGATAACAGATTATATCAACATAAGACACCGAGTCTAGCCTTAAAAACTAAAAGTACTTTTCAGACAGCCCTATATGCATGCGCACAATCACCACATAATTTTCAACAACTTAACATACCCATTTGGCAACCATTTTCACTATACAGAAACAAAATGAATACCTGAAGCAAACCCATGGCGTAGGTGATATAGTTTCGCATCCTTCCCTGACTGGTAATTCGGATCTCATTCTCATCAATTGGTTGCTCTGCTCTTGGCCTTTCCACCTTATGGTACCGATCCATCTTCAAAAACCCAAATCCAGAAATCAAAACCTCATTAACAATCACCAAAATATTTTCAAAATCCAAATTCCTCACCACACAACAACTTCAGATTACAGAACCACACAATCAGACCCCAATCACAAAAGGAATCCAAAACAACAACAGATTTTCAAAACCTAATTGTATGCATGCACCATAAAACCTAGAATTTTCTCAACAAAATCAAAATCATAAATCCAAAATAACAAAAATCTATAATTTCAATCACTCGTTTCTTATAATCGATAGGGGATTAGTATGATCAATAAATAACCTTTTATGCATGTGAAATCAAACAGTGTGTGTTAGAAATCATTCAAATTCAGATTAGTATCGTGAAACAATCAGTCCAAATAAACAAAATAAACAACTGAATTCATCCAAAAATGGTGAAATTAACACGAAATATATGTAAATTGGAGTGAAATCAGTTAATTAGAAAGAGAAAGAATGAGAAAATTATACCTTTTTGTTGGAAGATTAGAAGGATAAGACACAGTGAAGGAAGGAAGGAAGGAAGAGCCCTCGTCTTCGGCTACAATTTTCTTCGTTTAAGCCCTAAACCGTATGCCTACGGAGTTTGGTGTATTTATAGCACCTCTCTACAAAATCTATTTTAATAACAACTTCCAACTACAAATTAAATTTATTTTGGCAATTATAAGTTTCTAACATTAACAGTATATACTATTAAATAGTGTTTTACATAGTTAGCAGAGACAAGGTTTAACCGAGAAGCATGTCAATTTAATAAAATGCGATGAGCAATCTTAGCCGCTCATCTCGCGGTTACGATGGGCATGGTCACGGAGGATTGACGCGATTCATGGGAGGGTAGGGATTATTAAATGGGAGATCAGTCAAAACCGCCTTTGTTGACCGGATGAGTGGCTGAGATTGCTACTCACGTTTTCTTAAATTGATATATTTATCGTTTGAACGTCCCTCTAGTTAGTAGAATGTTATTTATCTCTCCTATATATTTAAGAGTGTCTCAAGCTATGTCCAAACTAATTGTAACATCCCAAAAACCGTAACCTGATTTTTACTTGTTATTTATTTTGTTTGATGTGGGTTTATTTGTAACTAGGAAGTTATGTTGGACCTAGTTGTTTGGGCCCAAGAAGGAGTAGAGCCCAACTCTTGCCTAAAACCCTAATATACCTTAACAGCCACATTATTGATTAGTTTACTTGAAAGAGAAGAAAAAGAAAGAGAGTGAGAAAGAGAGAGATCGCCGGAAAAGGGTGGTCGCCGGAGAGAGATCGCCAGAGAAAGGGAGAGAGGTGTTAGTAATTATGTGCAGAAGTTGACAAACCAGTGATAACACATCCAATGTTACAAGACACTTGAGGGTCACACCTGTGAGGACCTATAAATCGAACAGATTAAATAAAACCCAGAAATGGAGAGATTGGGTTTATAATAGTTAATTATAAATCAGTGGGGTAATTTCAGTCAGAGATCCCAAAGTTTGAGGCTTAATAATTAATTAGTTGAATTATATATTTATTAGACTAAATAAATATATAATAAAACAACTAGTTAAATAATATAATCATCTAGAAGATTCTATCTTAGGGGAAAAGAAAGGATAAGATAATTATGGAAACTAAATAAAGATAGATACTCTTTTGATTTAAATAAGCCTTTAAGCTTAAGAAATCAACAATTCAGTTTCATAATCCCCAACCAATTTCCAGAAAACCTCCCTTCTCCCTCTCTCCTGATTCGACGCCGCCCCACCCTAAAACCAGTTCGGTTTTTCGGGTTTGCTCGGGTTTCTGAGTTCTGCTAGAGGAACGTTCGTGTGGTTGATCACCAGTGGATTAAGTCTCAAGCATTCTAGGTAAAATCCCTTTTCAGTTAATGTTTAAATGATTTAAAACGAACGATCGTGGTTTTTCGGGTTTTTATCCAAATCGCTTCCGCAAGTTTAGTGTTCTTCGTATCAGTTTGATTCGAGGATCACAGAAAAAACCCAACAGTGGTATCAGAGCCACAGGTTTTTCGTTTTAATTTATTGTTTAACTATTAAAGATCCGTTAAAATCGTTTCTTGTATCAAAAGCTTTGTGTTAAAAATTTTGATTTTTTTATCGGTGTGTTTTAAAAATCTGATTTTTATTGGTTAAAGCTTTATCGTTCGTACGAAAAACCGAATCATCGAAAACACCAACGATTGGCGGTGGAACGGCGGTAGTTGGCCGACCGGACCGCCAGGCCAAACGTCGGATACACCCGACGATCGAACGCCGGCCGCGCCGCAGCTAGCGGTGGCGGCATCGGCTGCCGTCATCGACCACCAGGCCGCACCACAGATCGGTGGTAGCGGCGAATGGTGGTGACAGCCGACCCTTTCCGGAAGCAAAAATCGGATGGCAGCGGCGGTGTTTGTTTCGATCGCCACCAGTATGGTGGTGATCGTCAGCGATGGTGGCGGTGGCGTGGTCATAGCTGTTGTCGTCATCGGCCGATGTTGATGGCGGCGATCGCCACACGGCAGTCGGCCGTGGTCGAAGCATCGATCGCATCCCAAACAGCAAAGGCGATGTTTGCGGTGGTAGTGAACGAACCGCCGACACCGGCGATCAATGGTGGTGGTGACTGGATCGCACCGGTGACGACGGTGGTGTTATTTATGCTACCGATCGTCGCCGGTTGTTAGCCTAGCAGTCGCCTGGACCGATGGGGCCGAACCACCTGCCTGGTGGTGGCCGGCGATTACCAGCAGCAGCAGTAAACGAATGCCACCAGTGTGGTGGTGATCAATGGTGGTTGCGACGGCGGTAATCGATCGACGACATTGGTGGCGTTCGATGATGGCAGTGTTGTTTTGATTCGCCGAGTGATTGACGATGATGGTGTTTAACGGCGGTGGCGAAAGGCAGAGGCGGTGGCAACTGGTTGTCGTTACCGCTGCCGACCGCAGCAAGATATTGGTGGTGGTGGCATCAGGCTAGTGATGGCAGTGCGTGGTGGCGACGGCGGTGCTGATGCATCGTCGAGATTCGCGACGCGAGGCTATCAGCTCGCGCCGCGAAAGACGGCAGTGGTGGTATTTGTACTGCTGTTGTCGTCAACGTCCAAAATAGGTGGTTCGCACCGCGAGCAGTGGCCTCGCACCGCGAGCAGTGGCCTCGCACCGCGAGCGGCGACCAGCGGTGGCTGTAACCACCGTTGTTGCACGGCAAGGAGTACTGAACTCACGCCGCAAGCGATAGCCGTAACCAGGACTGTCGCGCCACGAGAAGTGTCCAGTTAGCGTCACGAAGGGTGCGGACCAATTATCTCAAACTAGGGTTTCGACTCGCGATATTTTTCCGAAAACCCGTTAGGCCCAGTGATTACCAGTTTGGTAATGGGCTCAAGGCCCAATTTTTGGACCAAGTTTTTTATTTCCATCTATTTATCTTTGACCCGTTCGGTCAAATGGTTTTCGTGTAAATCAAATTAATATTTTAAATAAAATCCGTTTTGTAAAACTAATTCATTACTTAATATCTTTATGATTCGAATTTTATTTCAAATTAAAATATTAGATTTAGATTTATAAAACAGTTTGTTTTATAAATCAGTTGAAACCAGATCTTTCAAAAGAGATTGAAACAAGATATTTTAACGGATCTAGGGTTATCGCTTTATTATATTGTTTAATATATATAAATGCGTGGTTGCTTAAGTATATATACATGCTTTGCGTATATGTCTATTATAGTGTCTGCCAACTTAGACCTTTTGGATAATATATGGGGAGGCCTGCGTGTCATTTACAACCCCTTTTGTAATAATGACCATAGGATAGTTGTTTTTCTTTTTGGAGTTCCATCGAGAATGCCGAAGGCCAGTGGGAGCTACGCAAGAAAAACCCAGTTTTTCTTTTCTGGAGTCCTGACGAAGATACCGGAGCTAGTGGGAGCTACGCGAGGTGTTAGAAATCCGTTAGAAAATTAGGTCATTATTGGTCCTTAGGAATAAAGGTTGGCAAACCTATAATTAGTTAAGTTTTAAACTGCGTGGTTGTTATAATTATCTGTATGTTTAATTATTAACTGTGTGGTTGTTTTTTTTTAATCGTGATAGTATGTTTATCAAATATGTTTTAAAATAGAAGAGAGTTTTTAAAACTAGATTAAATCACGAGATCATATAGGTTTTATAATTGCCTGTTTTTCGAAACCTTTTAAAACCGTAAATTTTATTTAAAACCTATAAAATTGTAAATGGATTGTTTAAAGGCAAGTTGATAAAACAGTTAGTTTTGATCAACTAGCATGCTATCAAAACAACTAGTTTTGATTAGCAAGTATGCTTTTAAGATAGTTAGTTTTAATTAACAAGGGCTTTTTGAAACAGTTAGTTTTAAAACAACGTGTGTTTGAAACAGTTAGTTTAAACACCAGTTTCTTTTCTGTTTAAACAATCAGTTTTCCAAAATTACAATTTTTTTAAATAACTGGACATTAAAAGGTTTTTCAAGAAATTAACTAAAAACCCCGAAAAATCATAGATCAGTAGTGCAACCCATCTAGGGACACCTCTGGCGTAAGGTACGTGGGCGTTATAAGTGAGTACACCTTGAACGTCCACGTTCAAACCGAAACTGGAGGGGATTAACAAGACTCTGCGAATTATCTCCGGGTGGTACCGGCCAGAGTAAAGTGTCCAAGTCCCGAAATAGTGAGATCTATTTTGGTTCTGTTAAGTTCACCGGGTGGTACCGGGCCAAAAAGCACTTAGAGGGACTGAAACATGTACGAGTAATTACCGTTGTCCCGAAAAGATCTAGGAGTCATGTCAGTTAGATGTGATTGGTAAAAGTCCTTACCTACCGAAATAATACGTGGGCCTGGTGGAGCAAGAACATTACGCACATCAGGGCGTATGAAATAAGGATCCTAGTCCAATAAAATGATCATTTAAGGGTTTATTGATATTTATTGGAAAGTAGTCTATTCATAGTTGCTAAAAACCAAAGTTTTTAAATGTGTAGATGGCAAACACAGTTACCAACACAAACAATCTTTCCCTCCGCTCCATCCTTGAGAAGGATAAACTCACCGGCTCCAATTTCCTTGACTGGGAGCGCAATCTGATGATTGTGCTCAGACACGAAAGGAAGTGGTATGTCCTTGAAGAGCCTCTAGGGGAGGCCCCTCCAGCAAATGCCCCGGCTGCTGCCAAAAATGCTCACAAAAAGCATTCAGATGATTTGTTGGATGTCGGTTGTCTCATGCTTGCAACTATGAGCCCAAATTTGCAAACAGGGCTCATAAACACAAATGCTTATGACATGATCCGCCAGTTGAGGGACATGTTCCAAACGCAAGCTCGCACAGAACGTTACGATGCCACGAAGGCATTTAACGAGTGCAAGATGATCAAGGGGGCCCCAGTGAGTGACCATGTCTGAAGATGAAACGGCACATGGATCACCTGGAGAGACTCGGTCACCCAGTTCCGTTGCAGCTAGCAACGGATACTATACTCAACTCACTATCAGAAGATTACAAGCCTTTTGTAATCAACTACAACACGAACAACATGGAGAAGACAATAGCCGAATTGCACTCCATGCTTAAGACTGCTGAGCTGAATATGGGGGCCAAGAACAAAACCAAGGATGTGCTGATGGTGAGGGACGGAGGAGTAAAGAAGAAGCATGGGCATGGAGGCACCGGCAAAGGGAAAGGTCCAGTTCAGGCCACCCAAAGTGCACCCAAGGTTCGTGAAAACATCAAGGGCAAGGGCAAGGGCAAGGGCAAGAAGGTTAAGCCTAATAAAGCAAGGACCGAAAATCGTTGCTTCACATGCAATGAAGTCGGTCACTGGAGGCAAAACTGCCCGAGGCGTCATGAAGCAGGTATGTAAACCTCAGGAATTTATGATTGCCTAGTTTGTCACTTTCTACTTGTGTGATGTGCAAGTATACTGATGCCTAGCGCAATCACTTATTGCAGGTGGTCAGAAGTGAATGCCCGAGATTGCAAGGATCTAAAGCACAAAGTTGATCAGATTATCGTGAAGACATTTCATTTTTAGTTTTTTCATTTTAAGACACTTCAAACAGTTACATAGTACTTATGGTTACATAGTTTTGGGAATTTTTAAATTGAATGTTTTAAGTTTTAAAAGTTTTAAAATTTATTGCCTTGAAATGTCTGTTGTGCTTATTATGAATAAAGTCAAGTTTTGACTTAATTCAAGTTTAGATCCTAGATGATGATGATTACTATACCACTTTGACAAAATAAAAACTATCAAAAACACACGAAGTACTATAGTTATTGTTAGGGTAAAAATCCACAATCGCACGACGACCGATTATAATCGTACGATAAGTATTAGGACAATGATCCTGCATTAAGATAAGGTCCTGAGATAAAACCTAAAAGAACTATCGAACAAAGATCATTGAATATCGAATGAATACATCGACTGAGTCGAACGATGACTACAATGTCGTACGACGATACTAACGAATAAACATACGAAGTTTATATCTTTGATGCAGGAAAGCAGATTATCATTTCTAACAATTGTCCACCTTTAAGAAAGTCCGAGATTGAGTACTATGCTATGCTCGTTGGAGTTCATCACTACAACGAACACATCGTAAATGATATATCATTCGATGGCAACCAACGACATCAAGACAGACTGTTACAAGCTAGATCCACGCGACGGTTACGACTCGGACATTAATACTCAACAACACCGTTGGACAGTTACTTTCCAAGCATTAAATATCAACAATACCGTTGGACAGTTACGATTTGGACATTGATGAGCAATAGTACCGTTGGACGGTTATTCTGAAGCTACTATAAAAGAAGGATCAAGCCAACATTTGAAGAGACGAAGTTTACTCGAAGCTCACAAGTTCTCTATTAGTTATTCTCTAATCGTCAATTGTAATTTACATTCGATTCCATTGTTATTTCTCTTGTAATCGTACGACCGAAGATGTATACTCGAAGGACATCACCCCTAATTGGTGATCATAGTGCTCTGTCGACTTATCTTTTAGGTCGACCGCAGGTTTTTTCCTCCGTCGTGAGGTTTTTCCTGCGTCATCAAATTATTTGTCTCATTTTACTTTCTCGCACTTATCATTGATTGTAATTTCTTTCTCTCGACGGTTAAGCCTCACACAAGTTTCTTACGACATCGAGTTGTGTAATTTTTTACATAAACAGTTTGGCGCCCACCGTGGGGCTCCGTTTTGAGAAAAAATTCATTCGGTGAAAAGCGCGCCTTAGTACTAACTTTTTCTTCGAGTTCTCTTTGAGATATTTGTGCAGGACAATGGATAACGGATTCATAGCATCTCTACAACAACAATTGCAACAAGCTAATGACGAAATCCAGCGTCTTCGAGCTTCGCAAGGTCCATCGATGCCTATTCCTCCTCCTTATCCACCTCAACATCTGAGACCACCACTTCGACCACAGTTCAATGCCTCCGTACCACTATCGACTGTAACCCAACAGTACAACAACGTACGACCGTCTATGCCTCAGGGTCCACCACCAATACCTCATGGCCCGCCACCTATGCCTCGAGGTCCACCTCCCATGCCTCAAAGCACACCCGCATTCACTTTCGGACCTTTCAACAACGTATCCCAGCAGATTCCTATCCCTGGTCATATACCTACAGCTGCTAGTTCTACCGTTCATACGGCGATACCACCCAGTACCGGAATCTCTTCTGGTTTTATCCCAACAATTCCAATAGCCGTTGAAGACCCATTAAACGTACGATTGAAATCCTTGGAAGAACATAATCAAAAGCTGTTCGCATTACTTACAAAATTACCCGGAGCAGCAGTACCTGTCGAAGTTGAACCTAAAACCGGATTTCAAGCCTCGCCGTTCGTCGATGAATTAGCTCTTGTCGACGTACCCAAGAAATATACCATTCCAGCTTTCGCAACAAAATAATCCGGAATTACAGATCCAGTCGAACATATAGCACAATATAAGCAACTTATGTGGACAGTTCCTATACCGGCGCAATATCAAGAAGTTTGCATGTGCAAAAGATTTGGATCAACCTTAACAGGAGCAGCATTACAATGGCTTATCAACTTAAAGCCAAAGAGTATTGGATCCTTCGCAGAATTGGTAAACCAATTCACTCGACAGTTTGCTAGCAGTCGTAAGATGGAGAAGCAAACCAGCGACCTGTACTACATCGTACAGAAATCTGGAGAAACGATCCGCGACTACTTCAACAGATTCAATGCGGCAGTGATTGAAATAAAGAATTGTGATATAAACTGCGATCGAGGCGTACAAGCGTGGACTAGAAGATTCCTCTGGACTATATCTAGAATTGACGAAATACCCTCCAGAAAACTTCGATGACGTACGAGCTAGAACACTAGCTTTCATGAGAATAGAGGACGATGCTCTCTTTCGACGAAAGCACTCTGCTGAAAAGAAACCTCTCGGTGCTCAAAAACATGATTTTAAGCACAAAAGAGTAAACAAGATTGGAAATCCTCGACATGAGTCAAAACTCGACCAAGCAAAGGTACTGTTAAAATACGATATCCAGAGTTATCTACTTACAATTTTGCAGGTACATCGAAAGACTTAGTAGATTCGCTACGAAAGATTGATGCAAACGTGCGATGGCCAAAGAAATCTGACAAACCAAGCAAAGACAAAGATCAAAACAGATGGTGTGATTTTCATGAAGACCATGGCCATACGACGGATGAATGCATCAACCTCAAGAAGGAGATTTCGTATTTGAAATCTAAGGGACATCTAAAAGGCGTCATTCCCGAAGATCAAGGACGACAAGCATCACCAGTACACACAAAGGTCGTAAACTGCATCACTGGAGGATCAGAAGTATGCGGACTTACGTATTCAGCTACCAAGCGACATGCACGGGACGGTCCAGACGAACGTCCTATCCCCGAAGAAGTTAAATGGAAGATGGAAAAAGAGCTCGATGCAATGACAATAACGTTCGACAAAGACGATACACAGGGGGTCCATCATAAGCATCATGACGCTCTAGTCATACAGTTGACAATCGGAAACTGTTCGACTAAGAGAATATTGATTGATGGAGGTAGTTCGGCTAACGTTATTTTTTGCAGATACTCTGAAAGTCATGGGGATCGAACGATCAGAAATCATACGACGAAGTACTACCCTGATTGGATTCAATGGAGACCCGATGAACACTCTCGGAGAAATTATCTTACCTGTCTTCGCCAAAGGCATCAACAAGCAAACGAAGTTCAACGTTGTAGATTGCCAATCGGCCTATAACGTTATTCTTGGAAGACCATGGATCCACGAGATGAAAGCAGTCCCTTCGACATATCATCAGAAGATTAAATTTCCATCTCCATGGGGAATTCAAGAAATTGCTAGCGAAAACAAGGTCACACGAGAATGCTACAAGATTACGATGAAGACAAAGCCGTAGGACATCTAGCAATTACAGAGCCAGGATGGGAAGAAATCGAACGATGATCTTCGACTAGAAGAAGTCGTAATCGATCCTGAACATCCTGATCGAAAGGTCTTCGTAGGAGCCTCGCTCCCCCCTGACATAAAAATACGATTATATCTTTTTTGCAGGAACATTCAGACTGTTTTGCATGGTCGCACGAAGATATGGTTGGAATAGATCCAAGCATTATATCACATAAACTGAACGTGGATCCTACTTTCAAACCAATCAAGCAGAAACGTCGCAAGTTTGCACCTGAACGAAACAAAGTAATCAACGATGAAGTCGACAATCTGCTCAAAACAGGGAAGATCCGAGAAGTCAAATATCCAGAATGGTTGGCTAATGTGGTCATCGTACAAAAGAAGAACGGAAAATGGCGAGTCTGCATTGATTTCACGGATCGAAACAAGGCTTATCCAAAAGATCCTTTCCCTTTACCTCATATCGACGCCATGGTCGACGCAACAGCAGGACATGAGTTGTTGACTGTTAGGGTAAAAATCCACAATCGCACGACAACCGACTATAATCGTAAGATAATCATTAGGACAATGGTCCTGTATTAAGATAAGGTCCTGAGATAAAACTAATAGGACTCTCGAACAAAGATCATTAAACATCGAACAAATACAACGGATAAGTCGAACAATGTCTATTATGTCGTACGACAGTACTAACGAATAAACATACAAAGTTTATATCTTTGATGCAGGCAAGCTGATTATCATATCTAACAATTGTCCACCTTTGAGGAAATCGGAAATTGAGTACTATGCTATGCTCGTTGAAGTCCATCATTACAATGAGTAGGTCGTAAGTTATGTATCGTTCGACAGCATCAAGATCGACCGTTACAAGCAAGATTCTCGCAGCAGTTACAATCTAGACATTAACTCTCAGCAGTACCGTTGGACAGTTACTCTCTAAGCATTAATTAAAGACAATAACGTTGGACGGTTACGATTCAATCATTGATGAGCCACAATACCGTTGGACCGTTATTATCAAGCTACTATAAAAGAAGAATCAAGCCAGCATTGCAACACAGGAAGTCTATCCGAAGCTCACAAGTTCTATAGCAATTATTCTTGAGAATCATCTGTAATTTACATTCGATTTCATAGTTTTCTCAATTGTAATCGTACGACCAAAGCTGTATACCTGAAGGACGTCACCCCTGATTGGTGAATATAGTGCTCTGTCGACTTATCTTTTAGGTCGACCGCAGGTTTTTTCCTCCGTCGTGAGGTTTTTCCTGCGTCATCAAATTATTTGTCTCATTTTACTTTTCCGCACTTATCATTGATTGTAATTTCTTTCTCTCAACAGTTAAGCCTCACACAAGTTTCTTACGACATCGAGTTGTGTAATTTTTTACATAAACAGTTTGGCGCCCACCGTGGGGCTCCGTTTTGAGAAAAATTTCATTCGGTGAAAAGTGCGCCTTAGTACTAACCTTTCCTTTGAGTTCTCTTTAAGCTATTTGCGCAGGATAATGGATAACGGATTCATAGCATCACTCCAACAACAATTGCAAGAAGCTAACAACGAAATTCAACGTCTTCGAGCTTTGCCAGGACCATCGATGTCCATTCCGATGTCTATTCCTCTTCCTTATCCTCCTCAACATTTGAGACCACCACTTCGACCACAGTTCAATACCTTAGTGCCTTTATCAACTATAAACCAGCAGTATAACAACGTACGACCTTCTATGCCTCAAGGTCCACCTTCGATGCCTCAAGGTCCACCTTCCATGCCTCAAGGCCCACCCGCATTCACGTTTGGACCTTTCAACAACATATCCCAACAAATTCCTATCCCTGGTCATATACCCACAGCTGCTAGTTCCACCGTTCATACGACAATACCACCCAGTACCGGAATCTCTTCTAGTTATATTCCAACAATCCCAATAAACGTTGAAGATCCTCTGAACGTACGACTGAAGTCCCTGGAAGAACAGATTCAAAAATTGTTCGCATTACTCACAAAGCTACCCGGAGCAGCAGTACCTGTCGAAGTCGAACCTAAACTGGATTTCAGGCCTCACCGTTCGTTGATGAATTAGCTCTTGTTGACGTTCCCAAGAAATATACCATTCCAGCTTTCGCAACAAAATATTCTGGAATCACAGATCCAGTCGAACATATAGCACAGTATAAGCAACTTATGTGGACAGTTCCTATACCGGCGTAATATCAAGAAGTTTGCATGTGCAAAAGCTTTGGATCAACTTTAACAGGGCAGCATTACAATGGCTTATCAACTTAAAGCCAAAAAGTATTGGATCATTTGCAGAATTGGTGAACCAATTCACTCGACAATTTGCTAGCAGTCGTAAGATGGAGAAGCAGACCAGCGACCTGTACTATATCGTACAGAAATCTGGAGAAACAATCCGCGATTACTTCAACAGATTCAACGCAGCAATGATTGAAATAAAGAATTGCGACGTGAAAACCGCAATCGAGGCATACAAGCGTGGATTAGAAGATTCCTCTGGATTATATCTGGAATTGACGAAATATCCACCAGAAAACTTCGACGACGTACGAACTAGAACACTAGCTTTCATGAGAATAGAGGACAATGCTCTCTTTCGACGAAAACATTCTGCCGAAAAGAAACCTCTTGGTGCTCAAAAACATGACTTTAAGCACAAAAGAATAAACAAGATTGGAAATCCTCGATATGAGTCAAAAACTCGACCAGGCAAAGGTACTGTTAAAATACGATATCCAGAGTTATCTACTTACAATTTTGCAGGTACATCGAAAGATTTGGTGGATTCGCTACGAAAGATTGATGCAAACGTACGATGGCCAAAGAAATCTGATAAACCAAGCAAGGACAAAGATCAGAACAGATGGTGCGATTTCCACGACGATCATGGTCATACGACGGATGAATGCATCAGTTTAAAAAAGGAGATTTCATATTTGAAATCTAAGGGGCATCTAAAAGGCCTCATCCCAGAGGAACAAGGACGACCAGCGTCACCGGTTCATACAAAAGTCGTAAACTGCATCACTGGAGGATCAGAAGTGTGCGGACTTACGTATTCGGCTGCCAAACGACATGCGCGAGATGGTCCAGACGAACATCCTATCCCCGGAGAAGCCAGATCAAAGACAGAAAAAGAACTCGATGCAATGGCAATCACGTTCGACCGAGACGATACACAGGGGGTCCATCATAAACATCATGACGCTCTAGTCATACAGTTGACATTCGAAAACTGTTGGACTAAGAGAATATTGATTGATGGAGGTAGTTCGGCTAACGTTATTTTTGCAGATACTCTTAAAGTCATGGGAATCGAACGATCAGAAATCGTACGACGAAGTACTACTCTGATTGGATTCAATGGAGATCCGATGAACACTCTCGGAGAAATCATCCTGCCTGTCTTCGCCAAAGGCGTCAACAAACAGACAAAGTTCAATGTTGTGGATTGCCAATCAGCCTACAATGTTATTCTTGGAAGACCATGGATCCACGAGATGAAAGCAATTCCTTCGACATACCATCAGAAGATCAAATTTCCTTATCCATGGGGAATTCAAGAAATTGCTAGTGAGAACAAAGTCGCACGAGAATGTTACAAGATTACGATGAAGACAAAGTCGCAGGACATCTAGCAATTACAGAGCCAGGATGAGAGGAAATCGAACGACGATCTTCGGCTAGAAGAAGTCGTCCTTGATCCTGAACATCCTGATCGAAAAGTCTTCGTAGGAGCCTCGCTCCCCCCTGACATAAAAAGTACGATTATATCTTTTTTGCAGGAACACTCAGACTGTTTTGCATGGTCGCACGAAGATATGGTTGGAATAGATCCAAGCATTATATCGCATAAATTGAACGTGGATCCTACTATCAAACCAATTAAGCAGAAACGTCGCAAGTTCGCACCTGAAAGAAATAAAGTGATCAACGATGAAGTCGACAATCTGCTCAAAACAGGGAAGATCCGAGAAGTCAAATATCCAGAATGGTTGGCCAATGTAGTCGTCGTACAAAAGAAGAACGGAAAATGGCGAGTCTGCATTGATTTCACGGATCTAAACAAAGCTTGTCCAAAAGATCCTTTTCCTTTACCTCATATCGACGCCATGGTTGATGCAACAGCAGGACATGACTTGTTAACATTCATGGACGCATATTCAGGATACAACCAAATATTGATGCATACGGACGACCAGGAGAAGACCGCATTCATGACAGACAAAGGCATATACTGTTACAAAGTTATGCCATTTGGTCTCAAGAATGCAGGATCGACATATCAAAGATTGGTCAATATGATTTTCAAAGAACATCTTGGTCGAACGATGGAAGTTTATATCGACGACATGCTTGTGAAATCAGAACGTTCGATCGATCATGTCGCACATTTAAAGCAATCCTTCGATATCCTACGACAACACAAGATGAAGCTCAATCCAACAAAATGTTCCTTCGGAGTACGAGCAGGAAAATTCTTGGGGTACTTGGTGACGCAACGCGGAATCGAAGCAAGTCCGGAACAAGTTAAAGCTATCACCGAGATACAATCTCCAAGGAATGTCAAATGTGACATCCGTCAAATTTTGACACTCAGGTTAGCTACTCGTTAAATTCACTCAGTAGCGTTCCTGTAGGCTAAAAGGTAGAATTTAAGTTGCCTGGATAATCTAGGTTAGTTTGCGTGAAAAAGTTAGGCTAAAACCTAAAAGTTCCGGAAACTGCCCGAAAAAGCCCGAACCGGCCCGAAATCACCCGATAATCCTAAAATGCCAAATTTAAAATGAATCTTGAAAATTTAAGTTATTCTGTTTAAAATATGAGTAAACCGACCTAAATAATCTAAAACCACCTTCGAAAAGTCGGTTTTTGCCAAAAAACGCCGAAAACCCGGTACCGAATCGAACTGACAGTGTAAGAAAGTGTGTAAAAAAAAAAAATAAAAGAAAAGAGAGGAGGAGGTGGGACCCACTAGGGGGCCGGCCACCCCCCCCCTATCTCTCTCTCCTCTCCTCTTTTCCCTACAAAATCAATTCATCATCATCACTTCACCCATTTTTCAAAAATCCCTCTCTCTCTAAACTCTTCCTCTCTCTAAAATCCTCTCGTTTCTCTCTCAAGTCCAGCCCTAAACTCATCTTCAAAAATCAGATTTCTTGAAGATTAAAAACCACATTCAAGTTATTGTAATCAAAATCTCAAAGGTAAGAAGGTTAGGTTAAGTTTAGATTCGTTTTTCACTCCTTTCAAGCTCTATTTTCGTGTTTTTCTTGAGGTTTAACCTCCTTCTATGGATTCTAAATACTTATGGTGTTTGGGAAAGAGATTCCACCTTAGAAATGTTGGAAAAACAATCTATGAAGGTGAGAGTCAATGACTTCCCCATAAGAACACCATTTGGATGTAAAATCCTTGTTAAATGATGTTTTTGACCACCAAACTTGTGCTAAACTTCATCAATAGTTCATGCATGGGTTTGGATGGTATGAAAGCATATATTAGTTGTATTACATTTGAATAATCTGAGTTATGGGTGAAATAGCAAGAAAAACCCCGAAATGGTATGATTTTATGTGTTTTGGTATCATTTTGAATGTTAAATGTTGGACAGATTCTGTCAAAATAATTGCATGTACTTTGTACGACTCAAAAAGGGTCTTGTTGTAGTCATTTCTTTATGAAATTTTTATGGGATGAAATTTAAGGTGTTAGGGTTCATACCCCACTGATTTTGCATAAAAACACCAAGATTTAAGTTCAAACCATCCAAAAACATTTTTGTGTGCAACAGTGTTTGGTCAGAAACTTTGGTCAACTTCAAACTAGCATAACTCCTTGATTATTCATCTAAAGCACAATTTTCTTGATCCTAAACTCAAGTACTTTGAGTTAGCTTTCTAAAAAGTCCAAGCTCATGTCATTTAGAGGAGTTTTGAGACTTCAACCAATGAGTTTAAGTTGGTGGTGTAGGCTGTCCTCTTATGGCAGATTACACATGCACCACTTGAAGAGGTCATAAATCTCTCAAAAACCATCCTTATGGCATGAATCTTATCTCAAAAGTTTGGTATATGTTTTATCTAGGAAATCTCTTTGGAAATTCGTGATAAAGTGGTGTATGGAATTATTTATGAACTAAACTCTATCTAAAGGTATTCTGGAATTCCAGCCCTTACCACTAAAATTGTAAAAATGTTTAAAATTAGTAAAAATTCTCTAAAAATTATGAAATTTGGTGGAATTGTGCCTAACATCCCATAATTCAGGGATAAAAATTTTAAGACTCAATAGTTAGAGGACCTAAGTTCAAAATAGCAATTTTTACAACTCAAAAATTTTGACAGATTCTGAAATTTTAGAAAAATCCAATTTTATAAGTTTTGAACCCCAAAATGTTTGGAGAACCTTAAAATTGTGACAAAAGGAATTTTTATTAAATTTGGACTATAAAATTTACATAATGGCATTATATGGATTTCGGTACGATTTTTAAGGACCGTTGGACTTAGGACTTACGTTGAAAATTACGTGTTTGATAGGGCAACCGTAGTTCGGAGACGGGCACTAGACCACGCACCAACCTTAACAAATCCGCACTAAACGCTAGAGGTGAGTATTCACAGCCCCATTTTTACCGCTTTTACGAAATTTTTGGGGTGAAAAGCATGTATATGATTAAATGTGTTTGGTTGTGAACTTGTTGCGAAATGAATTGAATTATCGAAATGAAATGACTTATTGTGACAAAATGAAATGATTCGTTTATATGAAATGTTTTATAAAATGATGTAAATCGAAATGTGAGTATGTTAATAAAATGAATTATTGAAATGAAATGTTTTGAGTTTATTGAAGTGAATTGAAATGAAACCATGCTTCGAGTATCAAATGAATTGAAATGAAATGAACTCGAGCATCGAAATGAAATGAAATGAAATGTTTTATGAAATAAATTTTTGATTTGTTGAATCATGATATAGTGAGCAATAAATGAAATGTCCCCTGCACTACTATTAACCCTTACAAATTGGGCCTATGATACAAGTGGATAGCGCTATTTGGATTGACATACCCACCTAGAACTGACGAGTAATAGGTGCACTGTATTGAAAAATATTCACCCCGGCTGGAATTAGTTTTCCCCCGGCAAGGCTGAATAGGGGCGTAGCAATGTCACGAAATGAAGGATTGTAGTAACTCACCGATATATATCATGTAATTAACACATCGTTTGGGAAATCTACTCACTGTCGTTTACTAAACTGTTATTTGTTTTGGGGTGAATGAACTGATTCACCAAACTGTTTACAACCGTATTGCGAATAAACGTCTTTTGGGATGAATATTGTACATAACTGCTTTACATCTATAAAAACCTGTGAACTCACCAACTCTTGTAGTTGACACTTGTTTAACATGCTTTTCAGGAATTCTGAGGGTTTGATATGTTCATTAAGGGAACTTTTGCATAACACCAGTCATGTCAATTCATATTTTGTTTAAATTTGTAAACCTAAATGAAGGATGGATTGTAATACTTGAAATATTGTGTAAACTCTTTTAAATTTTGGTATGAATGATTGGTGTGATTTATATCCTATCGCGATGAAATCTTAGCTGTATCACCTTGCGGTTCCGCTTTAGCGGGGTGTTACAGATTTGGTATCAGAGCCATAGGTTATAGAGAACATTGGTTTTTCATAAAAACCAAGTACTATAACCCGTTTTTCCAAAATAAGTTAAAACTTTTAAGATTTCAAAGAATAGGAGAATTAGATACTAGTATGATTAGTATAGGTGTTATTCTGATATATCATAGATATGCGGAGCCTGATCACCTACGCCTAGCCACGATATAAATAGGATAAGACTTATAAATTGATCATACTATTAGGGTTTAAAAATTTAAACTTTCCGAAAATTCCTGAAAAATGTGAAATTGTGTGTGAGTTTGCATATGATATGTACAAAATTACTTATTTCTGAAAAATTTTATTTTCCCGTAAATTAACTTAATTCTTTTATCGCAGTATCATGTCTCACGAGTCAGACCCATCCGAGTACCGATCTCACGGGTCCCCTGAGCACCCAGGTAGCGAGAACGGTAACTCCCGATCTCGGACCGCCGTGCCAGAGCGGGATCCCTATAGCGACGATGACGCTGACTCTCGACCTGTCCCTGCTGTCCGGACTGGACTCCGGATTCGCACCACCGCTCGGAAGAGCGTGCCACTGCCTACCCGAATGACCTTCCGCATTCCCACCGGGGATGGGGCGGGACCATCACGGGTCAGGGGCCAAGGTGGGTCATCGTCGTCCTCGTCGTCCTCGTCATCAGGATCCCCGCCGCCTTATCGACCGTCGTCGCCGATCATTCGAGTACCTCCACCCACCGCCTGTTGCCCGACCATCACCAGTTCCTCGACCACCACACATGGCTCGTGCCCCGGTCCTTTGCCTGAAAGGCATGACCCCGACCGAGCGACAGGAGGTCGCTAGGCTAGCCCGAGGCCAGGACATCCATGAGCACCTTCTGGACCACCATGACCACATGATAGACTCCCTCCTTGGTGTAGCTGGAGCGGACAGCCAGCAGTTGACCAGGATAGTGGCTCTCCTCAGCCACACCATGGCATCACTCCACCACCTGTATACGGTGGTGTATTTGGTGGTGACCGTGGTGGTACTCCTACTTCTGTGGACTGTTTGGAGGGTGAGGGCCTAGGGGGTGGGTTTGGTGATTGATCTTTTCGATAAAACTCTTATTTTTGGGGCAGTATGCCTAGATTTGAACAATTTATGAATTATTATGGATGACTGTATGGATGTGATCGTATTTTGAACATGCTTGGTGAATTTATGATTTGGAATTTGTTTTATTAAATGGAAGCTTTATGATCTTATGTATGCTCCGCTTATGTGTTAGAAAATGAATATGCAATTGACATGCTTATTGTGGTTGTTTGAAATGTCTAAAAACGTTAGGTTAAAATGATAGCGTGAATTAGTATGGCATTTAAATTGCGAAAAATAAGTAGAATTGCGATTACACTTAGAAAATGGAAAGTGTCATTTAAACTTGTGGGCATGCTGTTGCTTTAGAAACATGCCTCCGAGAAGAGAGAACCCGGACTTGTCGAGGCTCGTATCGGAGCAAGTGATGGCTTCGTTACCCGGCATAGTTAGCCAGGTGGCTGCTGGGCTGAACACCAATCAAAACAACAATCAAGGGTCAAGGGAACGAGATTGTACATACAAATCCTTCCGAAGCTGCAACCCTAAAGAGTTCCATGGAACAGAGGGAGCTGTTGGATTATTAACATGGATTGAAAGTATGGAATCAGTCCTTCACATAAGCAAGTGCCTGGAAAGGAATAAGGTCGAGTATGCCGCTTGTCTACTCCAAGGGCGAGCTTTGACATGGTGGAACACCCAGGTACAAGTCCGTGGCCGTGACGCAACCGGTCAGATCACCCGGGAGGATTTCAAGAAGATGCTGAAGGAGGAATTCTGTCCAAGGAGCGAACTTCAAAAGTTGGAAGCTGAATTATGGCGCCACGAGATGAAGGGAAACGACATCACCTCATACACTACCCGATTTCACGAGTTAGCCAAGTTAGTGCCCCACTTGGTGACACCTGAACAAAACCGAGTCGATAGGTATGTTTGGGGTTTGTCCCCCGAAATCAGAGGTAACGTGACGGCAGCTGATCCAAAGAGCCTACAAGAGGCAGTTAACTTAGCAAACCGCCTTACCAACAACGCTATCCGATCGGGAACTTTCTCGAGTGACAAGGCAAAGGGAAAGAGGAAGATGGAGGAAGCACCCAAACTGCAATTCAGAGGAAAGACGGGAAAGGATAGAAGAATGACTAGGAGCTACGGAATGCAGATGCAAGTAGCAGAGAAAGAAAAGGGGATGCCTCAGAGATGTGGCAAATGTGGGAATCATCATGCTGGGAGATGTGTTATCTGTTCCAGGTGTGGCAGGGGAGGCCATACCGACAAGGATTGTAGAAAGAGAGCCTGTTTTGAGTGTGGGAGCTACAATCACTACCGGAATGCTTGTCCCAAGTTGAATCCAAGGCCTTACGCAAATCAGGCGCAGCCGGCGAATCCAGGAAACCAAGGAAACCGCGGAGGACTAGCTCGCGGGAGAGCGTTTGTTATTGGGACGGAGGAAGCAAGGCAAAACCCAGACGTGGTTACAGGTACGTTTCTTCTCAACAACTATCCTGCCACTGTGCTTTTCGATTCCGGAGCAGATATGAGCTTTGTGTCGTTAGAATTCAGGCCTAAGATAAATAAAAAGTCACAGAATCTGAAAGAGGACCACGTAATTGAATACTCCAACGGAGAACTAGTTAGGGCTAACAAAATAATCAGAAAATGCACTCTAGGTTTAGCTGGAAAGGATTTTAGCATAGACTTGATCCCAATCAAGATAGGGAGCTTTGACATAATTGTCGGTATGGACTGGATGTCCAAGCATCGAGCAACAATATGTTGTGCTGAAAAGATAGTCGCATTACCATTACCTGATGGAGGATTACTCGAAGTGTATGGAGATAGGCCAAAGAGAGACATCAAGATTGTGTCGTTTATGAAGATGCGAGGTCATCTACGGAAGGAATGCATAGCATTCATGGCGCACGTCATAGATACAGAGGCGAAGGAAAAGCGAATTCAGGATATTCCAGTTGTGCGAGAATTTCCAGAGGTATTTCCGGAAGAATTACCTGGATTGCCTCCACAACGACAAGTGGAGTTTCACATTGACCTAGTTCCTGGAGCAGGTCCCATAGCAAAGTCGCCTTATCGACTAGCACCGTCCGAGATGCAAGAGCTGTCAAATCAACTTCAGGAGCTTTTGGACAAAGGATTCATCCGACCCAGCTCATCACCGTGGGGAGCCCCTGTGTTGTTCGTCAAAAAGAAGGACGGATCTTTTCGTATGTGCATCGATTACAGAGAGCTGAACAAGATCACTATTAAAAATCGCTACCCTCTTCCGCGCATCGACGACCTGTTCGATCAACTGCAAGGAGCAACGTACTTCTCCAAAATCGATCTTCGATCTGGTTACCATCAAATGCGAGTTCGTGAGGAAGACATCACAAAGACAGCGTTTAGAACCCGCTATGGTCACTACGAGTTCTTAGTCATGCCTTTTGGTTTGACGAACGCTCCGGCAGTATTCATGGATTTGATGAATCGAGTATGTCGGCCATACTTAGATAAGTTCGTGATTGTCTTCATTGATGACATCCTAATCTACTCTAGGAGCAAGGAGGACCACGAGCATCATTTGAGGCTGATATTGGAACTGTTAAAGGCCGAGCAGCTATACGCCAAATTCTCAAAGTGCGAATTTTGGATTCGGGAAGTTCACTTTCTAGGACATGTAGTGAATAGAGATGGAATACATGTTGACCCAGCTAAGATCGAGGCTATAAAGAAATGGGAAGCCCCGAAAACACCGACAGAAATTCGACAATTTCTTGGTCTGGCAGGTTATTACCGAAGGTTCATTGCAAACTTTTCCAAGATCGCGCAGCCGCTGACAGCCCTAACGCAGAAAGACAAGAAGTTTATTTGGGGAGAGAAGCAAGAGGAAGCGTTCCAGGTGTTGAAGCATAAATTGTGCAACGCACCCATTTTAGCATTACCCGAAGGGACAGATAACTTCGTGGTATATTGCGATGCTTCACATCAAGGCTTGGGATGTGTTCTAATGCAAAACGAGAAAGTCATCGCTTACGCATCCAGACAGCTGAAAGTTCACGAGAAGAACTACACCACTCATGATTTGGAGCTTGGAGCAGTGGTGTTTGCCCTTAAGATATGGAGACATTATCTCTATGGCACCAAATGCACCATTTTTACGGATCATAAGAGCCTCCAGCACATACTTGATCAAAAGATGTTGAATATGAGACAAAGGAGATGGGTGGAATTGCTCAGCGACTACGATTGCGAGATTAAGTATCACCCAGGGAAAGCGAATGTTGTTGCTGATGCGTTAAGCCGGAAGGAGCGGGTAAAGCCCATAAGGTCACGAGCAATGGGATTGGTAGTGCAGACCAGCCTAAAAACTCAAGTAGTGGAAGCACAAAAGGAAGCCTTGAAGGCTGACAACTTAAACAAGGAAACTCTTCACGGCGTAGAAAAGGAATTTGAGGAGAAAGAGGATGGAGTGTGTTACTTCAAGGGAAGAATTTGGATTCCGAGGGTGGAGCAATTGAAAAAGATGATCATGGATGAAGCTCATCAGTCGAGGTATTCGATTCATCCAGGGTCTGATAAAATGTACAAGGGACTGAAGGAGCATTACTGGTGGCCCGGTATGAAGAGAGATATCGCCATCTACGTAAGTAAATGCTTAACTTGCGCAAAAGTTAAAGCAGAGCACCAAAAACCGTCCGGACTTCTTCAACAACCGGAAATCCCGGAATGGAAATGGGAGCAGATATCGATGGATTTCGTGACAAAACTACCCAAGACTAAAAAGGGTCATGATACGATTTGGGTAATCGTTGACAGACTCACGAAATCAGCGCATTTCTTGCCGATAAAGGAAACTTATAGCATCGATAAGCTTGCGCAGCTGTATGTCGGTGAAATTGTCATGCGACATGGAGTCCCGATATCGATCATCTCTGATAGAGATAGCAGATTTACCTCGCGATTTTGGCAATCGCTTCAAGCAGCTTTGGGCACTCGTGTGGATTTGAGCACGGCTTACCATCCTCAGACCGATGGACAGACTGAGCGAACCATCCAAACATTAGAGGATATGTTACGTGCCTGTGTGTTGGAATTTGGAGGAAGTTGGGACGATCATCTACCTTTAGTCGAGTTCTCCTACAACAATAGCTATCACGCCAGCATTCAGTGTGCGCCATACGAGGCACTGTATGGACGCAAGTGTAGGTCCCCACTTAATTGGTTGGAAGTGGGAGAGAATCGATTGTTTAGGCCTGATGTCGTGCAGGAGACCACCGACAAAATCAAAATGGTTCAAGAAAAGCTGAAAACGGCCAGGGATCGCCAGAAAAGCTATGCCGATAATCGGCGAAAGCCGTTGGAATTTCAAGTTGGTGACAAAGTGTTACTAAAAGTATCACCATGGAAAGGGATAATAAGGTTTGGAAAGAAAGGGAAACTGAACCCTCGTTTTGTTGGACCATTCAGGGTCATAGAGAGAATCGGACCTGTTGCCTATAGGTTGGACTTACCCATAGAGCTGAGCTCAATTCATGACACGTTTCACGTGTCCAACCTAAAGAAATGTCTGTCGGAGGAGACCGTAGTTCTGCCTTTGGATGAGATTCAAATCGATGAGCAACTGCGTGTTTCCGAGGAACCAATCGAAATTCTTGATCGAGAAATCAAGCAACTCCGACGCAGCAGGATACCGATAGTCAAAGTGAAATGGAACTCTAGGCACGGACCAGAGTTTACTTGGGAGCGGGAGGCCTTCATGAAAAGCAAGTACCCGCATCTCTTCACAGAAAACCCCGGCTGTAATAGCAAGAATTAAATTTCGGGACGAAATTTCTTTCAACCGGGGGTAACTGTGACATCCGTCAAATTTTGACACTCAGGTTAGCTACTCGTTAAATTCACTCAGTAGCGTTCCTGTAGGCTAAAAGGTAGAATTTAAGTTGCCTGGATAATCTAGGTTAGTTTGCGTGAAAAAGTTAGGCTAAAACCTAAAAGTTCCGGAAACTGCCCGAAAAAGCCCGAACCGGCCCGAAATCACCCGATAATCCTAAAATGCCAAATTTAAAATGAATCTTGAAAATTTAAGTTATTCTGTTTAAAATATGAGTAAACCGACCTAAATAATCTAAAACCACCTTCAAAAAGTCAGTTTTTGCCAAAAAACGCCGAAAACCCGGTACCGAATCGAACTGACAGTGTAAGAAAGTGTGTAAAAAAAAAAAATAAAAGAAAAGAGAGGAGGAGGTGGGACCCACTAGGGGGCCGGCCACCCCCCCCCTATCTCTCTCTCCTCTCCTCTTTTCCCTACAAAATCAATTCATCATCATCACTTCACCCATTTTTCAAAAATCCCTCTCTCTCTAAACTCTTCCTCTCTCTAAAATCCTCTCATTTCTCTCTCAAGTCCAGCCCTAAACTCATCTTCAAAAATCAGATTTCTTGAAGATTAAAAACCACATTCAAGTTATTGTAATCAAAATCTCAAAGGTAAGAAGGTTAGGTTAAGTTTAGATTCGTTTTTCACTCCTTTCAAGCTCTATTTTCGTGTTTTTCTTGAGGTTTAACCTCCTTCTATGGATTCTAAATCCTTATGGTGTTTGGGAAAGAGATTCCACCTTAGAAATGTTGGAAAAACAATCTATGAAGGTGAGAGTCAATGACTTCCCCATAAGAACACCATTTGGATGTAAAATCCTTGTTAAATGATGTTTTTGACCACCAAACTTGTGCTAAACTTCATCAATAGTTCATGCATGGGTTTGGATGGTATGAAAGCATATATTAGTTGTATTACATTTGAATAATCTGAGTTATGGGTGAAATAGCAAGAAAAACCCCGAAATGGTATGATTTTATGTGTTTTGGTATCATTTTGAATGTTAAATGTTGGACAGATTCTGTCAAAATAATTGCATGTACTTTGTACGACTCAAAAAGGGTCTTGTTGTAGTCATTTCTTTATGAAATTTTTATGGGATGAAATTTAAGGTGTTAGGGTTCATACCCCACTGATTTTGCATAAAAACACCAAGATTTGAGTTCAAACCATCCAAAAACATTTTTGTGTGCAACAGTGTTTGGTCAGAAACTTTGGTCAACTTCAAACTAGCATAACTCCTTGATTATTCATCTAAAGCACAATTTTCTTGATCCTAAACTCAAGTACTTTGAGTTAGCTTTCTAAAAAGTCCAAGCTCATGTCATTTAGAGGAGTTTTGAGACTTCAACCAATGAGTTTAAGTTGGTGGTGTAGGCTGTCCTCTTATGGCAGATTACACATGCACCACTTGAAGAGGTCATAAATCTCTCAAAAACCATCCTTATGGCATGAATCTTATCTCAAAAGTTTGGTATATGTTTTATCTAGGAAATCTCTTTGGAAATTCGTGATAAAGTGGTGTATGGAATTATTTATGAACTAAACTCTATCTAAAGGTATTCTGGAATTCCAGCTCTTACCACTAAAATTGTAAAAATGTTTAAAATTAGTAAAAATTCTCTAAAAATTATGAAATTTGGTGGAATTGTGCCTAACATCCCATAATTCAGGGGATAAAAATTTTAAGACTCAATAGTTAGAGGACCTAAGTTCAAAATAGCAATTTTTACAACTCAAAAATTTTGACAGATTCTGAAATTTTAGAAAAATCCAATTTTATAAGTTTTGAACCCCAAAATGTTTGGAGAACCTTAAAATTGTGACAAAAGGAATTTTTATTAAATTTGGACTATAAAATTTACATAATGGCATTATATGGATTTCGGTACGATTTTTAAGGACCGTTGGACTTAGGACTTACGTTGAAAATTACGTGTTTGATAGGGCAACCGTAGTTCGGAGACGGGCACTAGACCACGCACCAACCTTAACAAATCCGCACTAAACGCTAGAGGTGAGTATTCACAGCCCCATTTTTACCGCTTTTACGAAATTTTTGGGGTGAAAAGCATGTATATGATTAAATGTGTTTGGTTGTGAACTTGTTGCGAAATGAATTGAATTATCGAAAAGAAATGACTTATTGTGACAAAATGAAATGATTCGTTTATATGAAATGTTTTATAAAATGATGTAAATCGAAATGTGAGTATGTTAATAAAATGAATTATTGAAATGAAATGTTTTGAGTTTATTGAAGTGAATTGAAATGAAACCATGCTTCGAGTATCAAATGAATTGAAATGAAATGAACTCGAGCATCGAAATGAAATGAAATGAAATGTTTTATGAAATAAATTTTTGATTTGTTGAATCATGATATAGTGAGCAATAAATGAAATGTCCCCTGCACTACTATTAACCCTTACAAATTGGGCCTATGATACAAGTGGATAGCGCTATTTGGATTGACATACCCACCTAGAACTGACGAGTAATAGGTGCACTGTATTGAAAAATATTCACCCCGGCTGGAATTAGTTTTCCCCCGGCAAGGCTGAATAGGGGCGTAGCAATGTCACGAAATGAAGGATTGTAGTAACTCACTGATATATATCATGTAATTAACACATCGTTTGGGAAATCTACTCACTGTCGTTTACTAAACTGTTATTTGTTTTGGGGTGAATGAACTGATTCACCAAACTGTTTACAACCGTATTGCGAATAAACGTCTTTTGGGATGAATATTGTACATAACTGCTTTACATCTATAAAAACCTGTGAACTCACCAACTCTTGTAGTTGACACTTGTTTAACATGCTTTTCAGGAATTCCGAGGGTTTGATATGTTCATTAAGGGAACTTTTGCATAACACCAGTCATGTCAATTCATATTTTGTTTAAATTTGTAAACCTAAATGAAGGATGGATTGTAATACTTGAAATATTGTGTAAACTCTTTTAAATTTTGGTATGAATGATTGGTGTGATTTATATCCTATCGCGATGAAATCTTAGCTGTATCACCTTGCGGTTCCGCTTTAGCGGGGTGTTACACCCTGACATAAAAAATACGATTATATCTTTTTTGCAGGAACATTCAGACTGTTTTGCATGGTCGCACGAAGATATGGTTGGAATAGATCCAAGCATTATATCGCATAAATTGAACGTAGATCCTACTTTCAAACCAATTAAGCAGAAACGTCGCAAGTTTGCGCCTGAAAGAAATAAAATGATCAACGATGAAGTCGACAATCTGCTTAAAACAGGGAAGATCCGAGAAGTCAAATATCCAGAATGGTTGGCTAATGTAGTCGTCGTACAAAAGAAGAACGGAAAATGGCGAGTCTGCATTGATTTCACGGATCTAAACAAAGCTTGTCCAAAAGATCCTTTTCCTTTACCTCATATCGACGCCATGGTTGATGCAACAGCAGGACATGAATTGTTAACATTCATGGACGCATATTCAGGATACAACTAAATATTGATGCACACGGACGACCAGGAGAAGACCGCATTCATGACAGACAAAGGCATATACTGTTACAAAGTTATGCCATTTGGTCTCAAGAATGCAGGATCGACATATCAAAGATTAGTCAATATGATGTTCAAAGAACATCTTGGTCGAACGATGGAAGTTTATATCGACGACATGCTTGTGAAATCAGAACGTTCGATCGATCACGTCGCACATTTAAAGCAATCCTTCGATATCCTACGACAATACAAGATGAAGCTCAATCCAACAAAATGTTCCTTCGGAGTACGAGCAGGAAAATTCTTGGGGTACTTGGTCACGCAACGCGGAATCGAAGCAAGTCCAGAACAAGTCAAAGCTATCACCGAGATACAATCTCCAAGGAATGTCAAAGAAGTCCAGAAGTTAACAGGACGAGTGGCAGCTTTAACCCGATTTATTTCACGATCATCGGATAAATGCCATTTGTTCTATAATGTCCTACGAAAGAATCAAGGCTTCTTGTGGACAGACGAACATGAGAAAGCTTTGCAAGAACTGAAGCAATATATGACATCACCTCCACTGCTGACAAAACCAGTCGAAGGAGAAAGTCTACAGTTATACTTGGCAGTGAGCAAAAATGCGACAAGTGCAGTACATGTACGAGAGGAAGATCAGCGACAACAACCAATTTATTATGTCAGTAAATCTTTCCTCGACGCAGAAACTAGGTACACATCAATGGAGAAATTGCTACTAGGTCTTATGACGGCAGCAAAGAAGCTAAGGCATTACTTTGAGTCGCATCGCATCATTGTTGTGACCAATTATCCACTCAAGACGGTGCTTCGAAAGCCAGAACTGACAGGACGATTAGCCAAATGGAGCATTTATCTCAGTGGGTTTGACATTGAATTCAAACCCAAGACGGCAATTAAATCGCAAGTATTGGCAGATTTTGTGGCAGAATTTTCTCCAGGACTAGAACCTACGACGTGCGACGAAGTTGTGATGATTTCAGACAATAAACCGTGGATACTCTACGTTGATGGTTCCTCGAACGTATGAGGATGTGGGTTAGGTATTGTCTTAAAATCATCACAAGGGGGAAATATAGTATACTCCGTACGATGCGAATTCAAAGCCACAAACAATGAAGCATAATATGAAGCTTTGATCGCAGGACTAGATATTGCTCTTAGACTGGGGGCAAAACTATTGCACGTTCGAAGCGATTCTTTACTGGTCGTAAACCAAGTAAATGGAGATTTTCAAGCAAAAGACTCAAAAATGATGAGTTATCTCAAAGCCGTTAAAGATCGAATCGCACGATTTGAACAGTTCCTGATCGAGAAAATACCAAGAGATCTAAATATGCAAGCGGACGCACTGGCCAATCTGGGATCTGCATTTCATGATCCATTTATGGAAAATATCCCAATACTTCATCTCACAACACCAACAATTGCGGCAAACGATGAAGTACAGATGAACGAAGAAATTTACAATTGGTCGCTCAACATATGGAACCACCTCAAGCACGACCAACTACCTGAAGATAAAATGGAAGCTCGAAAGACAAGGTCGAAAGCTTCAAGATATACAATTTTTGAAGATCAACTTTATCGAAGAGCCACGACAGGACTTCTCCTACGATGCGTCACAAGTAAGGTACGAATCAATCAAATTCTCCAAGAGATGCACGACGGAGAATGTGGGAATCATACAGGGGGCAGAAGTCTTGCTAACCGAATCTCACGACAAGGTTACTATTGGCCTACTCTACGAGAGGATGCCATAACGTACGTCCAACGATGCGACGCATGTCAAAAACATTCGAGTATGGTCCATCGACCATCTGAACCTTTACATTCTGTTCTAGTTCCATGGCCCTTCATGCGATGGGGAATGGAAATCGTGGGAAAATTACCTCCAGCCCCTGGACAAAAAGTCTATCTACTCGTGCTCACCGATTACTTCTCGAAATGGATAGAAGCTGGTGCTTTCTCACAGGTCCGAGATAAAGAAGTCATATCTTTTATTCAGAAAAATATCATTTATAGTTTCGGAGTACCAGCTGAAATCATGTGCGACAACGGCTCACAATTTATAAGTGATAAAACTCGTACGTTCTGTGAAAAACGAGGAATCAAGTTAATCACTTCAACTCCGAGATATCCACAATCTAACGGATTAGCAGAGTCGAGCAACAAAGTCATCATCAATTCAATCCGAAAAAGGTTGAAAGCAGCAAAAGGAAAATGGGTAGAGGAACTGCCATCTGTCCTATGGGCAAACCGTACGACACCTAGAGCATCAACTGGACAAACTCCATATTCTCTGGTATATGGATGCGAAGCAGTCTTACCAATCGAAGCTCAAATACCAATTGCCAGAAGTTGCACATATGATCAAAATGCAATAAATTTATCTTACGACCTTGACGCTTTAGAAGAACTCCGAGAGAAAGCACTACGAACGATGGCTGCACAAAAAGGAATTGTCGAAAGACACTTCAACAAAAAGGTAAAAGCCAAAATTTTTCAAGTTGGAGATTATGTCTTACGACATGTATTCCAAAACACACAAGAGCCAAACGCTGGAAAACTTTCCATCAAATGGGAAGGACCTTACATAATTTCCAAAGTCATTGGAAATGGAGCATACAGACTTACGACTATGGAAGGTATGGAAATCCAACGAAGCTGGAACGCCCATGACCTCAAAAGGTACTATTTCTAAACCTATTTACATACGATTTATTCCTTATCCATTACTGACTTAAGCATCGGAGCGCCGTTGGCTAAGCCAACGGCCACCCCTTAGTCATCCTTTTTCGCAGGTATCGCACGATAAATCGCATGGATCGCACGATTAACGCAAGTATCGCACGACTTAAATGCATGCTTATCGCAGGAATCGCACGACAAAAACCGCATGAATCGCAAGAAAAACTGCTATAACGCACGATTATGTCGCAAGAGCGCAAGTTAACTCGCCAGTCGCACGAATACTCTCATGAGTACAACAGAAACGTTTCTATAATAAGTCTAAGGACTTTAAAACAAACGCATGCAAAAATAAAAGCTAAAACGCACGATACAAGCTAAAACGCACGATACAAGCTAAAACGCACGATATAAATTATAATAACACAACAATGATAAGTTAAAACACACATCATTCGAACGAAAAATACTTTCATTAATATTTCTTGCCTAAAAACGGTAGAGTACAAATTTTTTTTTTTACGATTACAAAAGAAAAACTATTCTAAAGGAGCGACAGAGGAAGGTGGATCTGCGACAGGGGCCTCTTCAGTCTCCTGAGGATGCGCAGGAGTGGATCCAGAGGTTTCAGGAACCTCCTCCTCGACACTTGCATCCTTGACCTCAGCTGCTACTTCTTCGTCCAAGTTCTTCAGATCCTCCTCGTCGAGAAGATCTTCAGAGCCCATCACATGAACGAAAGATGCCACCTCGTCCTTCGCCATCTGAGAAGTCACGGTCCCAGCAGCCACGCGTCGCATGACCGCAGTACGTGCGACCACACGGACTAAGGCGGCGTCATCTTCCAGTTCCTGGATCTTGGACGACAGCGCTTCCTCTCTCTCAGTTTTCTCTCGTCGCACGGCCAGCAGCTCCTTCTCCAGCTTCTTCACATGGTCCAAGGCCAATTTCAGCCGTTCTCGCTGTTGGACCTGAAACCCTTCGCTGAGTTCCAGCTTGGATTCCAAGTCCCCAATCTGGACCGACTTAGCATTAACCTCGTCGGTCAGTTGGATCAGCTTCTTTTTGGCCTTGTCGGCCTCCTTCTTGGCTAGCTTAGCGTCGTTCTGATTCGACGCTAATTCCTCTTTGATCTTAGCCATCCGTGTATGGAGGCTAAGACTAGTTTGGAGAGCCTGTATAAAGAAAAAAGAAAAGATTAGAAGCTGTACAAATAAAGTAAAAACAAAAAACGTATGACAGGGACTTACCAAAAAGGAGATACCCGCAATGGAGGCATCTAGGTCTTCGATGTCGGCCTCCTCCATGCGCGCCTTCTGAGCAGGGACGTGGAACTGCTCAAGGACTGGGAAAGTGGCCGCCGTCCTAATCACATCATCCACCATGAAGTCAGAGGGTATCTGGATTGTCATGGTCGTAAGACCAGATCCCTCTTTACTCTTTGACCAGCGAATTAAAGATTTAGATAAAATTAGAATTATTTTCTAAATCTTGGGGGCAAATTGTTAGGGTAAAAATCCGCAATCGCACGACAACCGACTATAATCGTAAGATAATCATTAGGACAATGGTCCTGTATTAAGATAAGGTCCTGAGATAAAACTAATAGGACTCTCGAACAAAGATCATTAAACATCGAACAAATACAACGGATAAGTCGAACAATGTCTATTATGTCGTACGACAGTACTAACGAATAAACATACAAAGTTTATATCTTTGATGCAGGCAAGCTGATTATCATATCTAACAATTGTCCACCTTTGAGGAAATCGGAAATTGAGTACTATGCTATGCTCGTTGAAGTCCATCATTACAATGAGCAAGTCGTAAGTTATGTATCGTTCGACAGCATCAAGATCGACCGTTACAAGCAAGATTCTCGCAGCAGTTACAATCTAGACATTAACTCTCAGCAGTACCGTTGGACAGTTACTCTCTAAGCATTAATTAAAGACAATAACGTTGGACGGTTACGATTCAATCATTGATGAGCCACAATACCGTTGGACCGTTATTATCAAGCTACTATAAAAGAAGAATCAAGCCAGCATTGCAACACAGGAAGTCTATCCGAAGCTCACAAGTTCTATAGCAATTATTCTTGAGAATCATCTGTAATTTACATTCGATTTCATAGTTTTCTCAATTGTAATCGTACGACCAAAGCTGTATACCTGAAGGACGTCACCCCTGATTGGTGAATATAGTGCTCTGTCGACTTATCTTTTAGGTCGACCGCAGGTTTTTTCCTCCGTCGTGAGGTTTTTCCTGCGTCATCAAATTATTTGTCTCATTTTACTTTTCCGCACTTATCATTGATTGTAATTTCTTTCTCTCGACGGTTAAGCCTCACACAAGTTTCTTACGACATCGAGTTGTGTAATTTTTTACATAAACATTGACATTCATGGATGCATATTCAGGATACAACCAAATTTTGATGCACACGGACGACCAAGAAAAAACCGCATTCATGACAGACAAAGGCATATACTGTTACAAAGTTATGCCATTTGGTCTCAAGAATGCAGGTTCGACGTATCAAAGGCTGGTTAATATGATGTTCAAGGAACATCTTGGTCGAACGATGGAGGTCTATATCGATGACATGCTTGTAAAATCAGAACGTTCGATTGATCATGTAGAGCATCTGAAGCAATCGTTCGACATCCTACGACAATACAAGATGAAGCTCAATCCAACAAAATGTTCCTTCGGAGTACGAGCAGGAAAATTCTTGGGGTACTTGGTGACACAACGTGGAATCGAAGCAAGTCCAGAACAAGTTAAAGCTATCACCGAGATACAATCTCCAAGAAATGTCAAAGAGGTCCAGAAGCTAACAGGACGAGTGGCAGCTTTAACCCGATTTATCTCACGATAATCGGACAAATGCCATTTGTTCTATAATGTCCTACGAAAGAATCAAGGCTTCTTATGGATGAATGAACATTAGAAAGCTCTGCAGGAACTGAAGCAATACATGACATCACCTCCTCTGTTGACAAAACCAGTCGAAGGAGAAAGTCTACAGTTGTACCTGGCAGTAAGCATAAATGCGACAAGCGCAGTACTCGTGCGAGAGGAAGATCAGCAACAACGACCAATTTATTATGTCAATAAATCCTTCCTCGACGCAGAAACCAGGTACACGTCAATGGAGAAACTGCTACTGGGTCTTATGACAGCAGCAAAGAAGTTAAGGCATTACTTCGAGGCGCATCATATCATTGTCGTGACCAATTATCCACCCAAGACGGTGCTTCGAAAGCCAGAACTGACAGGACGTCTAGCCAAGTGGAGCATCTATCTCAGTGGGTTCGATATTGAATTCAAACCCAAGACGGAAATTAAATCGCAAGTACTGGCAGATTTTGTAGCAAAATTTTCTCCAGGAATGGAGCCAACGACGTGCGACGAAATTGTGATGATTTCGGACAACAAACCTTGGATACTTTACGTTGATGGTTCTTCGAACGTACGAGGATGTGGATTAGGTATTGTCTTAAAATCATCACAAGGGGAAATATAGTATACTCCATACGATGTGAATTCAAGGCCACGAACAACGAAGCAGAATATGAAGCTTTGATCGCAGGACTGGATATTGCTCTTAGACTGGGGGCAAAACAGTTACACGTTCGAAGTGATTCTCTATTGGTGGTAAACCAAATAAATGGAGATTTTCAAGCAAAAGATTCAAAGATGATGAGTTATCTCAAAGCCGTTAAGGATCGAATCGCACGATTCGAGCAATTCTTGATCGAACAAATACCAAGGGATCTAAATATGCAAGCTGACGCACTGGCCAATTTGGGATCTGCATTTCACGATCCATTCATGGAAAATATCCCAATACTTCATCTTACGACACCAACAATTGCGGCGAAAGATGAAGTACAGATGAACGAAGAAATTTACAATTGGTCGCTCGACATATGGAACTACCTCAAGCACGACTAACTTCCTGAAGACAAAATGGAAGCTCGAAAGACAAGGTCCAAAGCTTCAAGATATACAATTTTTGAAGACCAACTTTATCGAAGATCCACGACTGGACTTCTCCTACGATGTGTCACAAATAAGGCACAAATCAATCAAATTCTCCAAGAAATACATGACAGAGAATGTGGAAATCACGCAGGGGGCAGAAGTCTTGCTAATCGAATCTCACGACAAGGCTAGTATTGGCCTACCTTACGAGAAGATGCAATAACGTACGTCCAACGATGTGATGCATGTCAAAAGCATTCGGGTATGGTCCATCGACCATCCGAACCCTTGCATTCTGTTCTAGTTCCATGGCCATTCATGCGACGGGGAATGGATATCGTGGGAAAATTACCCCCAGCTCCTGGACAAAAAGTCTATCTACTCGTGCTTACCGATTATTTCTCAAAGTGGATAGAAGCTGGTGCTTTCTCACAAGTTCGAGATAAAGAGGTCATATCTTTCATCCAAAAGAATATCATTTACAGATTCGGAGTACCGGCTGAAATTATGTGCGACAACAGCTCACAGTTTATAAGTGATAAGACTCGCACGTTCTGTGAAAAACGAGAAATCAAGTTAATCACTTCTACTCCAAGATATCCACAATCCAATGGATTGGCAGAATCAAGCAACAAGGTCATCATCAATTCAATCCGAAAGAGGT